>JAZGTH010000010.1:760000-1115000 GCA_036877525.1 Chromobotia macracanthus
TGCAGTGTGTTTGACGGAGGTCTTTCCCAAACGTGACATCACTTTCTCCTCACAGTGGTCTTCCAGGCAGCTGTTCAAACCGCTCATAACTGGCTCACTGCGGATGCAGAGGTCACTTTTGCCAGAATGACTAAAGCGTTTCATGTGAGCTGTTTTTGTAAATCTAATTCACTATGCTGGCCAGGTTATGAAAACATGACAGCTCAGTGGATGTCTGGAAATCAGTATCAGCCACCATTACTGAGTTCCAGTATAGTTAGTTTAGCCCTCAGTGATCTTTGTGGGTGATGTTGTTTTGAGGTTTGTCTGTCACACTACAGTTTGTTGTGACACTACAGATATGGGGTAATTCTCTAAAATGTTCTTGCAGTAACATTAGTAGAACTTTTTTGTAAATGTGTATATCATATATATCAAAAACTTTATTTTAAAGTTGTTAGTGGAACGTTTGAATAACGTTCTCACAATTAAGCAATAACATCAATACAAGGTCTAAAAAGAAAGTTTTGAATGTTTTTAGAATATTCAAAAGAACATTTTTAACGTTTTTGTAACTTAATGGAAACGCTAGGGAAGTGTTCTTACAACCTAAAGTTGTTTGCTGGGTTACAGGCTTTACAGCAAAATTTGAGCTGTATATAAAAACAAAACGTATTAAAATGTATAAAAAGTGTTAACAGTGAAGTAAATGAATTGTATTGTTGTGTTGCCTGCCCAGTGAATGGCTTTCTTTCATTCTGGCACTTAGTTCTGTTTTCATCATATTTCTCAGACTGTCAGGAAGTGATGTTGAGTGTTGCATCACTCCACAGTGAACATTTCTTTACAGAAACGGAGAGCAAACGGCGCGTCTCTCCTGCCTCCTGCTGGACTGAATTAGCAACTACAGGGTTTAGATTTATATAAATAAAACATACAAAAGCTTGTATTTACGTTTATATATAAAGTTTATATCCGTGTTCAGTCAGAACTCTTTCGTTTAGTCAAACTAACTTTTGGGCTGTTTAACAATAACGCCAACAAGGAATGATGTCTTGACACTCAGTATTTATTTTAACTCTTTAAAATATTTTTTTACCTCATTTGTAAAAAAAAAATCGCAGTAATGAAAATCCAACAAAAAGTGTGCAGATAAATTCCCAAAAATAATAATCACTTCATTTCACTTTATAGATAAAATGGAGCTGAACATGTACCAATAAAGATTAAAATACAGCAACACTTGTTTGACTTTATTTGATATTTCTGCCGACAGAGAGCTTACACATCTGGTACTGCAGTAAGTTTTAGTAGACTTGTGCTGTGAAACTAAGCACTTCTGTTTATTACTGTGAATTCACTCAATCGTTTCTTCTTTTACTCAATCTGTATAGCAGCTTGAAATGGATTAAAAATATTTCTTATTTCTAATAGGTTTCGTGATCCATCACACATGAAAACTACCTGCAGGTGAGTGATGTTATTTTGACACAATCTTACTGTTACAATTATGTGTGTTGAAAATGTGCCTGCTGGCTCTGTTACACAAGCTGGCAGTTTAGTAATATGTATATATTAATATAAATATGCTTATATATGTTTACATACAAATGCATACTCATACTATTACATTTTTTGAAATGATTTTAAAACCCTTTTGTTAAACACCACCATGTTAGTTTAACAGGCAACTGTTTGTACAGGTTGTGACTGCATTGACAGCATCATTCACACTGCTGTTTTACTGTTTGTCTGTTTGTTGAGCTGTGTTGTCTTGTGGAAGTAGAAGCGATGCACACTTCCAGGAAGTTGATCATGACATATTTATTTATTTATTTGGCTAAATACAGAGTTAGGCGTATCAGCCACAACACCTGTCGAGTCTCTGCATGTCTCTCTTTCCTCTGTGATGCAACAAGTGCAGTATGCCAGAGCAGAGGTCTGGTGTTGCCTAACTGATGAAAGATCCCTCCAGCGTACATTCTCATGAATGTGTTGATACTAGCAGCTCTCCATTCTGTCTGTTTCTGATCATCAGACTCACTGCTCAGCTGTTAAATGAGATCTGTTACTGCAGGGCTGCAAGATATTGTGAAAATATCAAAATATTGCAGATGTGCATAACACAATATGGATATTGCAATGGTTTGCAATAACTAAATCGCAACAAAAAAGTTATGTATAGAGATCGCCATCTCTGTTTGACACATAAAATTGCAGGTTATTTTACATACTTTTCTTCTATGTTGAAGTCAAATGAAGCCAAACTGACTTTTCCCAGGAAATCAGACCCGACAGCTCAAATTATAAATCATTATTAGAAACGTACCATTGTTTCTCCAGGATGTTTTTGAACTGCTGTTTTATCACAATAATGTTTTGTCTCTCTTCTCACCTGTAGATTTTTCTCTTGCTGCCTCTGCTCTCTCCATCCCATCTGTCTGAGCTCATGATGCACTGCTGGAGTCGAGAAACTGGTGACAGCCTGTCCTTTTACAGTCTGTAATAGACCCTGCAAACTCCCCATTTATTGTAACCCCCCCATTTATGACTGACAGCTGCTCTACCTGAACCACCCAGAGGGAGCCGTTACCATGACGATATGTATGTCATGATGCTCCCTATATGCAGCATGTAGAGCAGGAACATTATAGCCACAATGAAGCATCAATAGAACATTAGGAATCCAGTGGAGGAGCGATCCAGAGGTCGTGACACTTCTTCAGAGACATTTGGTCATCTACACTGGGTCGCTTTTTTCCATTTATACACACTTGAGTTTTTTTGAGTACTTTTCATTGTTGAGTACAATCTGTTTCCTTCTCTTTGTCATTAATGGTATTTCTCTTATGCCTGCTTTATAGTCAAGGCATAAAGAACAACTGGATAAATGTTGTTTGTCAGTACTGTGGTTGTGTTTTGTTAAGCACTGCTGTCTTTGTTCCATTTTTGTTTGTTTTCGTCCTGTTTTTTGGTTTTTCATTTAATCCACACTGGAGCTATTACATCTTTGTATTCTAAATATGTTGATTGTATGGTAAGAAGAAGCGTTTTGCATTTAAATATGAATGTTTTCACAGGTTCTTTGCATATAGCCGGGTGGGTTCTGCCCAGATTTTGCAGAACTGCTGTAATAGTGAGATTACAAGCCCTTTCACCCGAGAGAGGAGAGGGTTTTGAGACAGAAATGGACTGACGTGCAGTTGAATGCTTTATTTACTTCCACTTGATCAGTTTGAACTGTTTTCCTTCATGTTTAATGCATCAACAGCAGCATGAGCTCGCACTTTCATTCTCATTTTGTGACATTATAATCTCTATATAACTCCAGCAGCGCGTACAGAGATGAGCGTCACGACGCGTCACGTGACTCTTCGTGTTTAAATGGCGCTGCTGGCTCTTCCTCTCTGAGACGCTCCGTGTCTTTATAACGCGGCCTGTGTGCTTTTAATCGAGTAAAGCGCGGAATGACAAGCTTTCACGTCAAGTAACGACTGTAAGTCACATGTACTTCATTTCTGCTTTTTGTGAATATCATTGATGTTTCAGAGGATAAACGCGTTTGTTACGGATAGACTGCCTTTTCTAAACTTTGCTAGTCGTTATTGAAGTCATGTCCGTGTGCTACAGACTGTATTTGTTACAGCATTGTGAAGTATACTGGAATCAGTGTAAATATGTCTTTATTTTTACTGGTGCAGTACCCGCATCATATTTTAATAAACACCACTGCTACTGATGTAGTAATCGCCATATACCACTGTTTACATGTGCACTAAGACAACTATATACTTAACTACACGTAAGCATACATAAATACATAATGGCAATGCATGAATATCATTACTGTAGATATAAAATATCAAACTATTCTTATAATGGAACATTGATGGTTTGTGGTGTTCAGCTTATACCTGTCCATTGTTAAGTGATACACACAACACCACAGGTGTGGGGTATGGGGAACTGACCTCTTACATCTGCTGACATGACAGTGACACCAGAGCAACACAATTGTGTGTCTCTTCTTCAGTGACACGCAGACAATAAGTGTCCAAATACTTCTTAAAGCTACTGTAAAATAAGCAGTCGACACACATGAATCGTGACTCTTTTTGGAAATTTGAAAGACTGTCACATGGTTTGAGGTTATACGTGATTCATGTAAAGTTTAGTCACACTTCACAAAATCATTTGTGGGACTTTTCTAAGAATGGGTTATTGGCTGTTTCAGTGTATGGGGTAAATGAGTACAGAGGGATGTTGTATATGAGCCGTGAGTCATTGATTCTGCACCGGGTGTCTGTGCAGGAATGGGATGGATCTTCTATATGTCCTGGTGTCTTGATGGTTTAAAGAAGGTCTTGCATGAAGGATTCACACACAACCTTTGAAAGAACGGTGAGCTCAGACCTATCAGGCTCCTCACAGATACTTTATTCATGCATGATTACAGTATTTAAAGGTTAGGGGAGTTTTGGGGCCGTTTTGGAAAGGCTAGCAAAAGCAATCTAGCTTTCAAACATAAGATCTTCAGAGTGCTCTTTAAAGCCCCACCTCCTTCAAAAGTAAAACATTGTATGCAAATACATTGTTTGACAGGCAAGTAGGATATCCTGTCATTGCATTTGGACCGAATGCAATATTTAGATGACGTCTTGCACCTTCCACAGAAGATATAAAAATTATAATATAAATCCTGCCAATAAATGTCAGATATGCAGAACCTATTTTAATGATTATCTCATGACTTTATTAAAAAGTGAGCATGAAAGGTATAAAGCATTTGATTAATCTATGATTGAAGATTACAGTGTGTTTGTGTACTGTATTGTAAACTGAATTGACAGCTGCTGTTTTTGACACAGGTTTCGTCCTCGCCTCCATGAAGCTGAACGAGAGAAGTGTGGCACATTACGCCACGTGCAGCTCTCCTCCTGACAAGACGGGCTTCCTCTTTAAGAAAGGGGAACGGAATACAGCCTACCACCGGCGCTGGTTCATCCTGAAGGGCAACATGCTGTTCTACTTTGAGGAGAAGGAAAGTCGGGAGCCAATCGGGGTCATCGTTTTGGAGGGCTGCACGGTGGAGCTCTGTGAGTCTGAATCAGAAGAGTTTGCCTTCGCCATCAAATTTGACTGCGCCAAAGCGAAGGTGTACAAGATGGCAGCCGAGAGCCAGGCCGCCATGGAGTCGTGGGTCAAGGCACTGTCACGAGCCAGCTTCGACTACATGCGTCTGCTGGTGAAGGAGCTGGAGAGGCAGCTGGAGGAGGTGCAAGAAGAAGCAAGATCTTTACAGGTCAAGAACAAGCTAAAGAAACACCAGATGCAAGGAGCAGCAACTGATTTCCGAACCATCCAGAACGCCTCTGTCACAGGGGTCTCACAGGTTCGTGGACTGTCTGAGGAGGGGCTCTCTGCTTTAGGAAGCTTTGGTCGGGAGAACGGGGTGGTGTGGAATAAACCCACAAATGAGGCTAATGGTTTTAGCGAGGGTTGTGTCTGGGAGGGGAATGGAGTCGGACGGCCTCCAGTACCCCCGCGGAGAAAGACTGCTGGTGGATCACTGGAGAGCCCGGTTTCACCTGGAACAGAGTGTTTCTCCAAACTGCATGACTGGTACGGTAAAGAGGTGGCTGAACTGAGAACAGAGTGGCTTCAGAGCCAATGATACAGCTGAGCGATTGATGCTCAGGTGAACATCTCACACCTGCAGGAGATCTGACACAAAATATCCACCTTCATATACGAGGGTTTACAGTTTATGGTACAGTCTTATCAGCAGAGAGCACATGTGCAGTAACAGGCCAAATGTATATAAAAACAAAAAAACTTTTTTTAAGACCAAATATTTTTTTAAAATTGCAATCCATAACTTTTTTGTTGCATTTTGGTTTCTTTTTTTGGTTAGAAATCAGTTATTGAGCAAGTACAGGACAGATCAGTGTTTAACACATTCTCACTTTTGGAGTGACATAAAGCAGGTGAATTAATTTACACTGGTTCTTTTAAAACATTGCACTTCATCTTGGGATTTTTTTAAACAAAAACCTCATGAATTATTATGTTATTTGTCATTTCCTTCTTGTGTCATTGCTGTATTATTACTTTCTATAAGAACATTGGGATTTTGGGATTGATAAGAAAAAAAGTGGTACGACATCCACGTTTTTATTAGCAGAAACACTATGAATGTTAAACAAGATGCCACAGCTGGTCTACGGCAAACTTAATTTTTAATATGGAAATACAATTCTGAGCACAGCACAGAAAGATGCATTAATAATAGAATTAGTAATAATAAAATTCAGTTTCGCTGAAAACATCTTGCTGAAGTTATATACATAAAAAAGTAAACTTAAATGTAATAATGTTTCCGATAATAGACTTATCTAATCATCCAGCTAACATATAATCTTTGCTTGACACTGTTCTAAGCAGCTGTAAACTGTGTTGTGTTTAGACTAAGCTATGCTGTGCATCAATATAAAGTGCCAATAAGTATACCAATTCTTGCCTTTGGTTATTAAACTAAAGAAATTAAGCCATCATTCTGTGACCAACATTTAATACAGTACAGAACATATACAGGCAGCTTTTCTGGTTCTGGCATTTACAGCTTTCGTCATTTTATGCTCTCCTTAATGGTACAAATTTATATACTGACAAAACACATTTTGTGTGCAATTCTGCAGTGTTATCATGGAAGACTATGTACAGGTCAACTGCAGTGCCTTACAAAAAGTTACAAATACAACAGCAATTAAAATGGTTTTAGTTCGAATGGATGTGTACTGATTTGAATGACATGAGAACTGCAAGTTACTAAATAAAGTTACTAACTGGCTACTTGTAATGCACCAGCAACCAACTTAGAATATTAGCCAAAACTGGCATTGGCCATAAATGTGTATGAAAGAAAAATGCAAGTGTAATGTTTATAAATCAGTCAAATAAAAATATAGTACATAAAATGTATTTTTGTCATCAGTGTGTCTCAACATTACTGGTAAATGTTTTTGTCACTGACTTGACTGAAAGTCAAAGGTCATGTGTCGTTTCCAAACGACTCCCAAGTCAGTAAAAGTCTGACTGATATTTGTCTTTATACAATTAATGTAAACTATTATTATACAATTTCATTTTTATTTTTTTTCATTTTATCCTTTTTCAATTGTTGATATGCCTGCTAAAAAACTTCACTTCTGACTAGTCATGTGATGTATTTTCACACTACAAAATAGTTTACCTCAATATATATATACGCACAGATAATGTTATGTAGTGTTAGTAGTACTGAAGTCCGACACAGGCATGTTTAATGATGTTCTCACCGTGTTCAGGAGCTGCACGCATGAGGCGTCAGCAGCACTTTTATTTTGCCTCAGCAGGACTTTTATTGTGTCTCGTGTCTCATCAGGATTTTATTGTGTCTCATCAGTATTTTATTGTGTCTCATCAGGACTTTTATTGTGTCTCATCAGGACTTTTATTGTGTCTCATCAGGACCTTTATTGTGTCTCAGCAGGACTCATCAGGACTTTTATTGTGTCTCATCAGGACTTTTATTGTGTCTCAGCAGGACTTTTATTGTGCCTCAGCAGGACTTTTATTTTGCCTCAGCAGGACTTTTATTGTGTCTCAGCAGGACTTTTATTGTGTCTCATCAGGACCTTTATTGTGTCTCAGCAGGACTCATCAGGACTTTTATTGTGTCTCATCAGGACTTTTATTGTGCCTCATCAGGACCTTTATTGTGTCTCAGCAGGACCTTTATTGTGTCTCATCAGGACCTTTATTGTGTCTCAGCAGGACTCATCAGGACTTTTATTGTGTCTCATCAGGACTTTTATTGTGTCTCATCAGGACTTTTATTGTGCCTCATCAGGACTTTTATTGTGTCTCATCAGGACTTTTATTGTGCCTCATCAGGACTCATCAGGACTTTTATTGTGTCTCAGCAGGACTTTTATTGTGTCTCATCAGGACTTTTATTGTGCCTCATCAGGACTCATCAGGACTTTTATTGTGTCTCAGCAGGACTTTTATTGTGTCTCATCAGGACCTTTATTGTGTCTCAGCAGGACTCATCAGGACTTTTATTGTGCCTCATCAGGACTTTTATTGTGTCTCATCAGGACCTTTATTGTGTCTCAGCAGGACTCATCAGGACTTTTATTGTGTCTCATCAGGACCTTTATTGTGTCTCAGCAGGACTCATCAGGACTTTTATTGTGTCTCAGCAGGACTTTTATTGTGTCTCAGCAGGACTCATCAGGACTTTTATTGTGTCTCAGCAGGACTCATCAGGACTTTTATTGTGTCTCAGCAGGACTTTTATTGTGCCTCAGCAGGACTTTTATTTTGCCTCATCAGGTTTTCGTCGCTTGTTGTCGCGTGTGCGTGGAAAGTTTCGTCTGTCCGCGCGCGGCTCTTCCTCAAAGTTGACGCGCGGCTGCGGTCGCGCGCACCGACATGACGGAGAAAGTAACGGACGTCTGGACCAGCAGGCAAGTCACGATAACTCCTCTCTCTCTCTCTCTCTCTCTCTCTCTCTCTCTCTCTCTCTCTTCAACTCGTTTAATGTGGAGAAATGAAACGCTCCGGATCAGAAGTTTGTCTGTGCGGGTACCGGAGAACGCCGGTCGTGTGAGGGGGGTCTGGTGGAAGTTTCGCCGGGGCGCTCGCTCTTTCCTCGGACTCGTCGCGCTGAGCGGTTTGTTAAAGCGTCGCCGTCAGTCGCGTCATTTCGAAGCGGCAATTAAAAAGATAAAGAAAGAGCGTTTGACCGCGCGCGTGCATTCACACGCACTGAGAACGCGCACTGGTGGGTATGTCAGGCGTGTAGTGATCATTGTGAGTATCATCATCATTATGGGCGCGGGCTCATGTGCGTCAACTGGTTTGGGTCTCGTGAACGCGAGCTCGTGCCAGATGTGCTTTTGTCATCCTGACATCTGGAACCCGGGACCGGAAGCGCTCCTGTGACGTCACAGGTCCAGGACAGCTGTTAGAGGCTGCGCATCATAACTCGTGAAGTTTAGCTGTGTGCGCTCGTCTGACTGTCACGTTTATAAACTCTGCCTGTGTACTCCTGTTGTTTGGCTTTGAGGAAGCTCAAGTCGTTGCTCTTTTATTAAAACCTTTATTAAGGGATGTTGTGTTTTTGCTGTGCTGAACTGCAGTCAAAGAGTTTGAGTAATAATTATTGCCCAACCAATTTATTAGTGTCCTGGTTTTAGTAATTACACTTAATGTCCATACAGTTACAATAAGTTAAGGTCTTTCTGACAGAAGTGTTAACAAAGTTAGTGTTTATTATGAAGTGTTTTGTATTTTTTAAATGCATGATTAGTGTAACCAAGGCTGTAATATTGATAACATAAGTATGGTTTTGTGTGTGTGTATGTGTGTACATGCAGTTCCTTTTGATCAGCAACCTCAGGTCTCCACTGTAAACAAATCTGTAACAGATTTTTCCTGCATTTTTTTAAATACTACTTTTTTATGAAATTACCACAATAGACTGTAAATGTACATGGCTAATGTAAAATATTATGAAAAACCAGTGATTTTTACTGTTATTTTACAGATTTTTTTGGCACCCCAGCTGCTGGTATATTACCTTTTTTTTTTACAGTGTACCAACCTCATAAAAGAGTGCAATGTGTCGGTTTCCCAGCTAAAAGGGAGTGTTCTCAAAATATTGGCTAACGTTCTGTAAAAGTTCTCTCAAAGTTCTCAAAAACATTCTTGCAGTAACATTACTGGAATGTTTTTCTAGGTTTATATATATCATATATCAGAAATGTTATTCTTAAGTAGTTAGTGGAGCATTTCAAAAACGTTACAAAATTAAACAATGTTTATATAATGTTCTTATAACCAATAACGTTATTACAGTGTCTAAAAAACTGGACATTGTGAACATTTCCAAAACTTTCAAAGTAGCGTGTTTGTTACTTAATGGAAATGTTATGGAAACATTGTTACAACCTACCATTGTAAGCAGGGTTATATCTCGACAGTGTGTTTCTGTTGGTGCTGCAGGGCTCCTGTCGTATTTTTGTGTGCTCTGGTGTCAGGAGGAGAATGAGGGCTATTGAACGGCCTTGTGCTAACAGATCAGGGGAAAATTACAAGGTAGCAATTGTATCCCACTGACGGCTGAGACAGAACGTTTGTGTAGCAGTTGCACAGAAATCTTGAGAATGCCATTAAGGTGCTGTAATGTGTTTTTGCCCATTTCCCATAATGTACGCAATACTTAACTGTTTGATAAGGCATCACTGTTACTTCTTTGTAAATTATATTGATGTGTGGGTGTGTGGAGAATGGTCAGCTTAAACAATGTGTGAACAGTATGGCCAGCCAGGTCTCAGGAAGTGTGACATGAGTGCTCACATACACAGTGGAGGCAGGGGAAAAACAATCTCATGAGGCTGTTCTTACTCAGATCCTTCTGCTCTGCTTGTTTGAAATCAATTGATTTTATGTTTCCAGTTTCCAAATTACTTTGATTTAAATGTTAAATTTTGTGTCAGAAATGTTTTTATGTTGTTAGTGGTATGTTTAAAAAGTTACAGGATTTAAATAGTCTGAGTAAAGTTCTTATAACCAGCATTTGGTTGAGGGAGAAGTTGTAGTTTGTGTAAAGTTTGAACTCTATTATTTTACCCAATCACATGTGTTTGTGTAAGCATCCCACTGCACAGCAACATCAGCTCAATCAATCGGGTGAGTTCAGGGTGAGATCTGTTCTCAAAACAATGGCAGAGAAGGGCAGTGTTTGAAAACCTTTGAAAACACATTACAATATTACATCATTTTTGCAATTTCATATAACAACACTAATGGTGACATGAAATTTTACGTTTTTTAAATACCTGGGTAGTGCACGTCATGAAGGAGGCATTCTAGGAGCCAACTACTCAATGTTGGCTAACGTTCTCTAAAAGTTCTCTCAAAGTGTTCTCTCAGAGTTGTCAAATGTTTAATGTTTTTGTTACTAAATGGAAACATTCTTACAACCTAATGTTGTTAGCTGGGTAGACCACTCACACTTAAAACCCTGAAGTCAAAGTTTGTGTGTGTGTAACTGGTGGGCAGTAGGGTAGGGCTGGATTTCCTGTCTGTCTGTGTGTGTGAACAAGCCCACTGCCTGTCTGAGTTTAGTTTCTCGTTATGAAGATTCTCAGTCGGTTGTTTGCATACTCTTGAGTCACGAGAGGACAAGATTTGAATGTTTCTGTGATTCAGCAAAATTACACACAGAAAATCAGTTTGTGTGACTTTATCATCTAGGCACTATTTTTTATTATCACAACAGTTCAGTACAAGAAACCTGCTCTGTGTGTGAGACCTCCCAAGACCCCAGCTGAGGAACACAAGGCTGTATGGCTTGAATGACATGTGTGTGTGTTTACTTGACCATATTTCGGGGACAAATCTATACTCAAATCTGAGCAAAACCTCCTTTTGGGGACGTCCTAATTTGTAAAAACACTATAGTAAAAAAGTTTCTTTTTAATAGTAAAAATGCAGAAAGTTTTCTGTTAGGGTTAGAGTGTGGGTTAAAGGTTATATGTTTGTAACTAGCTGTGTATTAAAACAATAGAAGTCTATAGAATGTCCCCATTTAGATAGATAAGTAAACGTGTGTGTGTGTGTGTGTGTGTGTGTGTGTGTGTGTGTGTGTGTGTGTGTGTGTGTGTGTCTGTCAGAACAGCTTATAGTTTGTAGAGGTTTGTTTCAGTTTGTCAGATGAGATACTTTACATTTCAATTACTGTTGCTCAACATTAGGGTGAGTGATTAGAACAAACCTTTAACCCCACATATTAAACCTTTTACCCACTTTTTGCCTCAGATCTGAATGATACCTCAAACCGTGTCTTGTGTTGCCAAGATTTTTCTTTTTTTGCCCAGATGATAAAATGCGGGGGAAAAGCATATAGATTTACCTTGGAGCTACTTTAAAGTCACTTATAATATAAAGTAGTCTACTTTTGACAGTTAACTAGCTGCAAGTTACTAATAAAAATGAGCTTACCACATTAATAATACTTCAGGGGACAATGTTACATATTCTCTGTTCTGTTAAACTAGTTACAGTAAGTCACTCAACAACACTAACACTTAGGTTAGAGTGAAAAGAAAAACGAAGGGCTGGGAGGGAATTGATCATTGAGGGCCGTGATTACACTTGTGGCATGAAACAGGAAATGGGTGAAACTTAAAAAGAATGAAAGGAAGGGGCTGTGTGTGTACACGAAGGCTTGAAGATGGAGAAAAGATGAAAGGGAATGATGATACTGGGAAAGAGGAAGTGATGTTAGGGTGAGGAGGGGTTGCTGAGTCATGAGTGGGCTGGATGATCACTGATAGACCCAACACCCGGGGGCCAGCGAAGGGGGCGGAGCCACATCATATAGCGTGCGCTAAACAACGGCACACACTCCACGGGACGGGCTGTGCTGCTGTAAACACATTCTAAATGTGACATTTATTACAAGCGTTTATTCAAACCGGCTCAGACCAGTTTGAATTTCAGTGCTGGTTTAGGCTGGTTGATGTATCTAGTGTTCACCAGCAAAACCAGCATGACCTTTCTGCTGAAACTGGTTCTTGCAGGCAAAGCCAGTTGGGAATCATAGGTCAGGCCTCAACAACAAAGATAATCCACTGGCCCAGGGTCAGAGCTGGGTTGCACTCGTACATGCGTTTTTGTGCCTTGTGAATCTCTTGTGATTTAAACTTGTCACCAAGGTTTGTTTTCTAACTGGCTGACACGGATGAGGTTTTTAAGGTTTAAAAATGACAAACCTGTCGGTAAGGTTTTTGCATCTCATGCTGATGTTTTCAGTTTTTAACATAAGAATTTATAGCTGTCACAGGTTTACCATTATGTCTGTGTAATTTCCAGCTATTTTTGCAAATCAGTTTTATTTTGTGTTTTTGTTGTTTGTAGTTTATAAATAAAAAGAAAAATTCAAACATTTTTATAAAAATTGTTTCTGAAAATAAAACGTATTCTTTTTCATGGTGAGGTGAGTAAAAATGAGGGTAAGGAAAATAAAAATCTGAACCACCGGCCCAGTCAGACCAGCTGAGGAGCATCCTCACTGCTAAGGAACATCCTCACTGCTGAGGCCTGTTTGAGGTAAACACGCAGACCCCTCCTGTAAGAAAATAGCATCAAACCATGTGTCTACCAGCAGGGAATTCACAGACTAAAGAAAACAGCAGCATATGATAGGTGTTTCTCTAGTAGGTTACTGCTTCCTGTCACTCAGTATAACAGCAAAGAGCATCCGGCGCCTAAAGAATGGCCCCCTCCTCTCTTTTTTCTCTTTTTCTCTTTTTCTCTTTTTTCTTTTTTTGTGGTTTTTGTGATGTTTCTTCATAACTAAACCTTCGTTTGTCATGCTTAAGGCCTCTAACAGTACTTCAGAAAAGGCCCTCTGGAAGACTGCTGTGTTTACGGGCATCCGAGAAGGCCGCACACTAGTAAATGAGGATGTGGGAAAATGAGGATGAGGATATTGCTTCCTTTTGTGTCGTAATATGTCGGCTGCAGATTTTAATGTAAATTCCCTCCACAGCTGCAAATAGTGACTGTGATCTGATTCTGAGGTTTGCAGCTTCCCAGCTAACAATGTTATGTGGTAGGAAACTTTTAATAGCAAAAATGATAAAAATGTTATTTTGAATGTTCTAGACGTATTCAAATGTTATTGCTTGATTATAAGAAAGTTATTCAAAATGTTTTCGATTCTGTAACTTTTTTAAAATGTTCCACTAACAAATTAAGAAAAACGTGCTTGATATATATGAAATATAACAAAAACGTTCTACTAATTACTAGTTACTGCAAGAACATTTTGATATACTTTGAGAAAACATTTAATGTTGCCTTTTAATGTTGCTGGGTTTTCTGCACCATGTGTGGGGAACTGCGCACATTCGCGACAGCATTCATCTTCATGTAGACACATTCATCTTCCTCAGTCTATCAAATCTCGTTGCTTCACTCTTCGCATCAGACATGGCCTCTCAGATATTTCTTTCCGTTCTGTGGTATGTTACGTACGAGGTGAAACAGCACGAGAGATATTAGTCACTCGCTTCCTGTACTGAAGAGCTAAATGAGTAAATATGAGCAAGATGTTGCATATCGAACACGTTCTCAGCTGAGCAGAAAACAGTCAGCACTGTGGGTATGAGCTAAACTCATAAAGTTTGTTAGCACTCGTAGAGCGCTGGATTGGTTGAGCAGTTTCAATATGATGTTTGTAGATAAGCGAGCAAAGGTAATTTAGACCCTGCGGTGTGTATGGGTGACAGGATATGATGTCACACTCTAGGGCTCCTGGTTCAAATAAATGATCAGTTACTAGAGATGATAAATAACCAAACTGTAATAAATTCAAAATGAACCATCAACTCTTTCCCACAACACTGCAGTTCACGTTGCTTTCATATTTGTATTGTTCACATTAAGCCAAGAAGTCAATTCTAGTCAAGTTCAGATCTTCCGTTAATGTAATGTCATCCTAACGCTTTTGCTTATTAAAGCTACAATATGTAACTTTTGCCTCTCTACCACCATCTCTGTTTAAAATATAAAACTGCAGGTTACTTGTGGAGTTATTTTCTTAATGTGGAAGTTTAAATGTTGAACATCTGCTGTAAGAACAACATACAGACGCTGCATCATCTACAGCACCCGCACATGAGATATAGCAGCTGGATCTTCTTTCTGTTTACAGACAGACATTTCTTATGAAATCAGACCTGGCAGTTCAAATTATAAATCATTATTATAAACTTACTGTTGTGAATCAAGGTAGTGTGAGGAGATCATGTTGCACACTGTACTTGCTCAACTGATTTTTGTTCACTTTTAACAAAAAAAAGCTACGGCTTGCAGCTTTAATGAATGTAAGTAAATTAATTAACATTTGAAATGTAGTGTAACTAGAAATGTAGTGTGACTGCCTCTTTAAAAGAAGCGTGGCTATAATTCAGTGTTGTTGATGTTCTTGTCTCTCTTTTCTTTACAGTCATTTTCTGCTGTGGTGGTTACTGCAATGAATGGTAACACTGTCCAGCAGACCACGAGCACTGCACCGCTCATAGCACCTCCTTGTGGATGGAGGGAGTTCTGTGAGTTGCATGCCAGCACCACGGCCCGAGAACTAGCGCAACACTACCGGCGTTTTGTTCGCGAGTGGCCAGTGCAGGATGTGGTTCCCCCAGAGAATTTTTCCCAGCAGTTCAGCACCCTCTTCCAGCAGCATTTCAGCTGCGAAGTGGCTAAAGAGGCAGAGCCTGTCCTGCGGCTGCCGTCCCCACCACCCCTGCCGCCCATGACTGGCCGATTACGCATCACTTCCTTGTCAGAGATGCTGGATTACCGGGAGACGACACGGCCAGGAGTCGTTCCTTTAGTTGCCGCGTTGCTGCCCAAGCCAGATGCGGGGAGCATTGCTAGGGAACAAGAACAGTTGTTACACTGTTCTCCTGCAGACACTACAAGCAGAGCCCAACATCCTAGCCAGGAAGGTGAATCCTCAGAGTGGCTGAATACAGCCCCGTTCTTGCCCTCCTCTACCCGGAGCGACGTAAATCATATTTCTGTCAGTCGAATCCGTGAAAGCGTGTGTCGGCTTTTCAAGAAATACCCGCAGCTTGATGAACCCTCAAGTGATTGCCCACAGGATGAAACAGTCCAGGGTGCGGGACCCTCAGTGACTGTTGAACACAACGCCCAGTCTTCACCCCAGACTGCGCGGGTGCCCGTCCATCGGAACAAGCAGAGAAGTGTGCTGTGGGAGCGTTGGAGTCGGTTTCGTACAGTGAGACGCAGACAGGAAACAGAAAGTGTTTGTAAGGAGGGGCAGCTACGTTACCTGGAGGTGGATGACACTATTTCAGACACATCCCCGCATTGGCTACGCTGTCGCCTGCTGGTCAGGAGGACCAATGAGGACACAGCTAGCGAGCGGTACCAGCTAGAGCTGTACGACCCACCCAAGGTAAGAAGAGTTTTGAGAGTCTAATGTATGTAGTTACTACATAACAAATTACAAATGACAATGAGTTTGTTCAATGGTGTTTATATGCTAACTCTTATTAACCTAATTAACTCGCATATAAAACACACATCTTACTTGAAACAGGATTAATGAACGTGTTATAGACACACCTGCTGTTTTGTCTTTAGCTGTCTCTCTATGTCACATCGTTTCATTCGGTTGCTCTGAATGATTTAGACTAATTGCTGGTTTGCTAGTTCATTTAGGCAGCGAATGGCGTTGACTTACATGAGGGGTTGGAGCACGGCTGTATTAAGGCTCTGATTGGCTGCTGGGGAATCCTGGCAGAGATATGAGGAGTTGCTCTGTTTGTCTATATAAGGACAAGGCAACATGGGGCAGGAGAGTGTGAACTGTGTGCTTTAAGTGTGTATTGAGTCAAAAAGAAATACGCTGTTCAGCTGTGAATTAACGAGTTCATCCGTTCATTTTTGACAACGATCATTTTTGTGGGCCTCCTTTTGGGTGCATCCTAATTTATAAAACACTACATAAATATAGTAAATAGAGTTAAATAGTAAAATAAATTGTAAAAATGCAGAAAGTTTTCTGTTAGGGTTATAGTGTGGGTTAGGATTAGTTTACAGTGTTTATAACTATCTGTGTATGAAAACAATAGAAGTTTATGCAAGGTCACTATTTAGATACGTACATAAACGTGTGTGTGTGTGTGTGTGTATTTTGTGTTTAAGCGTAGAGATGTATGTTCGTCCATGCCTTCATTCTATAATCGTGCTCTGTGTTAAACTACAATAGCACCAGTGAGAACAGCTATGCAAAGAGAGGAAGCTGCAGGCCGGCTGATAATTTCTTTGCGTGAGAAACTTTGTTTCAGGGAAGTCCTAACTTTAAAGTCAGCCTGCATGCTGCAGATAAATGAAAATGATTATCTTTCTGTCAGATTTCACAGAAGGGATATATTATTATCATGTTTAAAATTAATTTTTGTGTTTAAAGAGATGGCTGGTCCTCAAAGACAAAACACCTGCATATTTTCTGTGTTTGCACATCCTAACGTGCTGACCAAGATTCAGGGTCGCCAACACGGGTGTTTAACAAAATACACGTTCGTATTAAACATACACATTAAATTTCTACTTGCGTGTTTGCAAATGTCACTTTTCTAAACAAACCCACAATAAAATGTGGTTTAATAAAATAAAACCACGACCCCCACTAAAATCGCTACTTAAATCATAATTGCCAATCTTCAGATCTAATCTGATCTTTCATAACCAGAACTGCATTTCGTTTTAGCCGGAAAAGGTTACTGAGTATCTGTGTAGAAATCTGATGAGTTCGTACTATGAGTCGCTGAGCGTGCAGTGTGCAGAATTACTATATGTAAAATAACTATTGTTGTACTTTGTTCTGATTGGCTTTCTGGATTACTTCATTCTTATTGGTCGATCACAACATTTAGATAATTTGGTATGATAATGTAGATTTTCTCCATACCTGTTCTGTTGTCATAGCTTTTGTTTACTCTTCAGTATCTTTCTTCTGACATAATGAAACATTTTCAATTTCAGTATTTCTCATCTGAATCATGTATTTGACAAAGACGTGGTCATCATTGCAAAATCTGTAACTTTTGCCTCTGTCGCCATCTCTGTTTAAAACATAAAATTGCAGGTTATTTTATGTACTTTTCTTTCTGTACATTGAAGTCAAATGAAGCTAAACTGACATTTCCCAGGAAATCAACCCCAAGAGCCCAAATCATAAATCATTATTGTAAACATACCGTTGTGAATCCAGGTAAGGAGACAGTTTTGAACACTGATCTGTTATGTACTTGCTCAATAACTGTTTTTGTTTAGTTTAATCAGAAGTCACAGATTGCAGCTGTAAGTAACACAGCTGCTGCTGGGTTGTTGATCAGGGTTCATAAAACTGGGTTGCAAAGGCCTGATGTGTCTGAGAGAGCCCTCAGGACAAAGATCAGGTGTGCAAAGACACCTGGATAGCATTAGTTCTCTACTAGATTTTCTTCAGGAGTCCAGATTTTACATTAGACATTACTTTGTGATTTACACCACAGTACCAAAATTAACAAATACTGTTTTATAAATGAATAAACAACAAAGCACCAGTATGACATCTTAGCAACAGTAGTGACTTGGACAAAGTGTGTGTGTGTTATTTGTTATCTGTTGTAGTTATTTGATGTGCGTGACTGTGAGAAAGCAAAAAAACAGTGATCAAAGCTAGAAACAAGGTTTCTCTTATTGAACGTTTATTATTTTGAAGTTGTTGAATCATGTCAGAGGTGCAGCTGTGTCTTGTTGTTCTTGTGGTGTTTGCTGTACAACAAATAACACAAGCACTATGGAAAATAGTTCTAATTCTAGAAAATGGCATCCTCACATCTGGAGTGTGTTAGCGTCTCATGTTGACCTTACACACATGGTCACACAACTAAACAACAAAGTCATTTAAGCTCAACACAACACAATCAGATTAACAACATAAACATGCACAGAGGTCAAGCAAATCTGTGTGTATCTTTATTTGCTTCAGAAAGGTTCATTAAACACTGCAGCATTTTTATTTCATTTTTATTTTTGTAGTACATTACATGAGCTGTATTGCATCTTTTTAACATGTTTTTAACTCTTATGACTGGTAGGTTTGATTTAAAAGTTTTATAGATAATTGGTAAAAACAGTTTATCTGTGGAGAAAATCAGACATTTTGTCAACAGACGTGTATACACTGATGCACACACACACTGCTTCACAGGATGGTGTCAGATATCACATTTTTACAGCCTAAATCTAGAGTACCCAGCTAACAATTTAAGATGGTAAGAATGTTTTTATGTTTGTTTTAAGTAACAATGTAAAAAAAGTTTTGATGTTCTAGAAACTTGTTAAATGGTAAACATCCATTTAATTAGATTCCAATTAATGTTTTTGTTTGGTTATAAGAACATATCTAAACATTTTTCAATTCTGTAACATTTTTAAAATGTTCCACTAACAACTTTAACACTTTTAACCACTAACAAATAACACTTTTGAAATGTTATATAATGTTAAAAAAGTTACACTAATCTTATTGCAAGATTGTAACGTTATGTAACAATACTGCAAAAATGTTTTTGATAACTTTGGGGCAACTATTAGAGAACGTTAGTCAACATTCTGAGGACATTCCCTGTTAGATGAGTAATTTCCTAATTTACTAAATTTGTATCATTATTAAATGAGGTTAAGATTAAAAAACTTGTATGAATGTTGTATGTCCAGTAATTTTTCACCTTGTACAGGTGTAATCACAATGATTTTAATGATTTTTTGGACATTGCAGTTAGTAGCTTTATTTTTGAACAGCTCTCTGAGCCTGTTGAACAGCTCCAGGTTTCTGTTAACTGCTGTGTTTGTTTAGTCTGTGAGCAGCTGTGTAATTGATTTATTAATGCAGTTCAGTCATTGGTTGTGAAACACATCTATCAGCATTACAGTGTTTGTTGTAAGATGACACTTCACTGTCTGAACATCCAACACAAAAGTCACTCCACATCAGCAACATGCACTGAGACAAAGATCCACTGTGTGCTTTCATATGACGCCGCCTCGTGTGTGTGAGTGTGTGTGAGTGTGTGTGTGTTTAGTGGGAGCTGTACTCGCACAGTGGCATGTGTGTTTGGTTGTGTGTAGGGTTGCAATGTGGTGTGTAAATACATTACAGTCCTGTGATGTTTGTGTGCTGTCATGTCATTTTATGGGATCATTTATTTTTTTTAATGTTCAGTTTTCACCCAAAACTGAACATTCTTTCATCATTTACTCATGTCATTCCAAACCTGTGTGACTGTGCTTCACACCCATTCAATGATTTTAGGTTGTAAGAACGTTTCCATTAGGTAACAAAAATGTTTATTTTATAAAAAGGTTATTTTGAAAGTTCTAGGTAAGTCAGGTTTTTAGATGTTGTATTAATGTCATTTGTTCGGTTATTGAAACATTTTTAATAGCCATATATCAGCTATCTGTAGGACTGTTTCACATCTGCAGTGTAGACAGCTTTGTTGATTGTTGTTTGCTGTGATTCTTCTCTGTTTATTATTGTAGAGTTCTGGTTTATAATCGTGATGGAAAGTTAAATGGGGAAGGGCAATAAAACGGTAGAAATTTGTCACCTCAGAACTTTTCAAGTATCGTTTCCGTTGTGGTTTCGCTGGCACATGCTAGAGAGTGTGTGTCAGAATCTCTTAACCTTCAGCCAGAGCGACTGGATGCACATAGACCTGAAGAAAGAGGGCAGAGCTTCAGGAGCTGTCCATTACAACAAAACAGTGGCCATTGTGTCCACTGACAGGGTAACACCCAACTCTCTTAGTTATGGTTGCCATGGCCATCCAGCTGTTAAGTTGTGGTGCTGTAGTCAAATATGCCAAAAGATAAGTGAAATAACTCAGAAATTATGAAATATATTATTATCTGGATTAACAGATGTGAAACTGGGCAAAGAAATGCATGAATGTTTGCTTCACAATCAATTTCAGTGAAAAATATGGGATTTCTATTCACCAAAATGTTGTGTTTGTGTTGCTGGCAGTGGGTGTAGATGTGCTGTTATTGGATTACACTGTACATCTTCACATTTGAACCTGCAGCTGCTCAACTTGATATACCTGACCTTACTGAGATACCCATGGAAAGCACTGTCTGCTCCCCTTTCTCTCTCTCTCTTTGTCTCTCTCTGACTCTTTCGCTGTCTCTTTCTCTCTCACTCACTCTCTTTCTGTGTAGGTGCTGTGGTTCACCTTCTCTAGTCCGTAAACAGGATGTTCGCTCGACCTGTGTGAATATGAAGTTAAATTTGAGTAGCTGTGTGTTTGTTTGTGTGTGTGTTGAGTCTTAATCAACAAAAAAAGCTGTCGTGAATTTGTTAAAAAATTAGCTCTTTTGCCTGACACATTATTACATACTTTTGTCTGTTTGTTTTTTAATGCTTCAATGCATTAAATACAACAAAAACATGTTTGTAAGCTGCTACAGAACACATATAACTGTCTTTAAAAGAAATGATCCATCATGGGGAGGTTTTGCCTGACACAGAACCTTTATTTTCTCTCTCGGTCTCTTTCTCTTTCATGTGTATTTTCTCAGTACTGTGCCAGGCTCTGGTGGGTTTTGGAGAGCAGCAGTAAAAGGTCAGAGTGATTGTTGCTCAGCAGTAGAGAGAGGGAGAGAAAAGTAAATGAGCAAGTGTAAAAATAACGCCTGTGAAAACCAGAGATATTCTGAGCAGGAAGGGTCAGTGTGTGTTTTAAAAAATCACAAGCAAATATAGATCCTCCTCGTGTAGCTGCTGTGATGTGGAGTACGGTTTTACATGCATGTACACAGACTGAATGTATATATTTGAAAGCTGTTGAATTTCTGTGATGTTGGTTGAACAAACTATAGTAGGAAGTAGATCATTGTCTGCACTCCCATTGGTTGTTACTGCATTGCATAATAATAATAATAAACAATATCAGCAAACAAATAACCATTAAAAATAATTACATATAGCTATTATAAATTAGCTATAAATGATTACAATTAAAATAGCTGTACATCATATTTGAAAATGAAATGTATATTTTTATTGTAATTATAACATTTTAACAGATTTTTAAAATCACAGATGCTGCTTGATTTCATCACTTACGTGTTGTTTCTAGATTTCATTCCTTGATGTTATTGGTAATTTCATTATTTGAGTCATTCTGAAAGGCAGTTATGACAGTGTGACTGAAATCAAAAGTAACAATTAGGAAGTGAAGTATTTCACTCGAACAGCACGCTGTTTATTGTGGTGTGTTTAATCGCTAACTTGAAACAATATGAAACAAGGTTAAATGGATGGAGTGAATAATGAAGTAGACTGTGTTGACAGAATTCACCCAGCTAACCATGTTAGGTTGCAAGAATATTTCCCTAATGTTTCCATTAAGTAACAAAAGCATTAAAAGTGTTATGATATGTCAGACATTGTATTAACATTATTGTTTGATTTTAAGAATGTTACTCAAACTTTTTATTCTGTTAAATTCAACTAAGTTCTACTAATGTTACTGTAAGAGTGTTTTTGATCACTTAGATCACATTTTCCCAGAATCCTCTCATGTTTTCCCAAGGAGATTCGGTGTGCATGTATTTTGTGTCCGCGCGTGTCTGTGTCTCTGTGTGTTTGTCTGTCTTGTGTGCATGTGTGTGTTTCTTTGTCTCTGTGTGTGTGGGTCTGGGTTGAAGGTTTTGGAGCACAGGTCACAGCTCTATTCTCTTTTCATTTCCAGATGAACATTCTTAGCTAATCCCAGCAGAAAAAGATCATCATCTCTCTCTTCCCTCTACTCACACTCACACTGGACGACATTTATTATATTATGTTTATTAAGTTATGTCTCATTATTTGACTTAAATGATTTGTCAGATTGTGATGCACTTAAATATTTTATTGACTTGTTGATTGTCCATCTGTGAAATAACTTTATTTGTCGTGTCATGTGATTGTGGAGGATTGTAGAGGTTCATTTGCTGTCATGTAAACTTCTGATGCTCTTTGTGGTTATTTTGAATGCAGTTGGTTCAAAGAAACATTTCCAAAATGAATCTTGCTGGGTTTGGTTCAGTACTGGCCCACAATGTTAGTTCAAAGTGTACTGCTAAGTTTTACATAAAGTGATGTAACATGCAAACGGTACAGGAGTATTTAGGATGTACAGCTGAAATAAAAAGCTACAGTCATCTTTATAAGACTACATAAACCTCTGTCACTGTGTGTGTTTTAGGACTACAAAACAGTGAAGCTCACAGTGTCCTGCTCTGATATCCAGGAGATACGACGCTGTAATCGCCTTGAAATGCCTGACAATATCAATACATTCGTTTTAAAGGTGAACACACACAAATCAAACTGATTAATCATAACGGAGTCTTTCATGTAAGCTTGCGCTGGCTGTGTAATAACCGACTGACAGCTGTGTCTTTACAGATGTTTTTATCGAATATTTGATGCATTTAAAGTCATTTCCTGTAAAAGATTATTTAGTGTCTGAAATAACAGTTAAAGTAGATAATAAAGCAGAATATGTGAGAAGGAGTAACTTGGCTCTGATTCAAACTCACAGTGTGGAAGGACATGCTGTATCAAACACTAAGAAATTCTGAAAATTAAATTCAGATTGTTACACAGAAGGACCCCACTGTATATTATTTGAAACTGGCAAATACTTCTTGTCATATAATATTGCTTTGTTATATACTTTATATTTAATTTCTTAATGACAAGTGTTCAGATATCACACAGCTCACAGTTTTAATATTATGTAAATTTGTTAAGCAGGAACTTAAAAGGTTAGTCTTTATTTGTTTATATCTTTTGCTTTTCTCTAAACAGCGGCTGACGTCCTGCTATGATCATTGATACATTCTGTGTTAAACTGTTTTAAACACCTTTTAAAAATTTAGAGTTTATTAACTGTGAGACTACATTGAAAAACATTGGCAGAGCTATTTAAAACTGTGTTGCAGCATTTAGACTCTCTGTGTGTATACAAATCATCACATTGAAATGAGGGTCATAAGCTATATTAGCACATAAGACACACTAAACTGCTGAAAGCTGACATTACATAACGTTTCCACAAGAAAAAACATTTCTCTCTCTCTGTCTCTCTCTCTTCAGGTTACTGGTCATTCAGGGAGTTTTATATTCGAGGCTGAGAGTGAGCAGCAGGTGTGTTCCTGGACCTCAGAGCTCAGAGACTGCATTAGCAGAAGGTTAGATCAGCTACTCTGACATCTGTACCAAACACACTTCTAAAAACATCTGCTGAAGTTTCTGATATTCCCCTACTGAGAAAACCCACTCATTTCCTCTCTCTCTCCCACACACACACACAAACAATAAACCACTTTCTTTTAATAAAACTGAACTCAGTACTACTAAAATCTGTCAAGTTTGGCCGCTGACCTGTTTTAATAGATTAAATCTGTAAGAAGACTTGCGAACAAACATGTCTGCACAAACCATCTGCACACAGTATGTCTGTCTCATATGAAGTGTGTGCATATGTTTGTGTGTGTGCACATGTTTCAATTCCTTTTATTGGTGTAAGGGTACTGAGAACTGAAGTCTGTGTGAATGTATAAATGTGAGTGAGAGAGAGAGAGGGGCAGAGTAGAGAGAGAGAGAGAGAGAGAGAAAGACAGAGGGGCAGAGAGAGAGAGACAGAGAGAGAGAGACAGAGAGAGAGAGACAGAGAGAGAGAGAGAGAGAGAGACAGAGAGAGAGAGAGACAGAGAGAGAGAGAGACAGAGAGAGAGAAAGGTCTTCCTGTTATTCTGATTACTAAGAATCTGAAGAACTCAACTCAGCACATCTCATTGGCCTGATTCTCCTCATACCATCTTTCTCTTCCTTCGTGTTTCTCTAAGTTTCTTCAGTCTATATTTTGCTCTCCTTTCACATTGTTACATTTGCTGGATTTTGGTTCATACTGCAATGTGTACGTATGTCTTAAAATAAGCACATTGTATACAATAGCACTTTTCCAAGAATTACAAGATGGATTTCCTGACTCGAACCGAGAACTTTTGTCCTGCTGTCTCCGCAGCTTCCCCCATTTCTTGTCCGTCCTCTCTCTCTCTCTCTCTTTATCACTGTATTTATTTTGGATTACATTTGGATTAACTTATTAATGTATAACATAGTAACACTAATTGTTCCTGTAGTGTGCAGATGGGCTGCACAATTAATAAAATATATAGTAATGTAATAATAAAAATAATAATTGCATTTGAGATTACAATTGCTAGATATTACTTTGTATAAATAAATTTGATTTGATTGTGTAAAAAAACTGCTTGTTTTCTGCTCTAGCTTTTGTAATACTTGTAATCATTTTACTATGAGTGTTGTTGTCACTTATAAATAAAAATGAATGTGTGTAACTTTTTCTCAGAACTGATTTATGTAATGGGATAACATTCGTAATGTATGTTATCTCGTACATGCATGTACAATATTCAGACACTTTATGGGCCGAAGTTGGCAGGTCTAGACAAATTATCATTACAGTTGTTATCAGTTTTCATCATTCTTGAAAGCCTTTTGTGGACATACTGTACAAGTGTGTTATCAGCATCTATATTACAGTTTTAAAGAGGGTTTCTGATGGTGTGTGTTTCAGGTCAGATAGTGTAGATGGAGATCCGTTTTCTGTAAGTGTCTCTCTTAACGCTGCTCACAGAGGGAGTATAGAACCCAGCAGCCAAGGTTGGTCTGTCTCACACACACGTACACACACTCACATTGTCACACACACAAACAGGTAAACAAAAGCACACACACATCACAGAACACACAAACACAAACGCTCACACATACACCGGAGTACGTACCATTCTGATTATAAATAGACTGGTCCTACCCCTTAAACTCACTCTTTTTAGTTTTAGATATAAAAACATATACAGCATAAATACATTGTTTGCTTTATATTTAAATCATTTTTCCAGTTCAGGATCTCCCAGGATGTTTTCAAGGACATTTGGTCAGATGTAGCTCTTTTCTGGAAACATATAGTTTAGTAAAACACACAGATACAACCACACACACACTTTGTTTTACACATGTACACACTTCCTCTCTCACTCTGCATATATATATATATATATATATATATATATATATATATATATATATATATATACCCTCCCTGTTCTGACACAGACAGATGATGTCTTGAGAAGACTTACAGCTAAGGCCTTTGAAAATCAACAACAACATTTAAATAAACAGAATGACCATTTTTATCACAGAGACAAAATTAAGATTGCTTGTATATTTCACCTGATTTACTTTGTAATGCGTGTTTTTTTTGGGGGGTATTTTTTCCTCAAAATCGAATAACTCCACCTTTAAACACATGCAAATGCCACACATGATGAAAGTCAAATGGGTTTTAAACACTGTTTTTATGTTTTTTATTTGTTTGTTGTTTGTTTTTTTATTTGTTAACATATGTCCACATCATATCTATGACCTGCGCAGGCTCTCCGGGTTTTGGCCACACAGAACATGCCTACAATAAAACAGAACACTTCCTGTCATACTACCCATGGTTCCACGGGCCCATATCACGTGTGCGGGCTACCTGCCTCGTACAGCACGCCGGGTTCAGTGGTCATGGGAACTTCCTGGTCAGACAGAGTGAGACGCGGAGAGGAGATTACGTTCTGACCTTTAACTATCAGGGCAGAGCGAAGGTGATGACTTCATCATCATTCACAACAAAAACACATTTATTAGTGTGATTAGGGGAGTACAATATATGAGTTACATAAAGGTTTATTTTCTATATCAGTATAATGAAATTTTGTTTATTATTATTATTTTAATTATTGGCAATAGGGCTGTAAGTTGCATCAAAATGATCAAAATATACATCTTAATTGTTTGCAATAACTAAATGGTTTTAATACTTCAGAAAGTTATGTATAGTCAATGTTTTAGGTGGATGCAGAGAGAAACTGGCCTGCAAATGTTAGTTAGAATGTGTTTCTTTTCCCAGAAAGAATAAGAAACATATACGTTGGTTCTAAATTTTGAGTTTTTAAATATATTTTAATATAATTGATAAATAAAGTTCAAAATAAAGCATAATCGCATTAAATTTTGCTTGTAGCATTATTTAGCAAGTTATCGCATATCGCATTTGACTTTTGCACCCCTCATGTTTTCTTGAAAAGCAGGAGTATTGATCTGTACTATCCCAGCTAACAGGGAACATTCTTAGAACATTGGCTAACAGTTTCTAAACGTTCTCTTAAGGTTATGAAAACAATCTCGCAGTCACATTAGTAGAACCTTTTTTAATGTTATATATCACATTATATCAAAAACGCTTTTCTTAAGTTATTAGTGGAACATTTTAAAAATGTCACAGAATACAAAAAAAGATTTGAAAAAAGTTACAAAAAAGGTTTGAGTAATGTTCTTGTAACTAAACAATAACATTAATTCAGTGTCTAAAAACAGTATATTTTTTAACGTTCCCAGAAAGCGACAAAGCGTTTTTACAACCTTAGATTGTTAGTGGGGATTGTGTGGATGTGTTTGTCTTAAAGGTAAATGAGAAAATTGTGTGTCTGTATGTTAAGTGTATTTTCTGCATGTCATTTCTGTCTCTGTCCTGCAGCATTTGCGTCTGTCTCTGACAGAGTGGGGTCAGTGTCGTGTGCAGCACCTGCGTTTCTCTTCAGTCATGAACATGCTCAGTCACTTCCGCAACTGTCCCATCCCGTTGGAATGCGGAGCTGCGTGCGACGTTATGTTGACCAATTATGTGTGGGCAACCCCCACCCACACAGGTGAGGCAACCAATAACTTTATCATAATAAAATTAAACATGCAAACCCCACCCACACAGGTGAGGCGACCAATAACTTTATCATAATAAAATTAAACATGCAAACCCCACCCACACAGGTGAGGCAACCAATAACTTTATCATAATAAAATTAAACATGCAAACCCCACCCACACAGGTGAGGCGACCAATAACTTTATCATAATAAAATTAAACATGCAAACCCCACCCACACAGGTGAGGCGACCAATAACTTTATCATAATAAAATTAAACATGCAAACCCCACCCACACAGGTGAGGCGACCAATAACTTTATCATAATAAAATTAAACATGCAAACCCCACCCACACAGGTGAGGCAACCAATAACTTTATCATAATAAAATTAAACATGCAAACCCCACCCACACAGGTGAGGCGACCAATAACTTTATCATAATAAAATTAAACATGCAAACCCCACCCACACAGGTGAGGCAACAAATACTTTTATTAAACATGCAAACTCCACCCACACAGGTGGAACAACCAAAAAGTTTAACAAAAACTTGCAATTGTAGGTAAATTTTGAGACTGGTCTGGTCACGAAACTGTAATAACAAACATTTATCAAACAGTTAAAATTTGATATAATAATATAAACTAAAATAAAAGAATTAAATGTTGCACAGCAGCAACTCTCTCTTTTTCTCTCTCTCTTTCTCTCTCTCTCTCTCTCTCTGTCTCTCTGTCACACACACACTTCTGCAGGATCTGTGTTCCTTCTGTGTTTTGTGATTTCTTAAACACTTCAGACAAGAAAACACATGCATATAACATACGTGTGTGTTAGATGTATGTATATATAACCACCACAATCACAGACACTTGCACAGGCACCTGGACACAAACACACCCATGCGTTTACTTATCTGTCTAAAAACTTCTATTATACACAACTTGTTATACCTATTATAACCTAACCCTAACCCACACTCTAACCATAACAGAAGACTGCCTGCATTATTTTTACAATTTAAATAAAACTTTATTTACTATATTTTTATAGCATTTTAACCCCAATATAGGGTTAAGTAAACCCACATACACACTTACCAGCATGTTTAATTGAGTGCACATATATGCACACAAACAGTTGTTATTCTTACTGAAACGCTCCTAATGCTAGCAGAGTGCGGATGGCTAGTTTGAAGACAGCGCTTCCTGTGGGATACATGTGGTACTGTACGTTTAATAGAGGTTCTAGTATAAATTAAAGTTTATATTTGATCAAATATAAACAACAGTCAGTTATTTGAGCAAGTACATAACAGATGAGTGTTCAACACAATCTCCTTATCTCCTCCTTTTGACCAAGCAGTCATTGTTGAGGATATTGAAGTTTTGTAATGCAAGATGTGAAATATAATATTGTACACTTTGAATTATAATTATGTAAAATTGATTGGTTTGTTATCTCAGAACCAACAAAGGTTATGTGCACATGTACAAACACCTACATTATGCCTCTCTCTCTCTGTCTCTCTCTGTTTTCTCTCTGTTTTCTCTCTTCAGGTCAGAGTTCAGCTCTCAGTCCTCCAGTTTTGGTGCCCTTCTCTCGCTGGAGCTCAGAGCCGAGTCTCACTCACTGCAGCCTGGATTCATTTTCTCACTCCAGCCCTTCTATGGCCCAGTCATGTTCCCCACCATCAGCATTAGCACCGGTCCCACACCACAATCCTCTGTCACTCCCCGATCGGCATGTTCCCATACCCCTGCGCCGGAGTGAGTCCGTGGGTCGCAGAAACCTGCTCCGCCACCCCAACCCCCTGCCGCCCCTCCTGACCAGCCGGGACTCTGACTACGAACTAGAGCCACCCAACAGGGGGCACAAGAGAGCTATTGAAAACCAGTATATGTTCTTCTGAGCAAGCCAGAGATTAAAAACGAGAACCGAAGCAGGAGACTGCATACAGATACATGCAGAGAAACAGGCAGCCAGACAGCGATCTCAAGAAAAAGGGTTCGAGTCGCTCAAGACTCTGCGCGATGGGCAGAGACGCACGCTCCAGCGTCACACGTGGGTCAGTTTGTGACAGACACCTACATCTGTCTTTTAAGAAGCCTGACAAATGTGCTTCCTGTGAATGTATTTTACAGATGTGTCAGTAACGCTGGAAATTTGAACGTGTTTATTTTAGAACTAAAGTAGAAAAGAAAAGCAGACGAGAGGTCGTGGGAGGGCAGAGGGTGTGTTTGAAATGGAGATTCAGGAACGTTTCGTGATGGCTGATTTGTAAGTCATTGACAGGTTTGCCAGCCTTGACAAGGATTGCTTGATCTGAAACCTCAGGTCCATTTTTACATGATTTGGGTCTGAACCGTGTGGTCCAGCCTTAGTGGTAGCTGTTTATCTCTGCTGCCTGACAGTTAAAGCTTCAATCTGTATTTTTTTAGTTACAAATTTTTAGGAAAAGTTACGGATATCAACTTTAAATATCTGTGCTTTTGAAACTACCACCAAAACTTCAAAACTACATAAATAGCAACGTTTTAGACGTGCAAAGAAAGCGACTTTCATTTGTGATACATGGATATGCAGAGAACGTGAGTTGAGGCATTTTTCAAGCAGAACCGGCAAACTGTATATGAGCTCATAAGATTTTAAATCAAGCAAAACATCCGAACACTGACTTCAAACAAACTCGGGTTGCCACAAAAGCTGCGGTGTGAAAACACCCTAAAACAACAAAGACTTTAAAATAGTTTTAGTCTGGCTACATGCACACGCACATTGAACCTCATTTGTAGAACACAAGCAACAATGCTATGTGTAAATCCTGTGTACATTAAACCTCTCTTATGTAAATTGCTATGTGGAATTGACTGTGACAGTTTATGTTAAAACGGTCTGCGCACAATTTACACAGGAAGTTTTCCTGCTTGTGTTTCACTGAGGCTGTAAAAGCACATGCACTTCCAGATTGCATGTTACATTCAGCTGTAGTAATGCACAGGTTGCTATATGTTAATAAATAGACCATAGAACATATATACCACATACTGGTCACAGCCAGTGGTAGTGCGTCAGTGCAGTTAACTGTGTTCTGTTATTCTGTGTTCTAGAGGCCCTGTGCCTGGTTTACAACATAACTGAACAAAGAGTAAAAACAGCAATAACTAAAGTTATCCCTCTAAAAAGTTATTAGTTCAGAGGTTGTTAACTAATAATTGCTAATTTTTTCAGAATCTGTTGCATTTAACATAGCCGTGGAAATACAACGTTCCATTAAATACCTTCCAAATCTGATTCCATTAAAAGTTGATTTTAAGCTACTCACCTGCCATTTTTCAGTAAATGCTTTACAAAAACATTTTTAACAGCTTCTTGGTGTCTTTCTCTTTGAGCAGTCGTGAATGTCTTTCTTGTGGCTTAAACACTAACACTGAACCACAAATACCCAAATGACTTCAGATCTCACTCATACAGAATCTCATAAAAGCCTGTCAAGGTCACAGTTTAGCCCAAAAACAAAACATTAGACCACAATAATGATTTGAATTGTGACGTTATTTTCTTGACAATTGGACACATTTCCCCCCAAAAAATCTTATTGGCTTATAATAAAAAAAAATTCTCCCATGTTTCTGTTCTTATTAGATTATCATGTTATGTTTTGTTCCTTAAAATAAGCAATATTTAATACCTACTTTTTAACATCTAATTTTTAGACATGTTCCTGACTGATTTTCCCCTAATTAATTGTTCACCTGAAGTTTGGCATCAGGCTTTGAATCACCTGATAAAAAAGAACATTTCTCTTCTTCTCCAGTTCATCTGCTGTGCTGCAGGATTCTGTCTCTGTTTCATTGTGTTTTTACCTTCCTGCTTGTCTGTCAGCTGTTGTTTCTTCATGTTTTTGTTGACTGTTTCTCTCTGTGGCAGCTGTCTTCTGCATTGTGTACATGTGTTGTTGAACAGGATTAAAAGCGTGACAGTACCTGTGTATCACTACCTCTCATTGTGTTGTGCGCTGTGTTCCGGATGGGCTGTTTGTTGTTTAAGTGGTGGGAAGTGTTGAACAGATGGACTTTTAAATGACTTTCTCACTTGTGTCTTTGACACGCATGTTCACTAATAAGTGATCTGCTCAGTTCAGTCAGCAAAGTGTTGTTTAAATGAACATGCTGCTTTGCATATGACCCAGAATGTTCTTATTTTGAAACACTTGTTTTATGCGAATACTTTGTGTCTAACATGATTTGTAATATGTATAGATTGACTGTCACACACCTGACTCTATCAGACACAGCACATGCTGGATTGTGTGGTGAACGTTGCTTTAGTGATGTGTGGGCCCAGTGGGACAGTAAATCCCACAGTCATTTGTACTGTTTTTGTTCAGTACTGTTCACTGTAGTGATTGACTGATTCAGGAGAAGCGTTTTGCACCTTGAGATGCTTTGTACCTGCAGGCCCATAAGAACACCGCCGGCCTGTGCCACGGCCTGATGACATCAGAGCCACAAATCTAAAGTCCCTCCAAGTTCAGCTGATGAATGTATGTTTTCTCTCTATACTGTTAAAATGATTTATATGAGAGCACTGTAAACCCACAGCTTCACCCTTTGCTAGATTAACTGCAGCTTTCTGATCAAACATGTTACTTTCCATGTAGAAATATGCATATTAAATTATATCAACTGTACATTTGATCTTTTTCAGGAAAAAATAAAGAAATAATGTTAATGTTTCAAAGCACTGAGTTTTTGTTCTAATATGAACTACAAAATGTGAGAAATACTGAGAGGTGTAAAAATATAAAACAACTGTGTACGGTTTAGTTTGACTGGTGAACTCATTACTAGTTGACTGGTAACTAACTATACAATAAAGGTTCACGCCAGCTAACAAGTTTAGGTTGTAGAAATGTTTCCCTAACATTTCCATGAAGTCATAAAACATTGAAAAAGGTTTTTTGAAAGGTCTACGAATGTTAAAAATGTCCAGATTTTTAATGTTGTGTTAACATGGATGTTTGTTTATAAGAACCTTATTCTTATTCATATACAACTTTATAATTCTGGAATTATATGATATATAACGTCAAAAAAGTTCTACTAAGCTTGCTGCAAGAGTGTTTTTGATACATTTTGGAGAACATTAGCCAATGTTCTGAGAACGTTCCCTGTAAGCTAGGAATTTGATAACATTTGTTCATGTGTTTGATATTGCTTAATGTAATTGCATTCAGAATAGCCATTTATCTGTGTATGAATGTTGTGCATGAATACAGCAAAGGAGAAACCATGCAGATATGTAAGGCTAGGTGACTGTATACAGGTGATTAGGGACAATTTCACTGGATGTCTTTAAAAAACAATATAAATGATAATAAAATCAAAGTGTGCGTGATGTCCTGTTACACTAGAGCTGAATGAGGGAGTCGCTCAGTCAGTACAGGCTGAAAACAAGACATTTAATATGTGAATAGAAGACGACGCAAACCCCCAAAAGCAACAATCATCGCGTTTATTTCAGCCACACGACAGCCCGACCTGCCGAACCTGCAGAGAGCCTGCGCGTGACGTCACGGGACACGTCAGCTCCTCGCGGAAATGCCGCGGTTACGTATCGACCGGAACCGCAACTTGTGACGATCTCACACTCGAACCGGCACTTTAACATCGAGTAACGCCAGTTAACATCGTCCAGTTACGCCGCCGGTGGAGTTCGGCCTCTGGTTCTACACACAGTACCGGCTCCGCTTGATAAGCAAAAAAGAGGGACAAATGTCCCTGTTTCAGTCAGCTCTCGATTTCCTGGCCGGGCCCGGCGGATCCGGTGCCGCCGCCAGCCGGGACCAGAACGACTTCGTGGGGCAGGTGGTGGAGCTCGGAGACCTGAAGCTCCGGATCAAACGAGTCATCGCGGAAGGTACAGTGTAGCATCAGGCTAGCCATGCTAACCCGTGTTTGTGTTAATTACGTGTGTGTTCATCAAACGCGCTGGATGTGACTGATATATTCACCATGTGTTATTATGAACACTGGAGTAATGTTTACTACAGATTGTGTCGTAATAAGTTGTAGTTGTTAAGTTGTTAGCGAGTGCAGTGAGTGGCACACCTGACAGGTACGTGTCATGATCGGCAGTGTTTCAGGTCTTCTGTGGTCTGTCTGTGTAAAGTCACTACAGACCAGCCCTTCATCTGGCTCATTCACAGAGACCTGTAGAGAATATTTCCATTCCGTGTTCTTCTGCATCTTTTAACTTTAGTCACATTTATGTTTAGCTGTGTAGACGTGAAGTTGCCTTGCTGTAATACAGTAATGCTACTGATTGATTACTGTCTTCATTTATCCTGGAATTGGCATGGCATACTGTCCAGTATATAAAGTATATTGTGTCACCTATATTAAGTTCATGTGCATAAGTTGAATCATCTTTATGTCCATATGAATGTACATAATTGCTTTATGTGGCGTTATAAGATTTGTATTCCCGTAATGCATCATTTGACTCCAGACAATCTTTGACACGGGTGTCTTGTTGATACCTGTAGGCCAGAAATAGAAAGGAAATACATTGTGGGAAAACAGAAATGGTTGGTTGTGAGGCCTGGCCCAGAAATGTTCTCTCAAAGTTATCAAAAAAACTTTTTTTAACATTCTGTATCATATATACGTTACAGAATTAAAAAATGTTTGGGTAATGTTCTTATAACCAAGCAATAATCGTAATACAACATCTAAAAAACTGGACGTTTTGAATTTTCCTAGACAATTAAATGAGAAAATAGCAAAGTGATTTTTATCATTTATCATGATCACTACTCTAAACCAACTGTTTTCATTGGTTTTCATTATTGTTAGTAGGCAACTGTTTTCTAACAAAGTACAGTGTACATAATACAGGTTTCTGTATGCATTGTATCTTTGTTTCTGTTATAAAGACAGATTGTTTGCACTGTAATAATGGCAGATTGTTGCATGTTAATCAGTGATTTGTTGCTGTGTTCAGAATAAGGCTGTAATGTGAAAACAGTTCATATCATATGGTTACTTTAAAGTCACTATGAAACAGAAGGTATCTTTTCTATCGTGACACATATCTGAGTGACATGGCTTTAGAAATGAGAACAAAATATAGCGCAGGACTTGATTTCATTATTTAGGAATTGATTGGATCGTTGGAGGTGTAGAAACTGCCTGGCCATTGGACAGTCAGTATAGCCCTGCCCTTATGCTGAGACATGCATCATGAAGAGAAGAGATGGAGAGAGGAGGTTGTTTTTGATTAAAGATTATGAGGATGTGAATTAAACAAATAATGACATGCATGGATGAATCATTTATAATAAACACTGCAATATTCCATTAAACAAGAGTAGTATATTTTGATTTCATGCTGATTGTAACAGTTTATATTTATCTAACCTGTCTTGCTCTTTCGCTAGCAAAAGCTGGATTTTGTAAATGTGCGGTTTGTGTCAATGGCATGACACTGCAATGTGAAACTCTAAAGGTTCTTTTGATTCGTGCAAACTGACTCAGGAATCGGCTGGTATTCATTTACGTATCATCATGGTTACAGCATTGAAAGATTGTGTTTCTGTTCTGATCAATACACACACACACACCTGTGTGTGAAACATTGACATAACCATCATAAGATCAACATAATGATGCCATACTCAGATAAAAAGTAGAAATCTTACAATGTTGTTTAAAAAATCATCAGTAAATGTTTTGAATAGTGTTAAACAATTTCAGCCAACACTGGGCTCAAATGCTCCAAAAGTGCTAAATAAAATACAATAATAATCTGAACTGTCGGCTCTGATTTCACAGGAAATGTCTGTAAACAGAAAGAAGATCCGGCTGCTATATCTCATGTGCTGGTGCTGTAGATGATGCAGCGTCTGTATGTTGTTCTTACAGCAGATGTTCAACATTTAAACTTGTCCTCCACATTAAGAAAATAACTCTGTGTTGTTTTTCTGAGTTTTCTCGTATGGATTGGTGCCATTTAGTGCATGTATCTCATACAGAATTCATGATGAGATCCACTCTCATTGTTTTTGAGCCTGTAGACCATCAGAAACTTCGCTGAAGGAGAAGTAGCAGTTTGCTTTGTACTCATTTTCTCAGTGACATTGAGTTTTGATGATGAAATATGAAACAGATTCTTAGGCTGTACAGCGAGACTGAAATCTGCGATTCATTCATGCTGTATCATATAAGTGCTGCTGTCAGCGATCAGCTTTCTGTGTGTGTAATTAATTCACTCTGTAGGAGGTTGACTCATTCAGGCTGTTTATACAGCTATGTATAACCGAGCCAACAGGGAGCGTTCTCAGGAAGTTGGCTCTAAACATTCTCGTAAAAGTTCTCAAAACATTCTTGCAGTAACATTAATACAACATTTTTTAATGTTATATATCATAAGTTGTTTGTTATTATACAAGTTGTTTTAAAAATTTGACAGAACTAAAATGTACAGAAATAAAATACAATGAAGCAATAATGTTAATACAACATCTAAAAAACTAAATGTTTTATCTTAGGTTTTAAGTCAACCTAAAGTTGTTAGCTGGGAATTGTCAGTTACTAATTCCTCCAAATTCTATGTGAATATGTTGTGAATCAGTTCTGGAACTGTTGTCCTGTGAAACATCTTCACATGTCTCACATGAATTTAATGAATTCATGCTTCTGATGCAGTGCATGTGTCTTAAATCACACGATACTCTCTCACTCTGCAGGTGGCTTTGCGTTTGTGTATGAGGCTCAGGATTTGAGCAGCAGTAAGGAGTATGCACTGAAGGTATGATGTCATCACCAGAAAAGTTAGAACCAGCCAATCAGCTGAAGGCAGTCAATCTGCACACCTGTATCTGTGTGAATGGAGTCAGAACCGTCACATCAACATCTAAATTATGACCTGTTGTTTTACAGAGACTTCTCTCCAATGAGGAGGAGAAGAACAAAGCTATCATTCAGGAAGTCTGCTTCATGGTGGGTATTAAACATATTTAATATTCAAAAAATAAGTCAAAGGATGCCAAGTGATTCACCAGATTGTGAACTAGGAGTGATACAGTTACATTTCTGCATTTGGCGAACACTTTTATTCAAAGTGACAACAGTGCATTCAAGCTATACATTAGATCAGTGTGTGTGGTCCCTGGAAGTGGAACCCACAACCTTTGCTCTGCTGATACAGTCCAGTAACATAACAAAATAAGTCATCTGTGTCTGAGACCAAACTAGGTGTTTTTTTACATTTATTTATAGGTTTTTGATTTAATTTACATACAACAGACCGGATACGAACCCACATTTCTGTGAGCACAACAGCTCTTTATGTCATGCACTAACCACTGCACCACATCTTCAGCCTTGCCGATCATTTTAAAGGATAATACTTTATTATGACTTTATTTTTATAACATTTCTAATAGCAGATTATTCTGATTGGCTGGGTGTCACTGTATGTCGTGTGGGTTTCACTGAATACATGAGTTTAAACAGGCCTCAACTGGTCGAGCATTGCGTTTGCAGTGCAAAGGTTGTGGGTTCAATTCCCAGGAAACGTAATGATAAAATATATAACTTGAATGTACTGTCACTTTGGGTAAAAGCATCTGCCAAATGCATAAATATAATCTATATATTATATCCTGAGTTATGTGTCTGTGTTTTTTGCAGAAAAAGCTGTCTGGACATCCCAATGTTGTGCAGTTCTGTTCTGCGGCATCTGTCAGTAAAGAAGAGTCCGACACGGGCCAGGCTGAGTTCCTCATTCTAACTGAACTCTGTAGAGGTAAACGCTTTTTATGAAATGAAAGCACTTGACTGGCGTGAAGCTCTCTCTCTTTCACTGTGCCGCTGTGGTCAGTTTCCTGTGTAACAGTGACCTCCACCCTCTGTTTCCTGCAGGCCAGCTGGTTGATTTTGTGAAGAAGGTGGAGCAGAGAGGACCCATGTCATGTGACACCATCCTGAAGATTTTTTACCAATCATGTCGAGCTGTGCAACACATGCACCAACAGTCTCCACCAATCATACACAGGGACCTAAAGGTGAGGCCCCCTTTCTGACTGTGGTCTTAGATGCTTTTGAAGCCGAATGCACACATTGTATGATTTTGCAGTTGCAGGTGGATTTTTAAAAAATACCAGATCACCGATTGTAAAAAACAAAATTCCCAGATCACTGATTGTAATTTACAATATTCCAGGAATAATATTTATGCCCTGCATTTTGCACTGCAGAGATATTGGTTGCCAAAAATCACCAAAAAAGTTTTAAAGTATTCCCTATTCCTTTGAGATCAAAGTATTAAAATCTTAAACTGAAACTATTTTATGATCATTTCTATTTCATTAGTTTTAAAACAGCAGAATAGATTTGTTTGGTTTTAGTTTGTCAGAAAAATGTAGTTTACATATTGGTTTAGTTTCAGTTTTATTTAACTATAGTTTAAACTGTGAAAAGCACCTGTATGCACCCGTGATATCCAGCCAAAACTCAAATAATAAACTTATATTGTGTATGTATTTTTATCTGAATTGTACTTTATAGATAGAGAATTTGTTGATCAGTCATCAGGGAACCATAAAGTTGTGTGACTTCGGCAGTGCTACGACTCTTGCACATTACCCAGACTACAGCTGGTCTGCTCACAAGAGATCTATGGTGGAGGACGAGGTAGGAAACCTTCATCCACATCATCTGGTCCCTGTGAAACATACTAACAAAAATCTCCATACCAGTTTAACACTGCTGTGACGTCATAATGATGTCAATGCGCCTGTGATTGTTTCATTGTGCTATCATTTTGGTTGTGATTATCGTGGAAATCGTAACGTTGTATGACCAGTGATAAATATTTAGATTTGATTATATTAAACATATGGCTATTTCCTGCTAAATAATTCAGTTTGTTTAGTTTCTGGTACATTTAAATCAGTTATTGGTAAGAAATGACGTCTCTTTGTGGTTCTTCATAGGGTGTTTTCATAAACAGATTGTAATTAGGACCCATTTTTAGCATTTAAAAACCTATGTGTAGTAATTCTTGTTGTAGTTGTAGTTGTTTCCTTGCTATATGCTTTTGTTGATTTGTTTCTGATAGTAAGACTTTCTTGATATTTAAACCTGCAAATCTGTACATGATCTATTCAATGATAATCAACTCCATCTCCCTCTCCCTCTCCTTTCCCTCTCTCTCTTCTTTTTTCTCTCTTTTTCTTTCTCCTTTTCCTCTTTTTTTTTTTTTTTTTTTTTTCTCTCTCTCTCTCTCTCTCTCTCTCTCTCTCTCTCTCTCTCTCTCTCTCTCTCTCTCTTTCAGATCACTAGAAACACGACTCCAGCATACAGAACCCCAGAGATGATTGATCTGTATTCCAACTACCCCATAAATGAGAAACAAGACATATGGGTGATTAATTTATGAATGTGTCATTTCTGAATGCAACACAATGCAACAACAGATGTAGGGTAAGATGTGATGAGTGTTAGGATTGTGCAGATGGTGTTACACTGATCAGTCATCACACACTGCAGGTTCTGGAGCGTGTGTGCAAGGGAGTCAGTTTAGATTTGATGTTAAGTTGGGGCTCTGTGTTTTTGCGTGTTTGTCCTAACTAGCTATGGCTGTGACATGCAACAGTTGGCCGGACACTTACTAGTGTGTTCTTATTAGTGATCTCTAATTAGTCCAGAATCTGATTCCACAGGGCAGCCTATGAAACATTTATTAATTTAGCAGACACCTTATCCAAAGCAACTTACAAATGAGAGAGCATTTAACATTTACATTAAACTGACTGCCAGACACCAGATGTTCTGATGTTCCTCAAAACAGTTGCTCCATGAGAACAGAAAAGACTTGCACCTGGCTACAAGCAGAGTGGTTATCGTTTTGTTTTTAGTTTTATTGTCTTTTTATTTATATTTCACATTTAATTCATCTATTTAGTTTTCTGTTGGTTTTGGTAAATTTTTTTAGCTTTCTCGTTTTATCTTGTAATATGCCTGTTATTTTTTTTAATGTTGCTGTGAAAGATGAATTTTTATTTCAGTTACACTTTTAGTTTAGTTTTTATTTATTTTCAGTTTCATACATAATTTAGTTTTTATTGCTAAGCCAACATTTTTTATTGCTAAGCCAACTAATTTTTCTTTTAGTTTAAGTTTTAAAAATAATATATATGCCTGTATTTTACTTAATTTCCGGTAACAGAAATGTTTTATAAGTTTTAGGTTTATTAAACTATAATAACTAGGACACTGTGTGACAGGCACTGGATTTCTCCCCCATGTAATGACTGTATATTGTAGTTTTAAAGTGTTATTTCTCTCTGTTTGTCTCTCAGGCTCTGGGCTGTATCCTGTATCTGCTGTGTTTTAAACAGCATCCGTTTGAAGACGGAGCCAAACTCCAGATTGTCAATGGCAAATACAACATTCCTCAGAATGACACCAAATACACAGTCTTTCACCAGCTCATCCGTAAGCTTCCAGCCCAACGGTTACATCATTTTTCCCAGAATTCCTTCTGTTTCACGCAGTTGTGGTGTTTGAGAATGCAGCATCATGTGCCGGATGCCCTATGTGTTTGTTTCAGGATCAATGTTAAAAATCAACCCGGAAGAGCGGTTGTCAATCACTGAGTTGGTTAACCAGCTGCAGGACATCTCTGTGGCCTGTAACGTCAACGCTAAATCACCCGTTACTGAGGTACAGAACAAAAACTCTGTCTTATAGTGAAACAGCACGTACTTGTGATGCCACTGTATATGAGGTAAACTGTATTATATATTGACTGTTAGTCTTCCTGCGCTTGAAATCAGCATAAAAAGCCATATCAACTGACAGCTGGTATCAGTTCTGCTTCAGTACTTTCTTCAAAGACACATCGCACTCTTCTTTTGTTCTGTCATTCGTTTTCCTCCTCCCATCATGACTCTCTCTCTCTTTCTGTCTCCCTCTCTCTCTCATCTCTCTTTTCTCTCTTTTTCTCTCATTTTCTGTCTCCCTCTCTCTCTCTCTCTCTCTCTCTCTCTCTCTCTCTCTCTCATCTCCGTCTCTCTTTCTGTCTTCCTCCCTCTCTCATATCTCTTTTCTCTCTCTTTCTGTCTCCCTCCCTCTCTCTTTCTGTCTCCTTCCCTCTCTCTCATCTCTTTCTCTTTGTGTCTCTTTGACTACTGATCTCACTACATGAGAACAGAAATTGAGGAAAACTGATAATCACACTAGACAAGGATTAAAATAACAGCTTTTCTAACTTGTTTGCTCGAAGAACAACAGATCTGAACAAACAAATCACTCTAGATACTTTTTATTTCCTGTATTTGTTGTTATACACGTGTAGGTTAGTTAGACAGGCGGAACACAACGGTTAGCTGTTGACTGAGGGTTTGTTTGTTGCTGTTGTGGTTGCAGTGCTGTCAGGCTGAGGGATAACTTAAGCCTGAACTTATCTGGGATAAGAGCTTTTCTCTCTGGATTAACTCCCGCAGCATTGATTTTCCTTTATCCTTTATTGACTGCAGTGTTATGAATGGTGCTCAAATCTATGTGTAGACTGGACTCGTCTGTTTTTGTCTTGTTTGTAATGTTTATTTGTGAAGGGCTGTAGTCCTCATGAGTCTCTTCAGTCTGTTCTACTGTCTGAGGTTTGTGTATGACGGCTATGAATCTCTGCAGCTGCTGGAGCAGAACGGATGTTTCCGAAACAACAGCACACAGATTACCTCACAGACCAACAACACACACAGCTCTGGTGAGTACTGCCGTAAACAGAGTTTAACTGTGCTGTCGTATGATAACATGTTTGTTTGCCTGAAAAATAAGACGTTTATGGTCAGTTATGTATAATGAAGCAGGAAGCTCTTACTATGTTTACCATTTATATCCAAGTTTACCATCTCTTGACTAAAATGTTTCTCATGATCTTAAAAATCTTTTAATATGAAGATGTATTCATAAATGTTTGTGCTTGTAAATATAAATTAGTTTATTTAAATAGTAGCTAGTAAAAATTGGTAAACAAAATATAAGTGTTCATAAATATAATAATGACAACATATACTTTCTGTCATTAGAAAATTAAAACTTTTTAATATTTTTGAAGTGGATGATTTGGACCAAATAATGATGAAAAAGCAGCAGTCAGAGTCTAGAACTGATGAGAACTAGTCAATATTGTTTAAAATGCGTCTCATGGTGATTCCTGAAGAAACTGGTTTATAAAATGACAAGAAAATATTTTTGTGAATTCTGTTCAAAGGGGGACTATGCTGAAGATGCTAAAATATTACAGTTTCAGTCAGGACATAATTCCCAAAGTTACATTTATAAACCTTTTATTTTGAGTCTACCTTTATTCAACAGTGTGGGCAAACATACTAATAAAGAATGAGTAAGAGATCCTAAACTTTTTGACCTGGCTTTTTGTCCTTGTACTCATATATGTGACACACTATGTAATTGATATCAGACAGACATGAGTAAAGGTCAAAGTTCACGTCAGCTGATCCAGCCACAGTGTGATGTCATGACATTGTGTGTAGGTGTGCATGATGTGGATCAGGGAGCGGGTGGAGGTTTTCTGGACATTCTAAAAGGAGGAACAGAAAGATTTCTCACCAACATCAAAGACACGTCCTCCAAAGTCATCCAGTCTGTGGCCAGGTGAGAGAAACAGGGAGATGTGAATTTAGACCCTGTTAGCAGATAAACCCTGCAGTTTCTGTACATTAACTAAAGCTCCTGCGTGCCAAACTGTGTTTGGCTGTGTCGTGGTCTGGCTATGAGAGGTGAAGTAAGTTACAGTTTTGAAGTCATTACTGTCAATATACTGCTACTGTGTGTCTGTAATCTTAATGTAAACAGTCTGTGTTTATGTAAAATAGACATGTAACATACCCCTAACCTAAATCTAACACCTAAAGAAATTAGTTGTACCTTGACAAATATGTCTCAAGTAATGAGGGAGAGACTGCGGTAATGAGGGAAATCTACATAAGACAGACCATCTTCCTCACCGTGATCTGTTTCTGACACACACTGACCTGTTTGTAATCATGTGTAATAATTATTCCCCTCACATCTCCACCAACCAGATTTAAAGTTTCTGTTGGCCCATTTTTGTTCATTGTATTATTTGTTCATTCTTTTTCCGAATCATATCTGTTGGTCCAAAATCACCAACCCCTCCAGCTCCAGGTAACTTTAGGACAGAACCTGTGCGTGATTCTGTGTGCGTGTGCGTGATTCTGTGTGCGTGTGCGTGATTCTGTGTGCGTGAGTGTCTCTACACCCTCATGGCTTTCTTACGCTGTATATGTAAAATTACTCTTTACTCCAGTTAGTTTTTGTTCAAGTTAGATCTGGAAGAGGAATGTTGAATGGCTTGCCTACTAAATCCATTTGTTTGATTTGAGTGTGTGACTTTTTAAAAGGACTTTAATGGGTTAATTTACTCTAAAATAAATCTTCTTATGTTCCAGTTATGCTAAAGGAGATCTCGATCTGTCCTACATCACCTCCAGAGTAGCAGGTATGGACTCTTAACACACACATCGAACACAGTTTCATGGAATACAGTTTTTTATTCCTAGTGCTGTTATACCTACTTTCCTGGTTATTTCTTTGTGTGTGTCTGTGTGTGTGTCTCTGTCTGTGTGTGTGTCTCTGTCTGTGTGTGTCTCTGTGTGTCTCTGTCTGTGTGTCTCTGTCTGTGTGTGTCTGTGTGTGTGTGTCTGTGTGTGTGTGTCTGTGTGTGTGTGTCTGTGTGTGTGTGTCTGTGTGTGTGTGTCTGTGTGTGTGTCTGTGTGTGTGTGTCTGTGTGTGTGTGTCTGTGTGTGTGTGTCTGTGTGTGTGTCTGTGTGTGTGTGTGTGTGTGTCTGTGTGTGTGTCTGTGTGTGTGTCTGTGTGTGTGTCTGTGTGTGTGTGTTGGCAGTCATGTCTTTTCCAGCTGAAGGTGTGGAGTCTGCCATTAAGAATAACATTGAGGATGTGCGTTTGTTTCTGGATTCTCGTCACGCCGGTCATTACGCAGTTTATAATCTCTCCAAACGATCCTACAGACCCGCCCGCTTTCACAATAGGGTAAGACTGGATATGCTTGTGCAGATGATTGACAGATGACACTGGTGGAGCTCTGACAGTATAGAGTAGACAGTATATTTCCTGTGAAACTTTGAGTGATAGAAGTAGAATCTGTATCATCATGACAGCACTGAGCTCTGTTAGTTTCATGTTTACTGATTTTGTCTGTTTGTTTGGTTAGTTGTTTATCTGGCCTTTTTCATGAAACACCATCAGAAAGGAAGTCTGTGTCAATTGTCTGTTAAACTGTTTTAAATTCACAGTTCTATTCTGGCCAGCACAGCACTTCACTTCACTGAATTGACAGAATGAACACAAATTGGTTCTGCTCAGTTTGTAAATTTGCGTGTGTGTCTTCTTGTTTTTTTACCATTGTACCATTGTCTGTGCATGTGCATGTGCATGCGTGTGTGTGCAGGTATCTGAGTGTGGGTGGCAGCCGAGACGAGCTCCCTCTCTGAAGAACTTATACAGTATATGTAAGAACATGCACCAGTGGCTCAAGCAGGACCAGAGAAACATCTGTATCGTGCATTGCTTGGTGAGAACACACATACAGCAGCTCCAGCTCTTGACCATGTTAAACAATCATCTTCATGTGTTTTGTCTGTGTTTTCTGGACACAGGACGGTCGGGCTGCCTCAGCCATCGTGGTTTGTTCGTTTCTCTGCTTCTGTCGTTTGTTCTCCACAGCCGAGGCTGCTGTGTACATGTTCAGTATGAAACGCTGCCCTCCAGGAATCTCACCTTCACACAAACGGTAACTACCTCTCCATGTTCCTCATTCACTTTCTGTGGAAACCAAATGAAAGCATCAACTCTTCACAACCTTCAAATAAACAGGCTCTTGAACAAATGTTATGTACCTAACTGAATGAACTCGACAGACTTGGTTGAGCAGTTTTTGGAGCTGATAACAGGGACTCTGTCAGCAGAAGGAAGTGACTGACGTGGGTGCCTCTAAAAGAACACCTAGTTCTGTTACTCACCAGAAGTGAAGATCAGGAGATTACCAGCAATGAGTTCAGTTGCTGTTGCAGAAGCTGTAAATGACATAAAGAGCAAAAAGTTATTTTTACATTTGCAGAAGAGAATGTAAGTGTTGCTTGCCGGCACAAAACTGCCACCAGTATTCTGGCTGGTTGCCAGGGTGTTGTTATGCCGTTGCCAGGGTGTTATGCCGTTCCCAGGGTGTTGTTATGCTGTTGCCTAGGTATTCTAGTTACCAGGAGGTTTCTAGGGTGTTCTAGGTGGTAAGAGGATTTTTTCTGCTAGTGATTCAGAGCTTTGCTTACCCTGTTCACACTTGCATCATCCCAGATTGTGTGCTTGTGTACCTGTAGGTATATATATGTGTCAGAAACGGATGTTATCCAGTTGCACGTTGATTGGTAAATGATTGATGATTGTTTTGTCCTGTTGCAGGTATATTGAATACATGTGTGACATGATGGCAGAAGAACCCATAATCCCTCACAGCAAGCCAATCACCATTCGCTCTGTCGTCATGACACCCGTACCACTCTTTAATAAACAACGCAACGGCTGCCGGCCATTCTGTGAGGTCTACATAGGCGACGTACGTGTTGCGACCACCTCACAGGAGTATGACCGCATGAAGTGAGTCTGTTCCACCTCATGAACAACCTTATGTCACATGATTAAAGACATTTTAGAAGTACATGTGCTGTATATACCAGGGGTCTCTACATATACCAGGGATCTCTAATCCATGTTCACAGATCTGCAGAGCTCCAGCCTCCTCCAACATACCTGCCTTGATGTTTCTGTTAGTCCCAAAGATCTTGATTAGCTGCTCCAGGTGTTGGGGATAAACTCTGCAGCTCTGTGGACCTCGCTGGAGATCTCTGGTCTGACAGGTGCAATGACACAAGAGCTAACAATTTTAGGTTATAAAAACATTTTCCTAATGTTTCCATCATATAACAAAAATGTTATTCTTAAAATGTTATTTTGAATGTTCTAGAAACATCCAGGTTTTTCGGCGTTGTATTAACGTTACTGCTAGGTTATAAGAACATTATTCAACTTTAAATCTGTAACTTTTTAAAACATTCCACTAACATTTTAAGAATAACATTTTTGATTCATAACATTTAAAAAAACTTTCTACTAACATTACTGCAAGGACGATAAGTTTGAGAGAACACTTAGAGAACTTTAGCCAACATTCTAAGACATTCTGTTCCCTGTTAGCTGAGACATTGTTGTGAGTGATGGTTGAGGTTTTAAAGCTCTGCTGTCTGTATTCAGTGTCTGTACATCTGACTGATGCTGTGGTTTGTGTTTCTGCAGTGATTTTAAGATGGACGACGGCCGTGCTGAGATTCTTCTGAATGTAACCGTGCAGGGAGACGTTCTGATCGTCATGTATCACGAGCGCTCTTCACTGGGTGGACGCTTGCAGGCCAAAGTAAGAACAGTGTAGAAACACTTTCTGTTATAAGCAGAATCCAAAATAAAAGTCCCCAGTCATCAATAATTGTATTCCTTAAATTTCCTTGAAAATAATTCCTTCATGCCTTAAAATACAGTTAAATGTAACTACACCGTTGTTTCATTTAGTATAAGTGGATTTATGAATATGCAAATGAATCTCCACCTCCACTCAATCACACCAGCTCATACTTCCTGATCCACTTAGTCCACTCATTGACATGACTGGTTACAACATGTTTGTGATGTAGAAAACAGTGGAGGTTTTAAACTGTGTTTGAGACAGTCTTTGAATTTTAAGGAAAAAATACTTAGCAATGATGTTGAATGATGTTGCATATGGTTTGTGTTAAAGCAGATTAAAACACCACACAAACATATAAACAACATTAAAAAACGGATTTTCACCACAGGGCTCAATAACTTCAACAAAAGTGAATAAACCAGTTGGCTTAAGTAACTGGTTTATTGGTCCATGTATGATTGCAATAAACACTGATATTAAATGTTTCTATCTTACCTTCCATTGGTTGGTGTGGCAGTTTTGGACCCTAATCGTAAAACTGTGTTACTGTGGTCACAGCAGATGTTGTGTTGTGGTTTTTGCAGATGGCCTCTGTGAAGATGTTTCAGATTCAGTTTCATACGGGATTCGTGCCCAGAAATGCCTCCACTGTAAAATTTGCAAAGTGAGAATCATCTGCTGACGGTTTTCAATCAATCTCAACAGTCATTTATGATCTTCAGTCAGTGTCATCATTCAGATGGTTCGTGTTTTGCAGATATGATCTGGACGCATGTGACATCCAGGAGAAAGTCCCCGACCGCTTCCAGGTGCATGTACACATGGGGGTGGAGTCTCAAGATCACCCCATCAACAAGACTCCACCCTGGGAAAACTTTGCCACGAAAGGACTTAATCCCAAGATCCTGTTCTCCAACAGAGATGAACAGCAGGAGATTCTTGCAAAGTTTGGTGAGTTATTTGTTTACAATGAACATGTTTAAACCAATAGTTCACCCAAACATGAAACTTTGCTGTTAATTTACTCACAGGCTGTCCAAGGTGTTGGTGACATTTTTCTGTGAGTGAATTAACAGCAAATTTTCAGGTCTGGGTGAACTGTCCCTTTAAGGGCCTTTATCTCGTCATTTTCATTTTAGCTTTGGCACTCCAGTATTTGTCTTAAAGTCTGTTTGTTCAGGTAAACCAGAACTTCCACGTCAGCCGGGTTCTACAGCCTGTTACGCGGCTGAACCTTCAAAACAGGAGACTTCACCTGAAGAAAATCACACAGTGTTGGACTCACCTTCCCCTCAGAGCACCGAAACCAACACCAATAACTTCTTCCAGACGCTGGACTGGGAAGGTTTTTTTTTCATCTTTCCTAACTCTTGTCATTTGTTGAGCCAGTTAACATCCATGTTTTGAATTCAGTGTCTTTCTGTGGGTTTTAGTTCTGTACACATGTAAACTGCATCATTGCTTGCTGTAGTCTGCACTGGTGTAGCAACACACTGTGGAAGATTTTTACACACTCAGTTACGTATTGGTGTGTATTTTTTTTTAAAGATATAGGTAGGCAGTACGACAACCAATTGGATGATCAGGATGATTTGAGTGGCGGGGGGTCAGAGGAGGAGTCAGTGTCTTGCTCCGCCCCAACTGACAGCTCTCTATCGCGAGACACCAGTGAACCTCTTTTCGAGGCTGACTTCACCACCACACCACCCGACCCTCAACCTGACACTGAGGACCTGCTGGGGCTGAACTCTGACCCCTGCCCTCCGGTCAGCATCTCTCACCCAGGTGGGGCTGCTGAGACGGGTTTGAAAAGTTCTGCCAGTAACAACGACCTTCTGAATGACCTGTTTGCCCCTCCACCCACCATTACACCTTCAATTGACACAGAAGATCTGATGGGGGGAAATTCAGGAGAAGATCTGTTCTTCACCACCACACACAGTCAACCAGCATCAGCGGCCAGTAAAGGTACGAGAGATGCCTTCAACTCTCACAGCGACAGTGTTGTGGATTCTGTAGACAGTGTTCAAATCATCATAGCTGAGATTGAGGTTTAGGTTTGAACCTCAGAAAATACAAGTCGTGCTCCGTTGTGCCTTTGAGCAACACACATGACCCCAGGTTATCTGCAAGACTGTTGATATATTAACCAAAACACTTGTTCACTTTTACCAATTTACCAAATGTGTAAATATAAAAAGACAATTATTTGTAAAATAAACTAAATGTGAATGTAATAAGGATATTGAAAACCACAATTAACTTATTCAAAAAGCAAACATCTGGAAGCGTTACAATAAATATAGTATTGAAAATACAGTTAACACGTACACAATACAAAGAAACGTCATAAAACTAGGCTGTATTTTCCTTATTTGTATTTGATCATTTTCATGTTTCCAATTATTCTTTTTTCTTATTCCTATACTGTTTTTCTCCTGGTTCAACTATGTTCAAAATGTGTTTTCTTTAATGCTGCTGTACAACAAAGCAAAAAATTGTGAGGTTTTATGCCCTTTCATGTCCTCTGTGAAGTATTTTCTGTTTATATTGGCATCCCGTGGCTTCTCTCTGCAGACTTCTTTGACCCTTTCGGAGTGGGATCAGTCTCTTCAGGGTCAGATCTGTTTGGTGACCTCCTGGGGTCAGACAGCGGTGGCGGGTTTAAAGCTCCACCCCCTGGGTCCAACTCCAGCCTCTTCAATCTCAGTGAGTTCTGCTTTTATGATCAGAAAGGATGAAACTGAATTTATTAAACCACAAAGCAAAAACCCAAATAAATGTGAGATTGTCTGAAAATGTTCAAAATGATTTTAACAGATAAGCTGGCGGGAGAGACTCCTAAGATGACATCATCAGCGAGCCAGCCGGATCTGCTGGGAGGGTGGGACAGCTGCAGCACCACGGCTAATATGAGCAATACTGCCAGCAGACCCACCATGAGTGGTAATCATTCCCTCAGTTATGCATTCAGATAACAGACCTTCAGTCGATCAAATCTACCATTAAACCCACCCCTAAACTTAAACTTAAAACTGAACCTAAGCTGAATGATGTGTACACACAGTATAATGTAAAGTATCACATGCTTTTGCTTGTAGGTACACAGAGGTTAAAGACAGCTAATATAACGTGGAACCAGGTCACTGCAGCAGATAACAAATGATCAAATTCAGTTATAGGGTTAAAGTGTCAGTATAATGTTGTGCCGCTGTAGCTGTAGCACTCTATTAAATGTGTATCTGCACTGAACTCATTTCCTGTTTGTGTTCGTTCAGCCTCAGGCTCGTCTTTCTCCAAGGCAAAGTCTCAAAGCTTTGACCCCTTCGCAGACCTGGGCAACCTGGGTTCAAAACTACCTGGTAAAGGGTTTTATTGTCTACACCCATTTGGGTTCCTTACTGTCTGTTTAACAATGTGCCTTTTTCTGTCAACTAACAAGCTAGTTTCTGTTTAGGCTCATCCAGTGCTGGATTCTCTGGCTCAGGGTTCAAAATGGCACCTCCTGCAGGTGTCCCCAAGAACTCGAGTCGACAGTGGCCGCAGAGCTCACGACCCTCTTCCGGCCCCAGCAATCCATGGATGCCTCCGAACTCGGCTTTCAAAACTCAGGCCCAGCCCTCCAAACCCGCCAGCCAACCAGCCCAACCAAACTATAAGCCCAGCTTCAGTGTGATTGGTGGACGGGAAGAAAGGGGAATCAGAGGGCCAGGCTTTGGTAAGGCTTTTCAACATCCTTTAGATCTAAATCTAACATCCCACAAGTCTAAATGTGTGTATGATTGTATTCTCTTGACTCCTTCAGGTCCAAAACCTAAAGTGAAAGAGGATGACTTTGAGGATCTTCTGTCCACACAAGGTTTTGCCTCCAAACCTGATAAGAAAGGGCCCAGAACCATCGCTGAAATGAGAAAGCAGGAGATGTCCAGAGACATGGACCCCCTCAAACTTCAGGTACAGCAGCTCCATCAAACTCAACCTGTGCGCTGCTGCACAATTCTGCACGAGTTCAGCTGCAGGAACTGTATTGGAAGCACGTGAAACTTTGAGATACAGTCAGACAAACAAAGCTGAGGTTGCTTGATAGTGTTGCAGAATTAGACCAAACTCAAAAGAGTGTTTTCTGATTGGCTGAAAGTGTCTGCTGTCACAGAGATACTGTTATATCTCAGAACACCAGATTGTAGAACACCAGACATACCTTTCAGCTGGGGGTGTTTTTGTACTATTTCATACATGATATTCCCTTCCATGGCACTGTACCAGAAGCAGTGCAGATGAGCTTGTGTTTGTGTGTTAGATCTTGGATTGGATTGAAGGTAAAGAGCGGAACATCCGGGCTCTGCTGTCCACGCTGCACACAGTGCTGTGGGAGGGAGAGACGCGCTGGAAAGCCATCAGTATGTCTGATCTGGTGACACCGGAGCAGGTGAAGAGAGTCTACAGGAAAGCTGTGCTGGTCGTGCACCCAGACAAGGTATTACAGTCACACTGCAAACACACTGTGTTCAGAACTGACCTGTGATTGGTGTTAACATCAGTGAGCCAAATTACCAGCATTTTTGTATCAGCAGATTTAAGCATGTTTTTATATTGTCCTGCTTTTCATGCTACAGCTATTATTTTAATGCAACAATTTCATTCGCACATTCTTTAATGGATGTTTTTTAAAAGCTGCATCTACATGTCCGTCTGTAAACAGAAAGAAGATCAGTCTGCTATATCTCATGTGCGGGTGCTGTAGATGATGCAGCGTCTGTATGTTGTTCTTACAGCAGATGTTCAACATTTAAACTTGTCCTCCACATTAAGAAAATAACTCCACAAGTATCCTGGAATTTTATATTTCAAATAGAGATGGCGATAGAGAGGCAGATTTTACTAGGAATGATTGTAAAATTTCCAACAAACATCAAGTTTCATAAAGAGGTTTTACAAGGCTTCATGACAACTGTTTGTTTACTGTGTACTTTCATTTTCTCATCTCTTGCAGGCTACAGGTCAGCCGTACGAGCAGTACGCTAAAATGATTTTCATGGAGCTCAGTGACGCCTGGTCAGAGTTTGAGAACCAAGGGTCCAAAGCGCTTTTCTGAGCATGCTAAGTGAAGGCCAGTCAGAAGCATTGTGCCCACTACAGGCATGCTGAGGCACAGCACTGTCTCTCAATCCACACAGAGATTCACTGCCACTGACCGCAGACAGGTGGCTATGAGTGAGAAAGAAACTGTTAAAATAATGGAGCTGAAGAAAACAGACCTCCATCTGTGGAATGGACAAATAGACAAACTGTTAGACAATTATATGCTTTCCTGAGGAGTGGATTTCTCTTCCTTTTAAAAGAGCGACTGCACTGTCATCGCACACTAACCTGAGATGACAGTCTGTGTACTTCAGAAGTTTCAAAATAGATGGTTCAGGGTTGTAGACAGAAAAGAAGAAACATGATTATTGCTGGTTCATTTTGCCATGCTGGGCATCACTTTATTATTGTTTGGTTTTCACTTCTTTTCATTCTGTGTGATTTGTCACTGTAACTGATGTAAATATTCATACTGTGTGAGTCTGTGTGAACCTTTGTGAATGTGCTTGCGTGTGTGCGTGCATGTGTGTGGATGCACAGTGTTCATATGAAGCTAAATCAGAAGTATTGACTTCTGTGCTCCAGGATATGAAGTTTCTGTTGTTTTTTCATCACTTTTTGTGTCTTATGTTTTCCACTGATCAAGTGTTACTTTTGTCCAGGCACCTCATCGTAAGATGTTTGTGTATTTGTGGCTTCAGGGCTCATTTCCCACAGTCCAAATATGGTTTCCAGGGCTTGACTCATTTTCTACGTTAGTTTGAAGTGGAGTTGTTGAACACCACATGATTCGTGAGTTCACGTGTCTGTGAGCTTTGCATTTTTAACTCTAGGACCAATCAGAATTGTCTATTTATTGTTTAAAGGGTGTACATGGTGAATAAATCAATGTACACAATTTAATGTACACACCAAAACATTTGCATTTCGCACAACTAAAATCATTCCAAAGCATTTACTAACACGAATGTGCTTTTGAAACGTAATGCTGGCTGTTCGGAATGTAAGTTCTCCTTTTCCCTTCTATTTCTTCAGACTGTCCTGTTTTCAGTACAAACCAACCCAATGTTTTTCTGTTTCCATAATCTGATTGTGACACAAGACGCTTTGTGTCTTTCCAAAATCATTCCCAAATTCAGATTATATCAGATTGTTCACATTAATAAATGACAAGATCAGATACTATTTACCAGAGAGGGTTAGTGTTATTTATTTATCTGTAAGATTGTAGCAATAGTTTTCTTTAATGAAAATTAAGGATTCGAGTAGAAATGCTGATCTGAGGTTCTGTAACAGACCAGTTCTGTTACCTGCTGTTCTTCTGGGATTATCCACATGTTGTACTGTAACATGCAAACACTTGATAGTTATATAGCCGATACAGACAGACTGAGGGACAGATTCAGAACAGTAAGCTTGTTTTGAGAGGTTTCACACCTAAGAGTGACCTCCACCAGAATGAGTCTTGGCAGGTGTATGAAGTCAGACTGTAGGCTGGCTAAACATTTGTATAGTTTACCGAATGTGACTGTAGTCAAAACGAATGTTTGAAAAAAATTTTGTTTTTGTTGGAAATAATGGTGTTGCATTTTGGTGGAGAGAAAACATCCCTCTTAAATTAAAACAAACAGCATAACCTATTTTATAAACATATCTTAAATATTTTTGTCAGATTTTGACAATAAACTGTAATCACTTCTTTTAGAAGTTTTGCTCCTGCTTGTGACCAGTGTGCACTTTGTCTCTAGACAGAGAATATCAAATGTGACTTCATTCACCACATCACAAGTACACTGTGTTCCCTGCATGCTGCATCCCACAATGCAATGTGCCACACTTGTTTCTGACTGTTTGTTACACGTTATCTATTAGTAATAGGAGGCAATATTTACCCTGTAAACACAGACAGGCTGCACTCAGAACTGCAGCATGTTAATAATATAATGTTTTACAGCATCTGTGCACGCGCTTCAGACAGCGGCCGTTCTGACGTCATCACCGAGCGCAGCGTCGTTTTAATAACCGGATCCTCAGAAGATCGAAACAGCGAATCTAATGAAGAACAAACGAAAACATCTAATAAACATCGCTAATATACACGGTGTTCATCTAATATACATCTAATATTTAATATTAAGATCCTGAATGACACGCTAGCGGCGCACGCTGGAGAAACGAATGAATGATCAGCATGAATTAAACGTCAGTCGTGCAGCACGTCTCACAGAAACTGCTCCCAGATCAGACTGAAAACTCACCGATCAGACACGGAGGTCGTTCACACACCGACGGTCGGCTGAGATGTGACGTCTGCCAACGCACGTTTTCACAATAAAAGTCCTCCAGCCGCGACACCGCTCGAGTGTTTGTGTTCATTTTCACTGTTTTCAGGTCAGTCACGCTGTGTAACACACAGATGCGCTGACACAACCTGAGCTGATCTTCAGGTCACATCACGTTCAACTTTACGACCTGTATCACATGCGTCTACACTTTTCTTAAGCAGCTGCAAAAATATAATTAAAGCGCCAATCCGTCAACTGTCTTGATTGTAAATGAACACAATCGGTTGTGGAGTCACTCCGATTTAAAACTGTCCGTTTGCTGACTGTTTCATGATTCATTTCAGCAGTCGGGTCCGATTTCCCGGGAAATGTTAGACCATCTGATGACGTTGAACATACGTAAGAACAGTACGTAAAATAACCTGCAATGTTTCAAAAAAACAAAAGCTTTAAAATAGTTTATAAAAGATTCACACAAAAGTGCCTTCAAGTTAAATGATTTTATTAAACGAATTACTATCATTATAAAAGATTTTAAAAAAATTACACAAGCAAAGTACACAAACCAAAGACAACAACAGCAAAAACTGCCGTTTCAGCACATGAAGAAAAACTACACAGACATTAACAAAATGTCATTCAGACACACATTAATTAAAACAACAATTCATTTCTATGTATTATATGAATATTGTGTATTTCTGCCTTGATTTAAGGGTGAAATGTTCTACAGAACCGAGCAATTCTTAAAAAGACGAAAATGATCTTCATTTTATGATGAATCTTCCTTTTTGAATCCTTTTTGAAAGACAAAAAAATATTTATTATTCAACTGAAAAAAAAAACGTTACCTTGGGTGACCTGAGGGTAAACTGACAGTAAACTGTAATGTTTTGGTGAACTATCCAAAACCTTACTGAAAACTGAAATCATAAAATTAGCAAAAATATTGAGTGAACAAACAAGGGGGCAGAAGATTTGTAGCTTTGTGAAAGACGAGCTTTTCCATTCTCGGCAAATCCATCAGCTGCAGAACCCAGATTCCACATGAGGAAACGTTCTCATAAACTCTCAATGCTGGAAAATGTGTGAAACGCGACTATGAAGCTGAGGTAGAGAGCTGATAACAGGTCAGTCCATAGCTGGACCTCAGGAGAGGTATCTCAGAGTGTGGGTGGAGACCGATGTTTAGTGCTAAGAAAAAAAGAATCGAAAGCTGTCCTAAAATCTGCTTCACTCTTTCTTGCTTTTCTGCTTTGATCTGAAACAGCAACGCATTATGCAGCACTTACACAGTTTAAAGAGGATGTACAGCGTCACAGTCACTACAGTGATGAGAAAAGCAAACACATCCACACAGTGATATTGGTACCACGTCAGATTATGAGCCTCCACACGCAGATGTTTAGCACCTTTATTGCGCATGACAAACTCAATCCAGAATATGGCTTCATCCAGGGGCTTCACTGGTCTGTCGTGATGAATCCTGGACAAACGCACAGCATTCTCTTTATACCTGTGGAAAATCAGACAAACTCTGTAATGTGTCTTCAAATACTTTTGATACAGAAAACTTTTTTAGGCCACAGTTCTGTTGTGCAATGAAATCACCACCAATCAAAAACATGACTCACGAGCGGCCATTAATGACGGCTTTAAGTCCATCCACCAGATCCTGAGTCGTCATGCTGTTGAAGTCCATGACAACTGCAGCTCCTTTAGCCTTCATATGAGCCAAGTTATCAGGCTGGTCACCAAACAAAGGGATCCCGACCATTGGAACTCCATGATATATGGCTTCATATATGCCATTAGTGCCTCCATGAGTGATGAATGCTCTGGTTTTGGAATGACCTGAACCAAGAAACAAACAGCAAAATATTGAGGATTCTTTCATGTCTGTCCACTTCAAGCACAATACAACTCGAGCTTCGTACATTTTAGTACATGGCATTAGCCAGATTTAGTTCATGAAATGGTAATATTATTTTTTTAAATTATAGTATTTTTATAAATTGTGAAACAAACCCAGAAGGTCATTCTGAGGGATCCAGTCATAGATTCTGGTGTTTGGTCCAAGAGTATCAGGCTTCTCCCCCATGTATCTCCATAAGACCTGCGAATGATAAAAATAAACAAGTGTACACAGGTACAGTAACTCAACCTCAGCTATTTAAAATAGATAACATAGTAATGTTCTATCTTAAAGGGACAGTTCACCCAAAAATAAAAAAAAATCTTCCATTATTTACTCACTCTCATGTCATTCCAAACCTGTCTGAGTTTTTTTCTTCTAAAGAACACAAACGACGACATTTTAAAGTATGTTGGTAACCAAACAACAGTGGCACCCACGGACTCCCATTGTATAATCACAAAACCACTGAGACATTTCTCAAAATATTTCTCATAATACATGTGTTCTGCAGAAGAAATAGTCATACAGGTTTGGAATGACATGAGGTGAGTAAATGATGGATGGATTTTTGGTTGAACTATCACTTTAATAAGTAACATTCTTTCCAAAATTTATTAAGAACGAATGTCAGACAGAATTAAAGGGAAGTCATTCCAATGACATCATTAAGAAGCAGGACCCATTTACTGATGGAACATAAGGATGGAAGAATGATAAGTAACCTTCTGAGGTATCTGTGCCAATGCTGAGGCGATCACATTGCTCCTCTCTTTGGTCATGTTCTTTACCATTGAGCCCAGAGAGAAGACCACTACTCCATCCTCCCCTGAGCTCTGCACAAACTCCTCCATATCCTACACAAACACACACAAAGACAACTTATTGCAAAAATGTCACTATTTACGTCCCCACTGCAAATATATCTCAATCTTTTACTCCATACAATGTTCTGTCTACTTGGATATGTGGTTTTCAACCCAGTGTCTTGTCAAAGTCATCAATATATTGAAAGCACAAGATTTGAAAGCCATCGCATGATTTCAGAAGACAGTCCTAATGCACATAGTAACATTCAACCCCTAATGCACATAGTTACAAAACCAGTAAACGTGTTGTAATCAGAAAGCTGCTTGAGTTGCAACTCATTCTCAATGACAGTGGAGGGTGGGGCACAATCCAGAAGAGTGAAAAGAACGAGTCCTGTGGTCCACTAGATAACACGACCTATCAAGTTACAGCCGAGTTCACAAGCCTTTAATGAGTCAAAGCATATGTTTGTCTTATGCAATTCATGTTAAGGTGTTATTAACAGCACCTAAGGTACTGGAGGATATTAAAAGGACTGATGCACCTTGGGTAACGGCTTGGCAGGGGTGCAGTGAATCCCACCCACGTATTTAAAGTTGGGCAGGAATGGACGCGGATACTCAAAGTCCCAGTAAGTTCTGATTAACCAGATATCTGCTTTACCCATCATCTCACAAAAGGATGTGGACCGCTCTGGAAGAAAAATAAAAAATATCATTTGTTTTCCTTTAAACAAAGTTTTTCTTTGTACATTTAAGATGTTCACAAATTTGTGAGTTTGCAAATTCAGTTCTGTAGGAGAAATTGTACAAAACCGCTGAGACAACTAGTCATACTGATTATGAGTGATAATTAAAAGTGCATAACATAAATAAATGAAACAAATATCAGTGTCCAGCATTAAACTCACCTAAATATTCAGTGTAGTAGTTGTCAAACTTCTTCCACAGAATTCTGGCAAAAGCATCTTGGGAAAGATAGAAGAGCATGTTGATGACTCTCTCTGTGAAGCTCATCTGGTCTGTGAGTTTGCTCATGGCTCCAGGTACGAACGACGGGGGTGCGGGTATCTGAGCGCACATGCGTTCTGCAGCATTAGCGATGGAGAATCGAAACGTGTAAACCAAGGGGATGTTCAGCTGTTCGGCTAATATATCGCTGCATGGAAAAATCGGGTCAGACAAAACAACATCAAACTTTCTGAGTCGCAATTTGTCCAGTAACCCTGGAGATTTCAGAATGCCGTCGCAGTATGCAAGACCGATGCCCAGGTTTTTGCTGGCAAGCTGGTAAAATCTGACTTGAATCTGCCAAAGGTTCAAGTGCTCGATCTCATACATAGAGAAATGCAGAACTTCCTCAAGGAAAGCGTGCATTTCCTTAGAAGACACAGACATGTTAAAGGGGAGGCTGGTGAAGAGATCTGATTCTTTTACGCTCATGAACATGGTTTCAGCCGGAACCAGCACGGTTACATTGTGTCCTCTGTCCATCAACGTTTCCAACACAATTTTGAGATTAATCCAATGGCTCCCTTCAGTCGGATAGACTAAAACATTCCCACATTCTGCAGGACCGAACACAACGAGCAGGGAAAGGCAACAGGCTACGAGTCTCATGATGACTGTTAAGAGAGTGTGTGAGCGTTCAGTCTCCCTCAGCTTTATAATGTCAGGTTTAATTATTAACCCAGATTTTTATCAAGAATAAAGACGTGCTGTCATAAGTCAATAAACTGGTCAGGTAAAAGGTAGAGGGCAAAAAGTATGTTCTCATGAGCTGTAGAATTATTCACTGTGGGTTTCTCAATTAATGACGTATATTGTGTTACATTTATTGAAATAATGAATGAAAATGATCCTCTGAGACAGAAATAAGAGAAGTTTCAGGTTCCAGAATTGCTCTGAGAAGAACCGAGATGAAAGTTTGACCTAGAATGTGCTTAAAAGTCCCAAAGGCCTAACTTCTGTACGGTCCTGAAAATATAAAGTATTAAATACAATGTGAATACACTGCAACAAAATATGAATTCAGATATACATCAGTGCAGTTTGATATTATTGTTTTACATGTTAAGCTACCATTCTTGCATGCCGTATTCAAAGTTTAGTAAATGAAAACAATTTTATCAACATCAGATATAAACAACAAACAATACGTGCTGCGAAAACACTGACGTGGTTGTTTTAAAAGGGGCTAATAATAAAATAAGATAATAAGATCAAGATTGTTGTATTTAAGAAGACGCTCATAATGAATTAGAAGTCAGCGTATATAGTGTTTGTTGTTTGTGTACGCGCGTTCACGCGCTCACGGGCAGACGTCACCCGCGCGAGTGACGCGACTCACCGAGCAGATGATCCGGATGAAAGCTCGTTTCTCTGCCTCCGTCGCTGCACATTTCCATACAATAATCACGACACAGACCAAATATCGCCAAATATCCTACAGGCAAACAGCTCAGGACTAAACTGGTTAGTTTAGTTAAACTGGTTACTCTAGACTAAACTGGTGAAATGAAGTTTGATGGCTGTTGCGTGTTCATCAGGTAGACACATTTCAAAATAAAAGTCCGGATGAGAGGCAACAATGACGCTGTCGCCCACAAATGTGAAAATGGATTATGATACAGGGTATTAAGCTATATTAAAGTAAAAATAAATTACAGGATAACTTCTGAGAGTAGTTCTGTTATAGTTTATTACATTATTTAAACTGACAGTATTAGTAAAGGAATAATATAGCCATCATTGGCTGAATTAATAATACTAACCATTGCACTAAACAGACAAAAAAACAACCCCTAAAATAAACTGTATCTATCTGAAAAGAACATCAACCAAGAAACCTTTGATCATCATAACTGTATTTCAATAATCCAGGATTGCAAAAAAAATTTGACAGGGTCAGAACAAGAGATTCTCTTAGTGCACACTGATAAAATGTTTGATAAAGCTACTCATTATCTTTACACACCATTGTGCATGTAAACAGCCTGTTTCTCTACTGACACATTCAACAACAGCTTGTATTCTATTGCAGAATAACGTTTTTGTGTTTGTTTTTGTGTTTTAATTCATTTTTAAAGAAACGTAAAAATGTATTGAATGTTTAGTACAAAAAAATAAAGAATCAAAGGCTCACATGTTCTTCATTCTTTCTTGCTTTTCTGCTTTGATCTGAAACAGCAACGCATTATGCAGGACTTACACAGTTTAAAGAGGATGTACAGCGTCACAGTCACTACAGTGATGAGAAAAGCAAACACATCCACACAGTGATATTGGTACCACGTCAGATTATGAGCCTCCACACGCAGATGTTTAGCACCTTTATTGCGCATGACAAACTCAATCCAGAATATGGCTTCATCCAGGGGCTTCACTGGTCTGTCGTGATGAATCCTGGACAAACGCACAGCATTCTCTTTATATCTGTGGAAAATGACAAACGAAAAGACAGATATTGGCATTAAAATTCTTTTGTAATGTATCTGTCTTGTTCTGTTGGCATGTCTTTTATCTTGAGGTCATGTTTAATAGTCATCTGAATGGTTAGTGGTAGTTCTTTGTGTTTCCAGGTTTATCCTGTTTCCATTGTTTATCATGTTTATATCTACCTCAGTGTTTCTTTAGTACTTCATCGGTAATCGTTTGTATTTATGTGACGTTCTTGTTTTGTTCTTACATTGTTTCATGATCAAGTTCATGCCATGGATTATGTTTCATGTTTAGTGTATTAAATCATCTACGTCTGCAAACAGATGCAGCTTCACAGCCTTTTCTCAATCCATTTTTTTGGTTTCAGTTGTCTTGCAAGAACCCCAAAATAGAGAACCTTAGATCCATATCCTGTTGTATAAGTATACACAGTTAACTCACGAGGGATTGTTAATGACGGCTTTAAGTCCATCCACCAGATCCTGAGTCGTCATGCTGTTGAAGTCCATGACAACTGCAGCTCCTTTAGCCTTCAAATGAGCCAAGTTATCAGGCTGGTCCAAAAACAAAGGGATCCCGACCATTGGAACTCCATGATATATGGCTTCATATATGCCATTAGTGCCTCCATGAGTGATAAATGCTCTGGTTTTGGAATGACCTGAACCAAAAATCAGTGTGCATGTCAGATTTAGGTTATACAATGTTTATGTTCAAATAAAAACTAATACTCTTACAACTTCTAAAACAAACCTAATAGATCATTCTGAGGGATCCAGTTATAGATTCTGGTGTTCGCGCCAAGAGTTTCTGGCTTTTCTCCAGTGTATCTCCACAAGACCTGCAAATGTTACCAAAAAAAAAAATTACACAGCCTAATTTCACATTTGTAGTATGTAATGCAATGGAGAAAATCACTTCCTGACTCACAGTAAATGTGAAAGTTAATGTTTAATTGCGAATAAAGTTGCTTATCTGTGAACCTTGTTTGACTTTGGTTACTTAAATTGAAGGTTATAAATTAATCCTGATGTACAGTCAAATTTATTCCAATAAAACCGCCAACAGCAAGAGTTTATTTGTTTATATGGATGGAAAATGAGGAAGGATGTATCACAGGATAGTAAGTTACCTTCTGAGGTATCTGCGCCAGTGCCAAGGCGATCGTATTGCTCCTTTCTTTGGTCATGTTGTTTACCATCGAGCCCAGAGAGAAGACCACTACTCCATCCTCCCCTGAGCTCTGCACAAACTCCTCCATATCCTACATGCATTAAACAGGACAAAAACTGGTCAAATACAAACATACGTACAAAGAACAGAAAAGTAAGCATCTAATGTATGCACTTTGTGTACCAGCATTTTTCCTGCTATGATCATTAGCTTTATTCTTAATACATGATTAGTGTAAAAAATAAAGAAATAAATGACATCAAATTAACCCTGATGCACCTTGGGTAACGGCTTGGCAGGGGTGCAGTGAATCCCACCCACGTATTTAAAGTTGGGCAGGAATGGACGCGGATACTCAAAGTCCCAGTAAGTTCTGATTAACCAGATATCTGCTTTACCCATCATCTCACAAAAGGAACTGGGTTTTCCTGCGAAGAATGCTTAACAGCTTTACACAAAGAACAATATATATTATTCTTCATAATTTAAAGCTTTCATGAGCAATGTAAGTGTGCATTAATCACTTAAAGGTAGGGGAGGCAATTTCAGAGAGGCTAGCAATAGTGAACTAGCTTTGAAAGCATAAGATCCCGCCTTCCACTCAGAGCGTCTCCAAAGCCACACCTCCTCCAATACATGAACACGTACATAGTTTGACAGACAAGAAGAACATCCTATCATTGTATTCGGACTGATTACCGTGATTGAATAAACATTTTTGATCCTGCGCCTTCCACAAAAGACACACTGTGTATTTGTATAAATATTTTTGGACCACTTTACTTAGTGATTGATGTGAAGAACTTTCAAAAGCATAAAAATGTTTCTGGAAAAAATTGCCTCCCCTTCCTTTAAGTTTCAGGGTCTCACCTAAATATTCAGTGTAGTAGTTGTCAAACTTCTTCCACAGAATTCTGGCAAAAGCATCTTGGGAAAGATAGAAGAGCATGTTGATGACTCTCTCTGTGAAGCTCATCTGGTCTGTGAGTTTGCTCATGGCTCCAGGTACGAACGACGGGGGCGCGGGTATCTGAGCGCACAGCCTCTCTATGGTGTGAGCGATGGAGAAGCGGAAGGTGTAGACCAGAGGAACGTCCAGAAGTTCAGCCACGATCTCGCTGCAGGGGAAGATGGGATCTGCCAGCATGACGTCGAACAAACCGCGCTGCAAGTCGTGCATCACCTCCGGAGACTTCAAAACACCGTCACAGTACAGGAGGCCGATGTCCTGATCTCTGGAGAACAGCTGGTAGAATTTCACGTGAATCTGCAGCAGGTTCAGATGCTCGATCTCGTACATCATGAAGCGCATGAACGCTTCGATGTGCGCGTGCATGTCGTGCGCGCTCGCCGACACGTTGAAGTGCTGCCGGGCGAATCGGTCCGAGTGTGCGGCGGTCATGTGAAGAGAAGCGCTCGGCATCAGCACCGTTACATGATGTCCTCCGTCCATCAGTGTGTCCAGCACGACTCTGAGATTCATCCAGTGACTGGCCTCAGAGAACCAGACCAAAACCTCACCGCAGCCTGCAGAGCCGAGCAAGAGCAGAGACAGAAAACAAGCGACTCTCATGATGAGCAGCACAACATCAGAGTAACCATTAACCTACAAGAGCAAAGTCGAGCTGTGGGCAAATCAATCATCTACTCCCGTTAAAGGCAGAGGACGAGGAGAGTGTCTCACAAGTGCAGTTGTGATTGTTGTTAAAATGAGCAAAAATAAAATGATTGAGCAAGTACACATTAGTATTTAAAACTGTCACTTCATCTTACCCTGATTCACAGCGGTACGTTTATAATAATGATTTGTCATTTAAGCTGTCGGGTCCGATTACCCAAGAAACGTCATCTCCACTGCATGCCTCTCTGTGGTGACGTCACGTCCATAAACGGGAGAAAGAAGACCCGCTGCCGCATCCCGTGTGTGGTTCGCGTTTGTAGCCTCATTTAACGCTGGAAGTAACCTGCAGTTTTATGTTTCAAACACCAGCTCCAAAACAAGCTTTTAACCATCAAACAATACATCTGCTTCAACAAACTCCCAGAAACAGTTTCTACAGTTGCATTTGTACTCGTCTGTTCTCTGGAAGAGGACAGCTCTCCTGTGTCGTACAGAAACACTTTCTCTCTTCCACCATGTCTTTATTCCATTGAGGGCAAGTGTAAGATTTATGCCCCCCCACACTCACTCCTGTTTTGGGAGGCAGGACTCAGACAGAGTGGGAAAACGTAACATGCAGCATGTGAATTAGTTCAGAGTATAAAGAGCTCAGGGCTAATCGTTTGTCACCAGAGCTTCTGCATTCACTGTATACTGTAAAACTGTAAACTTTTCTTTCCAATTATCTAATACATTTGTAATTTTAATAGAAAAGTTGGGAAATGTCAATAAAATGTCCATTTAAAAATATTTTCATACAACCAATGAATAACTGATTTTATTTTATTTCTTTATTGTAATATCAGTTACCTGTACAATAAACAGACAATATTCTGAATATATCTGTCATTTAGAGGGTTAATAAAAACTGATTAATATAAACTAATAAAAACTGTGAAACAACATCTACATGAATATTAAATTGTGTAAAGCATTTGAGAAATCATCTGAGAAAACTGAACTGTGCACACACACACACACACATATATATATTTTCACTTAATACATGACAACTGAACATTTAGAAACTGTGTGAGATAGAACAAAAACTGTCTCAGAAAAATCTCAGTCTGGTCTGACCATCATTCCTGCCTGGAACTCTCTCACACAGCAGTTTCCCTCTCTTACACTGCGGAGATACTGATAACACACACAAACACCTGTCTGAGTTTCCTGGACATTACCATTCTCTGATAATTCTGTGATGATTTTATTGTAATGTCAGCTGAAATAAAGGCAGGGTAGGAAATCGTTTCCAAAAACATTTTTTGTTATGCTGGTTGAAAGTCTCTTCACATCCTGATAACAATCACTAAGTAAAGTAATAATCATATAATCATATCTTATGTGGGGGGCACAGGACCATAAAAAATTAGTCCAATCACGGCACTCAGTGTAAATGCAATGATACAACGTACAACATTCCTGTCAAACTATGTATTTGCATCATCATGTTCATGTGTTTTGTAGGAGGCGTGGCTTTGGAGAGCGCTCGGAAGGAAGGGTGGGATTTTATACTTTCAAAGCTAGTTTGCTATTGTTAGCCTCTCTGAAACTGCCTACCCTACCTTTAATGAATACTATTTTTAAAACTTTGGATAAGCACTATTATTTTTATTTTCTCAAAAAACAATACAACATTTGCTAACACAATAATGCTAAGATGTCTGTCTATCTATCTATGTTTGTGTGTATGTGTTTACCAGCATGCAGATCTTCAGCTCTCTGTCTCTTCCTTTCTTGTATCTTCTGGGCAGAACACTTCTCAGGTGAGGTCCAGTAAGTGTGATCTTGCTGTTTGAACCCACACACACTGTTCTCAGGTGAGGTCCAGGGGGTCTGATCTTGCTGTCTGAACCCACACACAGTGTCCTCAGGTGAGGTCCAGTGAGTCTGATCTTGCTGTCTGAACTCACCCACACTGTTCTCAGATGAGGTCCAGTGAGTCTGATCTTGCAGTCCAAACCCACACACACTGTTTTCAGGTGAGGTCCACTGAGTCTGATCTCGCTGTCTAGAGCTGAATCCACACACACTCTTTCTGCAGTCCAGAACCTGAGGGCCTGAGAAAACAGTAGCTTGCTCCAGTACCAGATTAGAGTTTGAATGAATGTGTTCTTCACGCTGTGCTTGCCAGACATTCACCATAGCAGGATGATGGCTGAAAGGACCTGCTGTTAACAGTTCAGAATCAGCTTTAAATGTGCACACACACCTGTGGTTTACAGGACCTCTGAGTACTTACAGCAGAAACAAAAAAAAACAGAATTCAAAATAAAGGGTTAACAATAAAGTAATACTCACACTGATTTAAAGATGTAAGTGGGAGAGTTATGAACAGATGGGCATGGTTAGAACTGTATATACAACTTTAAAAGCATAAATATGTATTTACACAATTCTTAATAAACTGTAGGATATTGCACTTTAAAAACATATATACTGTGGTGGGTGGGATGTATACAGGTTTGCCCTGGTTTGGTCTATCATCTCAACAATTTTGATATTCAGCTCCAGATTGTTTTGACTGCACCAGACAGGCAGCTGTTCAATCTCCTTTCTGTAAACACATGCATCATCATCGTGGCTGAGGCCATTGCTTTGCGCTTGACAGGAGTGTGTGCTGAGGTGCAGTCGTCTCTGAAGAGGGAAAGAGTAGTGGAGATAGCACACAGCGCTGTGGAACACTAGTGCTGACTGTGCAGGTGCTGGATGTGAACCTCGCCCAGCCTCACTAGCTGTGTAGTAATCCACTGACAGGTGGAGGTGGGTATAGAAAGCTGTTCAGCCACGACGATGTCTGGTATGATTGTGTTGAATCAGGTAGGCTACTTCAAGAGAGGCTTGAAGTCTCTCAAATGATTTCAAGCCCACAGAAGTCAAAGCAACAGATCTGTAGTCATTTAGCCCAAGGATTTGTGGTTTCTTACACACAGAGGTGATGGAAGGGACGGGACTACATACTGAGTTTTGTCAGCTGTTTGTTAGGTTGAGCTGGATCTAGAACTGATCTTTTTTATCTCTGAATTGCTCTCAAATACATTTACACACTTTTATTTGTTAAAAGGGCCCAAAACTAACTTTCCAGCAGTAACATACTATTTTCTTTTAAAAACATATTTTTGTTTCTTTAATTAAAGATATATTATAGCAACAGAATTATTTATTTGTAATTTTTGATATAATTATATGTGTGAAAATAATATTTTTGACTAGGAAATACGTCATATTTACTTAGTTGTATTTACTCACCAAAGCCAGTATTCACTCACATTTGGCGATTTGGTTACTTTTGGACCCCATGTGAAGTTTAAACAGTTCATATTTGATTCTGTCTTTACTGATGTATTTCACACAAGCCTACCTGAAATATAATCTTCCTGTCTGAAACACAGAGACTGACCAATCAGATCTCTACACTTGGAGACAGAAGTTGTGAGGTACTGTGAGTGACAGCTCTGACTCTCTGTCTGGGGTTGAGGAGGCAGATGAGGATGAGGAAGATGAGCTGTGCTGTTTGTCTTTGAGGACGTTTTATTCTCACTCTCTAAAGCAGCAGTTTTGAGTTTGTGCTCCACTGTGATATCGCTGAAGAGCTGTGAGGTAAACAGAGCATGTCACACAAATCAACTGTAACGGGTCACTCCACATGTCAGTCAGATGCTCTCCCCTGTATAAGTGAGCGGTTCTTTGACAGAATAAGCTGTAAAGTGTCAAAACTTTTATTGACAAGAGTCTCAATATGAGCACCTTAATGATTTTGTTAGGAATCTGCGGGAATATTTCCTGCAGCTCAACATGAGCAGCAGCCAGCAGCCACTGGAGGGACGGAGCTGTCCTCAACATCAGCTGAGCTACCAGAGGATTGATGCAGGGAAACTGCAGCAGGAAACCTTCTGCCTAAAACACCACATTCATACAAACATGCATACATACACGTGCAGTGCACACACACAAACCAACACATCTTTAAGCACATGCATTATATAGTAACATTCATTTTAGAGATACTCTTATGTTATTCCTGTCTTAATTGTAAAGCAAATTTATATTTATATATCATATATATAACATTGGTTGAGTTGGTTTTAGGGTGAATAAATAATCTGGATGAAATGAAAATGAAACTCTAGGCTTCTCCTAGAGTACCTCTGTGGGCTGCACACTGAACCAGTCTCTATCCAACCATCTCAGCCCATCTCGTTCCGAACTCATCAGAGTGTGCAGAGAGATCTGATAGATGCAGCGGGCAATCTCTTCTTCCTCACACACCAGCAACACCTGAAACACACACAACACATACACACTGTGATATATGTACTGTATATATAAATATATGTGAAATCTCTTTCAACACAGCATAACACAGAGAGTCAAACATCACATCTGGCCGTGGCATCACCTTTAGAAACATGTGACTGACATTTGTCATCTATTATTAACATTCAAATTAAAAAACATTAACATGAATGAGACAACAACAAAATGTACCTTGACATCAAATTTCTCAGACTGCTGTCTGAACAGCACAAGTGAAGAGTAAATAAGAACAACATTTATGTAGATGCTGCTGGAAATCCTGAAGAGGAACAACAGCAAGAAAAATAACCAAAGAAAACAGCAAAATAACAGTGCTGAGGGTTTAGATAAGCCCCAGATTTAGTCTCTGCGTGAAAAAGGGCTGTTTGCATTATTTATAATTTTGCACATGTAACACAACACTGTTTATAATGTAATCAAATGAGCAGACAGGCGAGAATGTGTTTAAACTGACAGTGCTCTGTGACTGTCACTGCAGTGAAGAATGAGCCAGCATCGACTGTACTGCAGAGACAGAGCAGACAGTCTCATGACCACACGATTAGAAGCTCTGTCCACCTCCAGCTCACTTAGCTCCTGAACACACACACAAATAGGACATATATGTTGTGCTAATGTGTGACTGACACTCAGGTGAGTGTGTCTATGTGTCTTTTGGTATGTCTGTGTGTTTGTGTGTGTGTGTGTAGTTTCACCTGTATAAGCACAGCGGTGTTTTCATCCACAGTGATGACATCATAATTGGCTCCGCCCAGTTTCTGTGCACATGGAGAGTGTTTCCTCTCCAGCAGAGTCATATCATACCTGCCAAAATCAACCTCTCCATTATAACTGCACATCAGTTAGAATGTTTAACAGACAGACCTGTTCAGAAAACAGACCAATCAGCTGTTACATAATAATTACATACAGGAAGAGTACAGGAAGATAAGAAGAGAATGCAGAAATGTATTTGAATGTCAGATTCGAACTAGTGACACTTGCATGAGCACCACAGCACCACAGTCATGTGTCACATGACGCACAAACCACAAACTAGCTGGTGGAGAGTAATAACTAACTCACGTCGTCTCTAGAGCTTGCTGAACCCTCCAGCGTTTCAGTAAACCCTCAGTGACGATCAACACAAATGGAATAGAGTCCAGATACGATACAGTATTGCTGTCTTCTGAGAAATCTGAAGTCATACATTACTCAAACAATAGACAGATGCAAATGCCACATCATGCAACACTGAGACCAAACATAAGCTCACTATTAAATCAATCATTCATATTTAGCATATTTTCAAAATAAAAAAGACAGTTAAACTCAAAAGCACAGTGTTTTACAGGGTTAAATGTTGTTTAATAATGTCATAAAGATATGAAACATATTTCATTCATTCATATTTGAGGTTTTTGTCCCAACCAGCCACAACATGCAATTTAATTATCTTTTTTGTGGCATTTTTGCTACATTGTGGGCCCCGCCTACCGTGAAATCTCATTGGTCCAGAATTCTGCTTTTAAAAATGTATATTAAAAACCATGTGTTCTGATTGGCTGTAACTGTGTCACACTGTGCAGCCTTTTAACCAAGATGAATTATGTGTCACATTACACATGGTTAAGGCACGTTGCTATGGTAACATTACAGCATCATGGGAGCGGGAGATCGTTGGACTCACTGGACCGGGGCATGTCAGTGGAGAAGGAGATGAACTTGATGTTTCTCTCTGAACACACACTGTTGAAGGGAGAGTGACCCACAGAGTGAAGCTCCAACACCAGACTGAAGATCTGCCACGGGAAATCAGCACCAACATGTTGCCCGCACACAACACACATACTGCAGGCCAGGCTGTGGGGTGAAGACACAGAACTGCTACAACACGATCTGTGATGGACACCTGCATCCAAAACACAACAATACCACACCTGTCCATCACATCTCTGCTCGTAATTTTACTCTTTCCTTCCTCAGGGACCAGTGCATGCACAGAGTTTCCTAAACACACACACAGAGAATCAAGCTACACAGTCTCAGTATAAAAGCAATCATAGAAAACTGAACGTTTTTTATAAACAAACTCACCCGATACCTGACTGAGAGCTTCGAGCAGTTCTGTGTTTACACTGTTCAGTGTCAAAACCAGCACCTGATCACGTTCAACATCATTTAACATTCACATGGACTAATATCAGGAAATCTCATACTGTACATGCTAAAGTTCAAGCATGCACACTGTTTGCTAATGTGTCATTTAGCTAACGTATATGCAAGGCTGTTTAATAAAGAAACAGTCAACAATTAATTTTGGCTACAAGCACATATATTTAGCTGTACTGTATTTATTGTTTCATCACGTAAAACCTGATAAACCTTTTTGATGAAAAATATTTTAATGAACAAAAATAAAATTCACATTTTTAGTTGTGGCTTAAAGTCAGGGTAGGAGATTTTGTCCAGAAACATTTTCAGTTATACTGATTGAAAATCTCTTCACATGCTGCTCTAAATATATTTATGAAAATATATCTGCTGTAGAAGACATAGGACCATGAAATGTTCAATCATTGCATTCGGTCCGAATCAGCGTGTTCATGTGTTTTGTAAGAGGCGTGGCTATGGAGAGAGCTCTGAAGGGAGGGCGGGATCTTATGCTTTCAAAGCTAGCTTGCTATTGCTAACCTCTCTGAAATTGCCTCCCCTACCTTTAAGCCTCCAAACATGTCAATACAGGAATACAATCTCACTCGGGCGTTGTGGTTAGTGTGTGAGTTCATCCATGTGTTCATTTGTTCCTGGAGCTCCAGTAGTTTGGGGTCAGGCTCTTGTCTCTTATGACTGAGATACTGCAGCACTTCAAACTTCCTCAACAGCTCTCTCAGACAGTTCACAGCAGAGGAGCTCCTTACAGCAGACAGATAATCTATCCACAGACAGATGTAACATCTTCATGGCCAAGCACCACTCATTCACCTCTAAAAATCTTGTTTATAGCTCTGTACTCATATTGTATTTTATGTCTACAATAATCAAATTTGTGTCTTTTTTCATCTTAAGGCATTTTAGGAGAAACATCAGAGAGTTAATAATTTAAAGCTGCAATCCGTAACTTTTTTTGTTAAAACATGAATTGTGCATAATGTCAGTTTGAGTTCAACATACCTAAAGAAAATTATGTAAAGTAACCTGCAATTTTATCTTTCAAACAGAGATGGCGATAGAGAGGCAAACATTACGGATTTCAGCTTTAAATAATAAGAGTCTCCACAAATCTGCTGAGCTACTGCGTCATAATTTTTCTTCTGGACTGTTTCCATGACAGGCAAGTTTTTCGTTCTAATATTTACCAGTGGCTGCATGAAGGTCACATTTCAGCAGAAGCTCCTTCAACATGACAAGAACATGCAGCAGTGATACTTCATTAAACACCCCCTCCCCACCTGCCACAAAAACATGAAAAACCTTCTCTTACACTGCTCATTAAAAATCAATCCAATAAACTCAAGCGAGGCTTCAAAAAGCCACAATGGGACTGAACCCTGCAGACATCTGCATGTTTTCACAATGTGAGAATGTTTTCTCTAACCCTGTTGTGTCTGAAGTGCTCTTTCTTGTTGTTTTAGGAGGAAGCGTGTGAGTTCAGGAGACAGAGTGCTGAAGTCTCTGTTTTTTAAAGCTGTGAGGCCCAACTTGCATGCTTTGCTTAGACAGGACAGAGCCAACACGTTCAGCTCTCTGTATGCGTCTCTCTGACTCTCTTCAGAAAGAAAGACTTCAGGTGAATCTTTAACTAAAATAATGAATGAATGAATATGAGAGCAGTGGAGATACCTGTGGCTTGAAGGTATATGGTCTTGCTGATGGGTCTCTCTTTGCGTGTCTCCATGACCATAACACTGTTTTCTGTATCTGAGAGCTGATTTATTGTGTTTACTCTCAGGACGGGCTCAGAGGCTTTTTCTGTAGGACTCACTTTCATCTCTGAGAGATTTTAGACATTGTATGTCACAAAGTAATTTCATGTCTTTGAATTTTTAGCTTTTTAAAGGGATAGTTCACCCAGAAATGAAGTTTTTTATCATTTACTCCTCTCACATCATTCCAAACCTGTATGACTATTTCTTCTGCAGAACACATGTATTATGAGAAATATTTTGAGAAATGTTTCTCAGCGGTCAATGTCTCAGCAGTTTTGTGTTCAAATAATGGAAGTTAATGGGTGACACTACTGTTTGGTTGCCAGCATACTTCAAAATATGTTCTTTTGTGTTTTTCAGAAGCAAAAAATTAAGAGACGAAGAATTTTCATTTTTTGCTGAACTATCCCTTTAACAAATAAATAAACCATGATTTATAGTTCATCAGTGGCCAGAAACACATCTTACTATAAAAACAAAGGTCCTGGATTAAATTCACTCTACCTGCAGAGGCTGGACTGCTCAGTTCAGGTGTTTGGACTGGACTTCTCTGCAAAGATCTTAACATCATGAATGAGGACAACGGGTCCAGGCTTTCTCTGAATTTCTGGTGTCTTTCTGGTGTTGTGTGCTTAAAAGACATTGGATTAGACGCTTGCTGCTCTATTCGTTTTGCTTTACAGTCCATGTCTTTGGTTATTTTTGTTGTAGATCGATTTGCTTTGTAAGATATCTGCTCCATTCTACAGACCTTCACCATCTTCTCGTCTTCTGCCTGTGCAGGTACTGCTGTCTGCAGATGATTACTCTGAACAGGTTGGACTTTAGCAGGGTGGACTGAAGTGAGGTGGACTGTAACAGGGTGGACTGAAGACAAGTGGACTTTAGTGGGGTAGGCTGTAGCAGGGTGAACTGTAGAGGGGTCAGCTGAAGCGGGGTGGTCTGCTGCGGGGTGGATTAAAGCGGGGTGGATATATATATAGTGCATTTCTGAGAAATTAAAAAAAACTTACAAGCATTTGCAGCAGACGTACCCAGCAATTCTGTAGGAATACATCACATACTGTAAGAGTAATGTTGTATTCTGCATTCTAGAATTTTTCAACATTATTGCTTTAAGTGCATAAAGCATTTTGTCTTACTGTCTATTTGCACAATGGACAGTGGTGGGAATTCTTCATTCTGGTGCGTCTCAGTGTTGGTGGTCTGGATTTTCTCAGTGTAAACAGCAAGTTCTCTGAAGTTCTTGTTCATCACCTCCATCCCGTCAGTCAGGAGAGACTGGACAATGTTCTCTTTGGATTCCTCATGTTCTCTCTTCACCCTCATCAGACTGAGAAGGTCTGACAGTGACTGAACATGATCTGAAGGCTTAGCTGTCTGTGGTTCTGCAAACACAACAGAATCGTCTCCTGAACTACCTCATTTATTAAACTGATTTCTGACTTCAGTCAACAGCGTCTTGCCAGCAGCAGGAATTTAAAACTGCAATCCATAACTTTTGCCTCTCTTTCGACATCTCTGTTTGAAACATAAAATTGCAAGTTATGTTAAGCATTTTCTTTACGTATGTTGAAATCAAATGAGGTCAAACAGATATTACCTGCAAAATTGGACCCGACAGGTCAAATAATAAATCATTATTATAAATGTACAGTTTAGGTAAGGAGATTGTGTGGAACACTGATCTGTTATGTACTTGCTGAGTTGATATATGCACAATGGAACCCAGTGCATGTATTATGATACATCTCTTCCTTACCAGCCAATAAAAATCCAGTCACACACTGAGGGTGTTTCTCCGCCATCCAGACATCTTTTTCCATATTTTCACATTGACTTTCTGACATGAAACGTCTAGAAAAACAAGTTATCCATCATCAGATGAAGTTTTATTTTTACATGAAAAAACCTGCACATAAATGACAACCAGAGATATTAAACACTTACAGGAAAGAAATCTTCTTGTTATAAAAAGCGACAAACTCACGGTATATAAACTGGTGAGAGCTGCTCAGCTGAGAGCTGTTGGCTGAACAGAACCAGGTCTGAACACAGCATCTTTTTACACGGTGATAAAAGCAGATCCAATTCCATTTCAGAGTATAACTTCAAAGCAACTGAAACACAAGTGCAGTTGAAAAATCTCTACCTATATCTGGAAGTACTTATGAATCGTAATTGAATATGAAAAAGCTCACTCATGTACCTGGAGATTTTGGCTCCTTCAGGAAGGCATCAGTACAGCTGCTTTCATCTTTCTGCAGAACCTCCAACTCAGTCTTGTGTTTATCACAAGATGTGACTGTTATTAAAGAACATTTATGTTAAAGGCATAGTTCATCCATAACTGAACGCTTTAATATAATTTACTCACCCTCATATCATCCCAAACCTGTATGGTGTTTTTCTTCTGTGAAACACAAATAATATAATTTGAGAATATCTTTTATTCTCAAAATGTAACTGTTGTTTGGTTACCAACATACCTCAAAATATCTTGTTTTGTTTTCCTCAGAAGCAGAAAAGTCATACAGGCTTGGAATAACATATGGGAATGAGTAAATGATAGAAGAATTTTTATTTCTGGGTGAACTTTTCATTTAAAAATGTTCTTTTCTGTGTTAGATCTTAACAGTGAGGTTCATTATTTTACATTATTTTTAACCTTCTGTTTGAAGCTCTTGTTTTTCTTCTATTGATTCTGGAATTAGATTTAGAAAGTCTTGCAACTTTGCAGATGTTAAACAGGCCTCTGGCCTTCCAACAGATTCCATGTGGATTTGTACAGGTAACATCAGTGACTGTTGAGAGAAATCTGAATTATAAAACATCAAGAGTCGTTTAAACCTAGAACAAACACTATGATGACAAATATTTAGTAAAAGTTTTATTTTCCAATCACCTCCTCATTCAGTACGGCCTCTTTTTTGAACAGCTCTGTCGCAATTCCTCCACTATCTGTGTTTTCAGTAGTCATGTCTAAAACTAAACTGTATGAGGCACAGTGTCTACAAGAAAAAAACACAGGAGGACAAAAAAGGCTTTTGTGTCCCTGCTTGGAGTGAAATGGGTGAAAACCAAAACAACAAAAAAAGCAATATGCTGAATTTTGTACCTAAAGACAACATCTTCTGAGAGCATTACTGATGAACTGAGAGGATCTGACACAGTCATGATCTTCAATCTCTGCAGCATTGTGTGAAATGAAGGCAGATGACTTTTGAACCGCAGATGATCAGCAAATATTACGTCCTCTGGTAGACTGAGAGCTGAAATTTAGAAGACAAGGAAGAATTACAAATGTCCAAGAACAAATTAAGAAAATCATTTTGGAATATATAGCCTAAGCGGTACGTGAGTCGGGCTTGTAATTAGAAAGTTGCTGGTTCGATTCCAGTGCTGGCAGGTAGCAACTGAACTGCCCTTGAGCAAAGCACCTAACCCCCAATTGCTCCCTGGATGCAGCAGTGTGCTGCCCACTGCTCCAGTGTGTGTGTTCATGACTTGCAGTGTGTGTTCACTCCTCACCAGTGATGGTTAAATGCAGAGGTCACATTTCAGTTACCATATCTGACAAATATGTCACTTTCACGTCAAATGGGTTTGGAGCGACATTAAAGGCAGGGTGGCCTATTTTTTCCTGAAACATTTTTTGTTATGCTGGTTGAAAGTCTCTTCACATCCTGCTAGCAATCACTAAGTGTAGTGATCTAAATATATTTATATCAATACATAACTAATAAAAATATATTCTGTCCGAATACAATGATAGGACACCCTGCTCGCCTGTCAAACTATATTTGCATATCTCCACATCCTGCTTACATCTTCCGTAATCAGCGTGTTCATGTGTTTTGTAGGGGGCATGGCTATGGAGAGCGCTCTGAAGGGAGGGTGGGATCTTATGCTTTTAAAGCTAGCTTGCTATTGCTAGCCTCTTCAAAATTGCCCACCCTACCTTAACATTGACTCCAGTTCTTTGAAAGTGGTAGAGCCTTATTACTAATGCAATAACATAAAACAAGTTTCCACCATCACAACTACAGCAGAAGGCATCTGGTGAGCATGGACTGAAGCTCTCATCCCATGTTGTTCTGTCGTCACTGCTCTCAACTTCATTCAAGTGCCAGAGGGCATCTGTGCCGCCAATGCTGTACTGAGAGGCGGGGTTGGAGCTGGAAACCACTTCCTCCGGTCCACTTCCTGTCAACACGCTGAATCTAAACACAAATCAGCTCTATATGAAGAACCAGCAATAAACCAAAGCATATTTGTAAATACAGATTATTAATAATATGGAAGGCATCATATATAGAGTTTAAACCTTTCCAAACAGTTACTAAAACATATGCTTTCTTTTAAGTCGTCCATTACTGATCCAGTCACAGGCAGTTCACATGTGGAGATCTTGTTACCTGTAATCAATAACATCAGATGCTACTTTAAAGTCGACACACACTGTATCACAACATGTACACTAGAAGTGTTCAAGGGTAAGATAGCAGTACAGATATGTACACTCATTTACATTATTTTTACAAATTTAATTTAAAGTAATTAAAATATAACAAAACAAAATATTTTTGACATGAAATACACAAAACATTAAATGGTATTTTGAATTTTTTTCTTCTATGGAATTCAAAAGAAGATATGTTGAACAAGCTGAACATTTGAATAAAATATAAATCAGTCTAAAAACACCCTAGTTTTTAGATACACTTTTCAGATATAATTATGATTTTATATATATATATATATATATATATATATATATATATATATATATATATATATATATATATATATATATATATATATATATATATATATATATATATATATATATATATATATATATCACAAACGTGCCACACTGACTCCATGGGACTCTGTATGTGATGTCCTGCAGATGTCCATTGTGAGGGTAGATGTTACTGACCAGCTGGAATGGAACCGGAAATTCTAACACGTTCTTTATCAGCTGACGTCTGGCTGAGGCCTGGAACAGATGAAATTTTTAGAAAACTGTCCAATACCTCACTGATTTCCATAACTAACTCACAATCACTCACTGACACAATAACTCACAATCACTCACTGACACAATACCTCACAATAACTCACAATCACTCACTGACACAATACCTCACAATAACTCACAATCACTCACTGACACAATAACTCACAATAACTCACTGATTTCCATAACTAACTCACAATCACTCACTGACACAATAACTCACAATCACTCACTGACACAATAACTCACAATCGCTCACTGACACAATAACTCACAATAACTCACTGATTTCCATAACTAACTCACAATCACTCACTGACACAATAACTCACAATCACTCACTGACACAATAACTCACAATAACTCACTGATTTCCATAACTAACTCACAATCACTCACTGACACAATAACTCACAATAACTCACTGATTTCCATAACTAACTCACAATCAGTCACTGACACAATACCTCACAATAACTCACAATCACTCACTGACACAATAACTCACAATAACTCACTGATTTCCATAACTAACTCACAATCAGTCACTGACACAATACCTCACAATAACTCACAATCACTCACTGACACAATACCTCACAATAACTCACAATCACTCACTGACACAATAACTCACAATCACTCACTGACACAATAACTCACAATCGCTCACTGACACAATACCTCACAATAACTCACAATCACTCACTGACACAATAACTCACAATAACTCACAATCACTCACTGACACAATAACTCACAATAACTCACAATCACTCACTGACACAATAACTCACAATAACTCACTGATTTCCATAACTAACTCACAATCAGTCACTGACACAATACCTCACAATAACTCACAATCACTCACTGACACAATAACTCACAATAACTCACTGATTTCCATAACTAACTCACATCAGTCACTAACTCTAAACCTTACAATACCTCACAATACCTCACAATACCCATAATAACTCACGATCACTCAGTGACACAATACCTCACAATAACTCACAATAACTCACTATGATAACTAACTCCAATCTTTCACTACACAATAACTCACAATCACTCACTGACACAATAACTCAATTTAGTGTGTAAACTTTACCTCAAATAATGCTCATCATAAAACTCACTGATTCCATAATCTAACTTTCACAATCAATCACTACACAATACCTCACAATCACTCACTGATAAATAACTCACAATAACTCACTGATATAATCTAAACTCTTATCACTAACTCACAATCCACAACTCATGATACAATAACTCACAATAACTCACTGATAAATAATCTAAACTTTATACACCGAATAATTTAGTGTTGTAAAGTTTAAGTTAAATGAATGTCTCATCATAATAACTCAACTCAGCAATCAGTCACTTAGACACAATACCTCACAATAACTCACAATCACTCACTGACACAATAACTCAAAATAACTCACAATCACTCACTGTACACAATAACTCACAATAACTCACAATCACTCACGTAACACACGATAACTTCAATTTAACTCACTGAATTCTCATCATAAAAACTCACCTCAAAAATAATCTACACTTTTATACACAATACCTCACAATAACTCACAATCACTCACTAACACAATAATTTACAAGTTTAACTCAAATCAATCTCTCACACAAAAACTCACCAGATAACCACAATCAAACTTTTTACACAATACCTCACAATAACTCACAATCACTCACGATAATAACTCACAATCATTCAGTGACAAAATGAATCTCACAAACACTCACCTGACACAATCTAACTACACAATAACTCACAATCACTCACTGACACAATAACTCACGATAATTTAGTGTTGTAAAGTTTAAGTTAAATGAATGTCTCATCATACAAACTCACCTCAGATAAATAATCTAAACTTTTATACACAATACCTCACAATACCTCACAATAACTCACGATAACAACTCACGATAATTTAGTGTTGTAAAGTTTAAGTTAAATGAATGTCTCATCATAAAAACTCACCTCAGATAAATAATCTAAACTTTTATACACAATACCTCACAATACCTCACAATAACTCACGATAACAACTCACGATAATTTAGTGTTGTAAAGTTTAAGTTAAATGAATGTCTCATCATACAAACTCACCTCAGATAAATAATCTAAACTTTTATACACAATACCTCACAATAACTCACAATCACTCACGACAATAACTCACGATAACTCAGTGATTTGCAAATCTAACTCAAATCAATCTCTCATCACAATAACTCACTCACTCACTGACACAATAACTCTAAACCTTTCACTGACACAATACCTCACAATAACTCACAATCACTCACTGACAAATAACTCACAATAACTAACTGATTTCCATAACTAACTCACGATAATCACTCACTGACACAATACCTCACAATCACTCACTGACACAATAACTCACCCAAAAATAACTACACTTTTATACACAATACACATACCTCACAATAACTCACGATAACAACTCACGATAATTCATTGTAAAGTTTAATTAAATGAATGTCTCACATAAAAACTCACCAGATAAATAATCTAAACTTTATACACAATACCTCACAATACCTCACAATAACTCACGCATAACAACTCACAATAATTTACTGTTGTAAAGTTTAAGTTAAATGAATGTCTCATCATAATAACTCACCAGATAAACAATCTAAACTAGACACAATACCTCACAATAACTCACAATAACAACTCACGATAATTTAGTGTTGTAAAGTTTAACTTAAATGAATGTCTCATCACAAACTCACTAGATAAATAATCTAAACTTTTATACACAATCACTCACAATGACCACAATAACTCACGATAACAACTCACGATAATTTAGGCTGTAAATTTAACTCAAATCAATGTCTCACACAAAAACTCACCTCAGATAAATCAATCCTAACTTACACAATACCTCACAATAACTCACAATCACTCACTGACACAATAACTCACAATGTGTTGTAAAGCTTAAGTTAAATGAATGTCTCATCATAAAAACTCACCTCGATAACTAATCTAAAATCAGTCACTGACACAATACCTCACAATAACTCACAATAACAACTCACGACAATTTACTGTTGCAAAGTTTAATTAACTGAATGTCCATAATAAAACTCACCTCAATCACTAATCTAAACTTTTATACCACAATAACTCACAATCACTCACTAACACAATACCTAACAATCACCATAATTTGTGTGTACAGTTCACTTAAATCAATGTCTCATCATAAAAACTCACTCAATAACTAACTGAACTTTCATAACAATAACTCACAATCACTCACTGCACAATAACTCACAATCACTCACTGACAAATAACTAAATCAATGTCTCACTCATACAAACTCACCTCAGATAACTAATCTAAACTTTATACTCACTCATTTCAATACCTCACTAACTCACAATACAACTCACTGATAATTTAGTGTTGTAAAGTTTAAGTTAAATGAATGTCTCATCAAAAACTCACCTCATAAATAATCTAAACTTTTATACTACCTCACAATAACTCACATGATTTCCATAACTAACTCACAATCATTCAGTGTTGTAAAGTTTAACTCAAATAATCTCTCATAACAAACTCACCTCAGATAATTTCCTAATTTTTAAATATAAATAACTCACAAACACTCACTCGATAAATAATCTAAACTTTTTCACAATAACTCACAATCACTCACTGACATAATAACTCACAATAATTTATGTTGTAAAGTTTAACTTAAATGAATGTCTCACAATCACTCACCTGACACAATAATCACAATAACTCACTGATTTCATAACTAACTCACAATACTCACTGACACAATAACTCACAATAACTCACAATCACTCACTACACAATAACTCACAATAACTCACAATCACTCACTGACAGAATGCCTCACAATAACTCAAAATCACTCAGACACAATAATCTAAACTACTGACACAATAACTCACAATACCTCACAATAACTCACGATAACAACTCACGATAATTTAGTGTTGTAAAGTTTAAGTTAAATGAATGTCTCATCATACAAACTCACCTCAGATAAATAATCTAAACTTTTATACACAATACCTCACAATACCTCACAATAACTCACGATAACAACTCACGATAATTTAGTGTTGTAAAGTTTAAGTTAAATGAATGTCTCATCATACAAACTCACCTCAGATAAATAATCTAAACTTTTATACACAATACCTCACAATACCTCACAATAACTCACGATAACAACTCACGATAATTTAGTGTTGTAAAGTTTAAGTTAAATGAATGTCTCATCATACAAACTCACCTCAGATAAATAATCTAAACTTTTATACACAATACCTCACAATACCTCACAATACCTCACGATAACAACTCACGATAATTTAGTGTTGTAAAGTTTAAGTTAAATGAATGTCTCATCATAAAAACTCACCTCAGATAAATAATCTAAACTTTTATAGCTGACGGCGCTGAAGCGCGCGTTGTGTTGATTGTGAGCGCGGGTTTGTGACGGTGTGTGATCACTCATATCAGCTAATCATATTACAAACACATCAATGTGTCAGTTCGTCAGTGTGGACAATCAGCAGATGATCCAGCAGATGATCCAGCAGATCCAGGAGATGATCCAGCAGATGATCCAGCAGATGATCCAGCAGATCCAGCAGATGATCCAGCAGATGATCCAGGAGAGGTCCTGTTGAAACAGCGAGCGAGAGACGGATGGTCTTCATCAGAGGTGACGCGTCAACATAAACATAACACACACGTCCTCTCAAGTGTTATAAAGGACAGAAAACACACACGTCCTCTCAAGTGTTATAAAGGACAGAAAACACACACGTCCTCTCAAGTGTTATAAAGGACAGAAAACACACACGTCCTCTCAAGTGTTATAAAGGACAGAAAACACACACGTCCTCTCAAGTGTTATAAAGGACAGAAAACACACACGTCCTCTCAAGTGTTATAAAGGACAGAAAACACACACGTCCTCTCAAGTGTTATAAAGGACAGAAAACACACACGTCCTCTCAAGTGTTATAAAGGACAGAAAACACACACGTCCTCTCAAGTGTTATAAAGGACAGAAAACACACACGTCCTCTCAAGTGTTATAAAGGACAGAAAACACACACGTCCTCTCAAGTGTTATAAAGGACAGAAAACACACACGTCCTCTCAAGTGTTATAAAGGACAGAAAACACACACGTCCTCTCAAGTGTTATAAAGGACAGAAAACACACACGTCCTCTCAAGTGTTATAAAGGACAGAAAACACACACGTCCTCTCAAGTGTTATAAAGGACAGAAAACACACACGTCCTCTCAAGTGTTATAAAGGACAGAAAACACACACGTCCTCTCAAGTGTTATAAAGGACAGAAAACACACACGTCCTCTCAAGTGTTATAAAGGACAGAAAACACACACGTCCTCTCAAGTGTTATAAAGGACAGAAAACACACACGTCCTCCAAGTGTTATAAAGCGCCGAAAAAACACACACGTCCTCTCAAGTGTTATAAAGGACAGAAAACACACACGTCCTCTCAAGTGTTATAAAGGACAGAAAACACACACGTCCTCTCAAGTGTTATAAAGGACAGAAAACACACACGTCCTCTCAAGTGTTATAAAGGACAGAAAACACACACGTCCTCTCAAGTGTTATAAAGGACAGAAAACACACACGTCCTCTCAAGTGTTATAAAGGACAGAAAACACACACCGTCCTCTCAAGTGTTATAAAGGACAGAAAACACACACGTCCTCTCAAGTGTTATAAAGGACAGAAAACACACACGTCCTCTCAAGTGTTATAAAGGACAGAAAACACACACGTCCTCTCAAGTGTTATAAAGGACAGAAAACACACACGTCCTCTCAAGTGTTATAAAGGACAGAAAACACACACGTCCTCTCAAGTGTTATAAAGGACAGAAAACACACACGTCCTCTCAAGTGTTATAAAGGACAGAAAACACACACGTCCTCTCAAGTGTTATAAAGGACAGAAAACACACACGTCCTCTCAAGTGTTATAAAGGACAGAAAACACACACGTCCTCTCAAGTGTTATAAAGGACAGAAAACACACACGTCCTCTCAAGTGTTATAAAGGACAGAAAACACACACGTCCTCTCAAGTGTTATAAAGGACAGAAAACACACACGTCCTCTCAAGTGTTATAAAGGACAGAAAACACACACGTCCTCTCAAGTGTTATAAAGGACAGAAAACACACACGTCCTCTCAAGTGTATAAAGGCCAAAAAAACACACCCCCCTCCCTTTTTTTTAAAAACACACCCCCCCCCCCCTCAAGTGTTATAAAGGACAGAAAACACACACGTCCTCTCAAGTGTTATAAAGGACAGAAAACACACACGTCCTCTCAAGTGTTATAAAGGACAGAAAACACACACGTCCTCTCAAGTGTTATAAAGGACAGAAAACACACACGTCCTCTCAAGTGTTATAAAGGACAGAAAACACACACGTCCTCTCAAGTGTTATAAAGGACAGAAAACACACACGTCCTCTCAAGTGTTATAAAGGACAGAAAACACACACGTCCTCTCAAGTGTTATAAAGTTTATTTCACCACAGTAATGACCCATACATATTTCAGAAAAACAAACATTCCCTTCCTCTTGATACTATCTATCTGTCTATCTATCTGTCTGTCTATCTATCTGTCTATCTATCTGTCTGTCTATCTGTCTGTCTATCTATCTATCTGTCTGTCTATCTATCTGTCTGTCTGTCTGTCTATCTATCTATCTATCTGTCTGTACTATTCTGTCTGTTATTTTTTATTTTTTTCTATTATTATTATTATATATCTATTATCTTCTTTTTTCTTTCTATTTTTTTTTCTATTCTATCTTCTGTCTGTCTATCTGTCTGTCTATCTATCTGTCTGTCTGTCTGTCTGTCTGTCTGTCCTGTATAAGGCAGGTCTACCCATGTCTATGATAATGGTCATTAAGTCAGAGATATCAGTGAGTGTTCAGCTGTTAAACAGTGTTAACAGTGTTCAGGGTTTATTAAGTTACGCACACTTTCCCTCTCAGTGTCTCGGGTTCATCATTACAGGTGACGTTGTGATGGCAACATCGACTGTGTGTGTTGTATGTTGTGTGCTTCATGTTGTGTGCTTCATGTTGTGTGCTGTATGTTGTGTGCTGTATGCTGTGTGCTGTATGCTGTGTGCTGTATGTTGTGTGCTGTATGCTGTGTGCTGTATGCTGTGTGCTGTATGTTGTGTGCTGTATGTTGTGTGCTGTATGTTGTGTGCTGTATGTTGTGTGCTGTATGTTGTGTGCTGTATGTTGTGTGCTGTATGCTGTGTGCTGTATGCTGTGTGCTGTATGCTGTGTGCTGTATGTTGTGTGCTGTGTGCTGTATGTTGTGTGCTGTATGTTGTGTGCTTATGTTTGTGTTTGTGCTGTATGCTGTGTGCTGTATGCTGTGTGCTGTATGCTGTGTGCTGTATGCTGTGTGCTGTATGCTGTGTGCTGTGTGCTGTATGCTGTGTGCTGTATGTTGTGTGCTGTATGTTGTGTGCTGTATGTTGTGTGCTGTATGTTGTATGCTGTGTGCTGTATGCTGTGTGCTGTATGTTGTGTGCTTCATGTTGTGTGCTGTATGTTGTGTGCTGTATGTTGTATGCTGTGTGCTGTATGTTGTGTGCTGTATGTTGTGTGCTGTATGTTGTCGAGCATCGTTCACAGTCTATACACACAGCAAACACTGATCAGGTTCCTGCTGAATATCCGGTCTTGCTCTCACATTACGGAGGCTAAACTGGGTTGCAAATCTGGTTTCATGTTGACTCTTAAAGGTACAGCAGCAAACATCCTGTTTACAGAAAGTGATCAGATCTGTTTCTGGTGCCAGAAAAATATGAAAATGTACTTTCAGTGAGAAAAAAATCAAAACATAACAGTGTAAATTCTGCACAGCTATCTCAGATAATAACACACAGGCAACAGGGACGTTTGTGTTTTTTGGGTTGTTCCTGCAGCTCTGGGGGCATTTCCATAGATAAGCCCCACCCTTCGCTCCGCCCATCGCATAAAGAGTGGGAGGAGACAGACTGCAGCCGTCCACGCACAAGGTCAGCCGCATTTCCATCAGAAGTAGACACATCTGTGACTGTCCTCTCCCGTAAAGACATGTCGTCATCATCTCCATCGATCAGAACCACCTCCATCTGAACGTCCACCTGAACACACGGAAGCGTCTGAACATCCTCTGAGCTCTCCAGGTTACTGGAGTCCATAAACCCCAACAGAGACAATTTATCCACGTCCAGTGAGGCATCAGTCAGACTGTCCTGCGTCTCATGCTGCAGACATTGCATCTCTTTCAGATTTGGCAGATGGGAAATACTCTGTGTGCTACATGTTTGTTCACTCACAGCCGTTTCACTAGTCACTGCAGCCTCTGATGGATTTGTTATCCTTCCACTGTTTCTCTGAGGGTTCAAATGGTTGTCAGTCGTGACCTCTGAGATCAGACGCGGTTCAGATACGATTTTCTGATCGTCCTTGTAAAGCTGCCGAGCTTTTTGAGAATTGTTGATTATACACTTCTGTTTCTTCATACAACTTGCCTTGCCACCAGAGTCTAAAGTGAAATAGAGGAGAAATATTGCTATAGAAACCTGCACATAGTAAATGTGTTTTTAATAGTTTTACTTTCATCACATTGCTGTGTGGTTGCTTACTGTCCCAAGTCAAAAGAGCCCATCCATGTCTCGACGGTCATCCATGTAAATGATGTTTTAGTTACTAGTTTTATGGTCTGAATCGATCCTTCAAATCATGTCTATGTGATTTCTTCCATTTTATCACTTGAACAGTCATAAATCCAATCGCCAATTAAAGTAACAACAAACTCAGCAGCACAATTTGAGGTGTTCAGAATCAGAATGAGCTTTATTTGTAAGTTGCACAAAAATTGTTATGGTTTCCAGAAGAACAGAATACTTACATGTATGCATTTGGCAGATGTTTTGATCCAAAGTGACTTACAGTACATTCAAGTTATACATTTTATCAGTCCCCGGGAATCACACCCATGACTTTTTGCACTGTTAATGCAATGGTCCACCAGTTAAGTTACAGGAACACCCCAACATGTATATATGCATAACAAAATTAAAAAATTAAATACGTAGAGTTCATGTCTGTAGTATAAAGAATATGAGACAGCTTACTGTGCCTGTAGGTTTAATATTCATGAGTTTTGTTCAAATCCCTAATGTGTGTATGAAAACAGTACAATTAGAGTAATGCTTGCTTTAGAAAAACATCACTAATGTATCAGAAATGTACTTATCTAAATGTACACATCCTGAAGTATACACTGTAACTGCAACAAGATCAGCTCACAAATGAAACAGAAGTTTGTGTTTATTTGAAGTGTCTCAAGATCCTCTTATACTCAACAGTGTTAGTGTTGTCTTTGGAGACCATCACAAGAATGTTTAAGCACGCTGGTTAAAGAGACAGATCACATCTGTGTCACAGATGAAACAACAATAAAATCTCCTCAAATCCTCTCAGGATTCAGGATTACCTCAGGAATTAAACCTTTTGCTCCTAAGATACCAAATCAAACATCAAAATCATTTTATTATCTAGTATCCACACATTCAGAGTTTGTAGGCAAATTCTGACTTCCTTAACAAATAAAATGATGAAAAATAATCAGTCAGTAAGACACTAAACCTGAGACACACAACACACAGAAAAAAATGAAGATATTGTACAAGAGTGCGTGAGTGCAGGAAAACGGGCAGTGCTTCTTCACCAGATGAATAAAGATATGAAGACTTTAAAAGCAGTGAAAATAACTCAAAATCCCCAAGAGACTCCAAAGCATTTTCAGAAGAAGAGAGATGTTGTTCTGTGTGGCATGCGGTCTCATCTTTTGTGAGGAACACAAAACAGTTCAGCTATTTAAAATTTCCTCCCTTCTCACAACCAACATTTATGACCTAAATACGGTAAAGCACTCAATAAACAAAGAAATACATTTTCTCTTGTTGAAGAGTAAAGCAGTCTGTGTGGTTTAAAAGCTTTTGCAGAGGTGGGTGGATGTTATTGGAGTAACTGTCAACAGATACACAACATGATCCAAGAAAACCCCTCGCTATACACCGGACCCTGCTAAATAATGAAGCACTTACACATGTGGATACCGACAGAGGGAAAGTACAGTGCAATATTCATAAGAAACAGCTCTATGTCTACAGTAACATACTGAGTACTCAGATGGTAATTAAAAGTGACATCCATGCACATATAATAAGAATAATTCACACACAATATTTAAGAGAGAGGTCATTTAGGGTAAAACAAATGTAAAATATTTGATTTACATTTAAAGGGGCTATATTTGACCCTTTTCTTTTTGGTTTTGCATGAACATTTACATGCTCTCTGAGTCTGAGTCATTTAAGGGCACACGTTTCAAAATACTATGATTTGAGACATGGTATTTAATAGATCATTTTGTATACTATTTAGGATGGATAGTATGCAAACTGGGACGCAGCATGTGTTTGGTCAGAGAAACTACCTGATTTGAATGGACAATATTTCACATGAACATTTTTAGTCTCTTTCAGGATAACCTAAATGTGCTTCTTTCTTAAATGAAATGTATCACAGTAAGACCATCCCATCAAAACTACAAGTAGCCCAGAGGCAGTGAAGCAGTCCGGATTGATATCAGTTGATAACAGAAAACCTCTGTTATCAGGTCTGCAGGTGGCGCTAGACTTCTTCAATTCTCTCAGGAACATTAACACAAACATCAATTCACACCATTATTATTATTGACATCATTAACATGAAGGTCTGGAGGTGTTGCTGACTAACAGAGGTCACTTTCATCATGAAGCATCTCACTCACTTCACGTCTGATATTAGGATATTAAACATATATCAGCCTTTCACAGCGTGACTTTCTCTTTTCTGATCGACAGTAATAGTGTGAATGTGTAGCAGTGAAATTCTGGTTAATATTTCATTCATGAGCACGACTGCAATATTGACAGATGAGCCTGCGCTTGAACCCTGAACAGTCAGACATTTTGATACAGACGGGCGAATTTCTGGTAACAAACAGTTAATTAGAATATATTAGTTATACAAAAAATAATCATATAAAAAATAATGAAAAATACAGAGCAGCATACACAGTCAGCCTAACTTTTATACTGAGTTCAGATATTTATCGTGCATGGATCTGTTTGTTTGTGATCAGAGGTGTGAGAAAGTGTAGACACTATTAAGTGTTGATGAAGTGGACCAAATGTGCATTTTAATTGTGTTTTTAATTCTGGTTTTTAATGCTTGTGTTTTGCCGTGTGAACATGTTGAGTTTGTGGTTGTAGATAAAGTCAGTCAAGAAACAAAACATGTTTACTTCCATGGAAATGTGTTTCAGTTCAAGTAAACATGTGAAGTAAAAGATCTTATAAAAGTGTCATTTTAAACTCTGGGACTACAATCTGGCTAACCAAATGTAGAATTAAACGAACATAAATATATCAGACTTGACATCAGATATAAATTTGCACATGTTTGGAAACATTTTCTCGCACATAAATAGTTATTGTGTCATGTCATTCTCTGAAGAACTTCATTATTCTTCAGTTGTAACACGGTAAGGGTTTGGTTGTCTTTTGTTGAAGGTGGGTTTTAATGAGTTGTTTATGGATGATGTTCTCCATTATAATCATCTCTTCTCATAGAAGAGTGCTGTAAGATGAAGTGTTTGGCACCAGCGCTGTTGGCTTTCATTTTAGTGACCTCCGCAGTTTCTAAGCCGGTAAGAAAGTTTTCTACATTATTTTACACAAAACCATTTTATTGTGCTCTTCAGATGTTCTACTTTTGCGTCATAGCACTACATTATTATATTATTTAAATGAGTTTTAAAAAGAAACTTTCCCCAGTTGGTACTATTATTGGAGCTCTGTTTTAAACTGGATTACAGTCTGAATCGGTCGTGTTTGGTTTCTGTGTTAACAGGTTGGTCTGTCGAGCTCTGAGTCGTCTGAGTCCAGCGAGGTGAGCTCTTCAGAGGAGCTCAGGACATCCGCCCGGCCGGGCCAGGAGAAGTCACTTTACCCTGTCATCACGGAGCAAACTCTGGGGATGAACACCCGCGCTGAGCCCGCTGCTCCCCCGCCGGCGGATCCCGTCACCGGTACACCGGGTTCTGCTGCTCCAGACGTCACGAGTCCGGCGCTCCGCTATCTCACTGTCCTGCTCGCCAGTTCTGCGACCAAACCTGCCAGCAGAGGAGACACCATTTAATCACCCCACAACACGAATATTATTATTCCACATAATTTTCACTCATAATTGATAGCCTGATTTTCAGAATATCAGCTACTGTAAGACATTTATAAAAAGGTTTAACGCAGAAATCCGTCTGCACCGCGAATGCTTTTGGGTTACGGGTGTCTAATACTGTCATTAAATGAAAGCGAACCCTGATTTCACGTTAATCTCACGTTACATGTCGTGGCTTTACTTCAGCTGAACTACATTGTTCAGGTTTATCCCCTGCAATGGCTCACTGTATTGTCAGTGATAATCTGCAGCATGTGTTGTGTTGATCTGGGAGCAGAAATGTTTCAGAATGCTCTTCCTGATGTCACATTATACTGATTCATATTCAGACACAAATAAATGATGACAACTGCACAATGTCTTTCTTTTTGTTGTATTTAGTCATGGGATTCAATGAAAATAAAACAATACAATATTCACAGAGGACTGTGTAGACAGAGAGGAGTTCATCTTTACATTCTCCACATCTGATAATGTAAGACGATCTTTAACATTCATGATACAGTGAACGTGGAATCAGTTAAACATAATAACACTGAAAACATATTGAATCTGACTGAATTAAAATCAGGAGAAACGTCCAGCCACTGTAATGAAGCAAGAAAAGCAGAAGTGACATACAGCAACCATATGTAAAGGTTAGCTGAGAGATTTTCTGAATGTAAACATCAGTCGTGCTGCTCATTGTCAGGCTCGTCCTCATGAGGCTGCTCTGCAGGCGGCTGCTCAGCCGCAGACAGCTGTGCAAACAGCTGCGCAGCTGCAGCCGATTGGAAGATCAGCCCGCCATCCTGCGCGGTGTTGTAAGACCCACAGTTACTGCATTTCATTCCCAGCACGTGGAAAGAGACGATACAATGCATCTGACAGTCATTGCATATTATCTGCCATCATAAAGACACACAAACACACAACATACACACCACACACACACACACACAGAATTTAAGCCTCTTATGCCATAAAATGACTTACAGGGTGGTCATTTAAAGAAAAAAAAAAATTATACATAAATATATTAATCAAGATTTATACACTTTTCTTAATTCAGTACTTTTCCTCCAAAAATCTCTTTGTGCAATGCAACCAGACATTTATCTTTGCAATTTTTATCATTCTCAGTGAAAATGTGGTAAAATGCGACCTGAAAATGTTTTTTATAAATTTCAACCTAAACAGTAAACAGGAAGAAAAAAGGTAGTCAGTTCATAAAACTGCAGCCACTAATCAACACGTTAATGTTTGCTTGTGTCTGTATTGCTCCTCATTTTCCAGTTAACTTGGTAAAAAAAAATACATTTTGAGTGACAGTGCTGCTTCACCTTCACTGTAGTGTCCTGGTACTCTGTAGGCATGGGGGACTGGGCAATCTCTTCATCTCTCTCCTCCCAAAACTCCTTCATGTTAAACGCTGAGTGCATACAGAGCGGACAACGATAAGCACTGCACAACAGAAAACCGGAAGACCTCAGTGAGGATGAAAACATTTACTGTAACTCAGGTCACAGTACACAGCATATGAGACTGAAGTGTGAATGAAAGCAGATGTGAGCAAGAACTCACCACTGTAACAATGCAATTTAAAACTGATGTTTCTTACCCAGTTCTGCACATATCTTCAAAGCATGTTCTGTACGTAAGAACAAGACAGAAATTGTCAAAAAAATGACTTGAGGATTTATGGGTCAAAACTGGAGACTCTCCAGAGGATCACCATGAAACTCAATTTATAATTGTTTAAACAGTATAAGACTTGTAACCTATGTCCACCATCTTGATGAGCAATTTAATAATTCATTCTGTTACTTAAAACACTTCTAAAAACTTTAATCACATAACTAAAGTTTCACCATGAAAGGGAAGTTGCAACAGTCTTTTCTTCTCTATGATGATGCATATTCTGGAATGACCAAAAATGGCGGGGGCTCGATTTGTGTGATTGATTGGACTGTTGACAGTTGGAGGGGTAAAAACTGCCAGGTCATTGGACCAGTAATATAGCCCTGCCCTCTGAGACATACATCATCAAGAGATGTCATTTTGTGGGTGTGCGGACGTTAATGTTTTTGATTATATACTTCAAAAAATAACAACAGTACATTTTGATTTCATGGTGAGTTTAAAGGGATAGTACACCCAAAAAAAATGGTAAATGACAGAGCCTTTGGGTGAACTAATGCTTTAACGTATAAACTTCCAGCACGATTCATCATGAAAGAAACCCTCACTTGTGCAGAAGATGACCACAGGGAAGAACATGAGCTCTTATCCTGGATGTGTGGATGTCATCCATACACACGGGACAGTTCTGCCTGGACACATTCTCCACACACTGAAACATGAAACAGGGCTTCATTATTCACTGAAATCAACAAGTGATCCGCATTATTCCCACATTAAACAGAGTCAAGCAAGTAAGATAATACTTTGCAAACCTTGTGATTGTCTTTCAGATCAGTGGCTAAACATAAATTGCACTTCATACAATGGAAGTATTTCTCTCTTGGACCAATTCTGACGGTGAGAGAGCAGACACAGTGAATGAGTTAAACAGCAGTTTATAAACAGCAGTTTATAAACAGCATTACATGAATCATCAGAGTAACAGTGCTCATGAATAATGAAGACTTTTGTGAGTCACTTTGCATAAAAACGTGATAAATGAAAGAAATGTAAATCTTATGCACACCTGCATATTCCGCATGGCTGACAGTGGTATTGCTTTTTGTCTTTATCGAAGAGATGGCAAATGTCACAGTAATACTCCCCAAACTTCACTTTGCACACTTTACATGTTTGTTGAGCCTGAAGAAGACAAAGACTACGGCACTGAAAAACCTTCTCAGAGCTGAAACGTTTATTATAACGTCACGCTGCTTCCTACTGCTGTGCAAAATAAGACTAACAGGGTGAAAAAACACACAAAGAAAAACAGTCCTGAAGAAGAAAGGAAGTCTTCATTTCCTTAAAGTGAAATACAATCATGTAATTAGCAGTATTTATTTGGATGGTATTCACTGAATGTATGGTCAGGCAGGACATGACGTTTATACCTCTCTAGTAAGTCACGTACCTGCTGCACAGTATCGCAGGCTGCACATCTGACCTCTCGCACTTTAAACCGGTCCAGCTGATGAGTCTGCTCAGCATCATGACACAGACGACACACATAAAAGCTGCCACAGCACGGCGCCTGCACAAGAGCGGAGCGGTGAACACGCATGCGCGGGCCCACTCCCGCAGACCTCACGAACGCATCATTAATGTCAATATCGCTGCTCCTACCACTTTTTTGAAGCCGTTTTGCTCAGAAATATAAACAGTATTATGCTATTCTTGAAATAAACACAAAACAGGTTGAAACGTACGGGAGTTAGCAGTTATGTCAGATAGCTAGCATGATCATTAGACAGCATATTTATAACATGATAATATGTGGCAAATAAAATAATTAAACTGATAATACAGATTTGTATATATGAAATACGACGCAAAGTAACTGAATGTAAATGAATTCGCTCACTTTTAACAAACAGCTGCGAACATAATGCTCACATCCAGCTTCCGTGGCGGCCATGTTTCATTCAAATGCGGAAAAACTTTATTTATTAAAACACGAAGTTCAAAATGTGTAACAGTTGTCTCTTGTAGATCAATTCTGCTATATATATTTTTTAATTTATAGATTCATATTTGTCTAAAGGATAAAAGATAGTATTATGTTTAAATACGATTATTTATTTACTTTCTACTTTTTACTGACAGAAAAATAACAATAATATAAAATAAAAATAATACAATTAAAATAAAATACAAATAATACAATTTCTTAGTTCTACCATTCAGTTTCAAGATACAAACAGACCCTCTGTTTTAAAAAATCAATTTCATTTATTTTTATAGCCAGTTTCATTGTTTCACTGAGTATGTATTTCTTCCTCAAACAAATGCTTTAGATGAACTGCAGATAAATGCCCTTGTGAGGGTTTTAGGTTAATCTCAGTGACAGATGGTGGTAGTAACTGCCTCTGAGATTGCAAAATTACCCTGAAATTATTACTTAATCTCATTCTAAACTGCTCGGAGTATATAAGCCATTAAGCGTGTAAGTATACAGCCATACAACCGGCTGACAGCAGGATTTATTTATAGGATTTTATATGATCTGCCTTATGAGGGCTGGTGTGATATTTACAAACATGTTTAGTCTGCCTCTTTCCTAAAATGATTTGAGATATGAAGAGTGAGTTTGATGGCACTTTTGAAATCATATGTTATTAATTAATTTAATTTTGTGTCAAAAGAAACATAAAAGAAAAGAGATGGAATAAATAGTTATAAATTAAAATAAAGTTAAATGTGTTAAATTATGGTGTTTACAATCTTTAGGTTACAAATTTAACAAGTGAAAAATAAGGTGAGATAATTGTGTTTATTTGATGAAGAACAAAAAGTAACAATACATTTAAAGACAAAATATCAACAATAAGATACTAACAATGAAGATCTTACTAGACAAACACATCAGTGTGTTCCTTTAAAACAATGTCATAAAGTACAAACACAGAATGTCTTCCCTCAGAATCATGAAAAGTGCTGCATATTCTAACATGATGACTGCTGGCAAATACTGTCTTAACATATACAAGATTATTACAAAAACAATAGATATTCTCAATATCAGAAAAACCATACACATCATGAGATGATCAATACAGGCACAATCTCTCTCACAACTGAATTAATTAACAATAATAGGAATTAACCCAGAAAACTAAACTCACAGCTTGTAGGTGTTAACCTGGTTACCTAGAGTGATCCCGCATTAACAGGTCTTCTCTTAATACATTCAGTCTTAACACTTAACGCTCTCCTCTCCTTTGTGAGCTTTAGCATTATATTTTGTTGACTGTTTCATGTTCTCAAACTGAAACACAGCTTAAGCAACAGTGTGTCATAATAGTAAAATAAGCTCTTACTAAAACTGTTCTTCATTCATGAACGTCCTCACACCCACTAACATTTACGTCTGCTTGTTTAAAAGCTAATGTCATTATCCTAGTAAATACCTCAATCCAGCTGACTAGATAAACATACATCTAGTTTAAGAACAGTTAATAAACAGGCAGTTGTATGTTGCTGGGGGTCTTGAACCTTGCTTGTCATGTGTTAAAAGGAGCATATGTTTGACACTTTTAGACACATTTCAGTCAGCAGAAGTACATTTCAAAAGGACCGGAAGCAGACGTCACAAACAAGCAAAAGATTAAGGGATAATGGTAATTAAGTTGGCTAGTGAACTCTTAGCTTCTTACAGACGACATCAGAGTGGTGGAGCTGTTTTCTTCCTGCCTCTTTATTTCTAAATAGGGCTGAGTTAACGTCAGTGAAGCTCTGATATTTACAGGCACGGTAAGAAAATGGTACGGTAAGGGAAGCAGAGCTGAAGATCGACATGATGTTCAGCTATCAGAAAACCAGAAGACAGAGTCTCTTTCCCAACTGTAAACTAGCAACGACCAAATCCACTGATGATGTTGTTCCATTTGCTAAAGAGAGTTTGCTGAAACAGTGGAGCTCTCTGAGCGAACTCCAGAAGGATATTTATGACGTCTTCGAAGACGACGATGGTGAGGAGGTTGTGAGACATTCAGAGCCTCCATCATGGTTCACATTACCCAGCACCAGCAAAAACTGTACACTCAACCTCAATGTTGGAGGAAAGTCCTATCGTATAACTTACAAAATGGCAGCAAGGTACCCTCAGAGCAGAATTGGTCGTCTGGCCACCTCCACAGACCTCAATGTGAAGCTGGACCTCTGTGATGACTACATCGTGAAGGACAATGAATATTTCTTTGACCGAGATCCAGATGTATTCAACAATATTTTCAACTTCTACAGGACAGGTGTGCTGTGGATTAAAGACGAACTTTGTCCCAGAAACTTCCTAGAGGAGATCAGTTATTGGGGCGTTCGGGTGAAATACACACAGCGTTGCTGTAGGATCTTGCTTGAGGAGAAACACGATGAGCTACGTGAACAGCTCAAAGTTCAGAAGGAGCTCGAAGCAGAGGCGAACATCGAGGAAAACGAGGAGGTGTTTGAGGGAATGTACCTCGGAAACCAGCGAAGGGTGCTTTGGAACCTCATGGAAAACCCTTTCTCCTCAATATCTGCAAAACTCATGGCAGTGGCCTCTAGCGTGTTTGTGATGGTATCGCTGGTCACCATGACATTAAATACAGTAGATGAAATGGAGAACATGTCATCTACTAACCAGTTCAGTGGAAAGACCTACGCAGAACTTGTAGAAACTTTGTGCATAACTTTCTTTACCACTGAGTATCTTCTACGGCTAGTGTCAACCCCTGACATCGCGCACTTCATTAAAAGCATGCTAAATGCAGTGGACCTAATAGCCATCCTGCCACAGTTTCTGCAGTTTGTGATTGAGTGCTTCGAGACTAGTGGTTCTGGTAAACAAAACCCAGATATTGAGACGGTAGGACAGGTTAGCAAGGTGGGACAAGTGCTGCGAATCATGCGACTGATGCGTATTTTCAGAATTCTGAAACTGGCACGTCACTCCACAGGACTGCGAGCGTTTGGGTTCACACTGCGGCAATGTTATCAACAGGTGGGCTGTCTCTTCCTCTTTATCGCCATGGGAATCTTCACATTCTCTGCTATGGTTTACACGGTGGAGCATGATGTCCCTCATACCAAGTTTACTAGTATTCCGATTTCCTGGTGGTGGGCATCGGTAAGTAAACAGTTAATTTTGTTTAAAATGCATATGACATCATTTACATGTTTGTTTACCTTTGCTGTATCCAACAACTTCTTGTTCCAGGTCAGTATCTCTACTGTAGGCTACGGTGACATGTGTCCCGAGACCTTTCTGGGGCGAATATTTGCCTTTGGCTGCATTTCCTTTGGGATCATTTTGAATGGGCTTCCAATCTCCATCCTCTTCAATAAATTCTCAGATTACTACGCCAAACTGAAATCTCATGAATACACGTCCAGCATGAAGAACAGAGGGAAGGTTAACTTCCTCCAGAGGGCCAAGACGAAATTCAAAGATTCCGGCTGCTTTTAAACAGTTTCATAGTCACTAATGAAATTCAATTCCCAAACAACATGTAGGTTGTTTTGTATTTATTTTTTTAGATAGTTTTCTAAAATGCCTTTTGTCTAACAGTGCCAAATAATAAATTATAAATAATACTTGTAAATACAAAGTGACATGTCAGAAGTGTTTTGCATTTGTTAGTAGTTGTAAGTCACTGTATTTCTGTTGTTTAATTATTATTTTATTGGCTGGCTACAGAAGCACATTTATCCACATTACAATGACTGGACAGAATTATCCTTATAACTGACCGTTTACCTTAACTCCCCTCTTGAACTTGACCTAACAAGACGATTAATTTAATTTGGTGTTCCAAACAGACTAAATTTAAAACTGACCGGCTTCGTACGTCACCAGTCTTTTCAAAGAACTGAAGATCTTGTTCTTATGACATGTCAGGAAACAACTGAAGGTGTATTCATAAATTGTGTTTCACTGTAGTGGACACTGTAGTGTTTCTCCTGTAAATTTCTGGGACCATACATGACAGTATGTTAATTTAAGCCTGGGCTTCAAGACATGTGTACAGTAAAATATTTGCATACTGTGTTATGATTCTTACACTGCAAAGTCATTAAAAGAATAATTGTGGTTGTACAGTCATTTAATCTACATATGTTGTCCATTGCATCTTAATTTGACATTTTCATATTTTAATGCATGAAAGACAACCAAACGGTTTACCTGAACCGTTTTTGGTGGTTTTAGGGGTTGTCTGTAAGATAAAATGATGGCATTAAATGATAATATTGTATAAATGATAATATTGTATAGTTTATATTGGTGTAGTTGTCGCTCCGGAGCTGTAGGTGGCGCTGTGCTCGCTGTACGCGCTCATAAACGTCACGCTGAGTTCTTTGTCGTCTCTGACCTCTGCAGACTCACTACAGTCCCCAAATCCAGCACAAATGGTTCCTCCAGTACAAGTGTCGCCCCTAATAAAGGTTAGACCTTTCAGATATATAGCTGAGATGTTTAAGGTTCACGGCTTGTTGAACAGTCGTGTCTGGATCAGAAGTCAGAGCCGAGGCTGCTGTGGTGACTGCAGTTGTGTTGGCGCTGTCTCCGTCTCTGTTAATAAAACAGCTGCTGATCATGATTTAATAACAGTAATAATAATAATAATGTTTTGGCTTTCAGACAGCCAGGTGGTCTGCTTTGCTTGTGGGGATCATGTATGGAAAGCGACGATACGGTAAGAAATGTGAAGGTGGATTCAACACTGGCAGGTGTTAAGACGTCTGTCTGAAGCATAAGCAAAAACAACACAAATAAACGAGTGGATTTGTTAGAGCCATGTTATATTACAGATGTGCCCTAATATCAGTCTTAAGGTTATTATTATTATTATTATTATAATACTTTTATTCAATGGCTCTGTGATCTTTCACTGACTCTAAAACCCACATGTGGTCCTGAGATGTTAAAATCGTCTTTTCTCAGATAACCTGCAGCCGATCGCGGAGGAGGAGAGGAGGGTTGAGGAGGAGGAGAAGAAAGCGAGGGAGGAGAAGGAGCGCATCGCCAGACAGCTCGCCGAGGGTACGTCCTCCTCCTGCAAACTGAGATTTGAAACTCAGAGCTGCAGTCAGTGTTTGTCCCTCATTTGTGGCTTATTAAAACTGTGATGTTTGATGAATACTCACAGCAGGTGACACTCAACTTACTTGAGCCACCCAGAAAGATTAAACGCGCGTCCGCCTCAAAGCAGATCGATCGACTAATGACGTCAGAGGACGTCATACAGTGATGTCATCTCTAGAGGACTGACATTGAGTATTACTTTCTATCTGACATTTTAGGTAAATACTGACTGCACCTTTAAAGAGCAAGTTTCTTTAGATTGATGTTAATGGTCTTTGAATGTTTTAAATTTGTTTTTTCTTTTCTAACAGCTAATGAGGATACGATTCTAAAATGAGCTGCCTGAAATGAAGCCTTTTTTCCATTGTGAAGATGTGTTATCTACCTGGATAAAGAGGGACATTTGTTATCTGCTGTTTTGGTTTCATGTTGCAATTTTCGCACCTTACACTGTTTCCCCTAAATGATCACACCAGACTAACACCTCGTTTTTTTAAAAGTATTTACAGAATACATGCAAATATATGAGTTTGATCGTGTATGCGTTGTGTGTTATCTCTGATGCTGGTTTATTATTGAAGCAGTAGTAAAATAATTTAGGAAATATGCATGTTAATGTAAATTGAATCAGAACTAAGAATTTGACTTGAATATTTATTAAACTTAAACCTGATTTTCTTTTCCAATAAATGTTAGAATATCCAGTTTGTTTGAAGTATGATAGTAAAAGTGCCAAGACTGAAAACATAGAAGCAGCATTTAATATTAAAATTTCTCATAGCCACAGTAAAAAATAAATTGCATGAAGTTACATTATGTTGCAGTTACGTTATAAAAACAACGTAAAAATACGTCCTACGGTTAAAAATGGTGTGTTAACAGCAATGAAGGTTTGAAGGCCGTCAGGTTCTGTAGTGTGAACTTCAGATGTCTATACAAAGACACTGCATACAAATACAGTAAGCAGCCCATACTTGATCTCTAATCTGATTGGCTAGTTCACTGGTTTTATGAAACAAGTCTTCATTCTGTCTCAGAATGAGAGGAGTCTGCGGCTGGACACAACTGCCAAGTCGTGGCTGACATTAAAAGTGAATTATGAACTAGTTAATAGATACACTTTGCGATGATTCTTACATTACATCTTTCAAAGACACGCAGAGTGTCAGTGCTTGAGGTACTTTAACAAGTAAATAAAAAAAGTTTCAGTTGAACGATGCAAACTGACACACCTGTGCTTTGGTTGGCCACTCGGAGAATCTTGTCTTTCTGCTAGTCTTAAATACTTGTTTTAAATAAGCTGCAGTGGACAGACTCTACTGATTCTCTGAAAATGTCTTAAATCACATCCAGACTTCCAGAGAAGTGAGAGTTACGGAATGCAACTTCAAGTAGTTTTTGTAAACATGCATTTGAACAACCATTGCTGGTTTTGCACCTCGAGACAAAACAATGGTGCTGGTGTAGTTTTTATATTTTTTAAGATATCTGAAAGGGGCAATAAAGCACTTTCTCAAACACCTTTTTGTGTAGAATGATGTAGAACATATATTCGTCCCTCCAGTGAAGTTTGTGCCATTGTAACAGTGTTGTAGCATCTTCCAGCAGTACAGAGAGTTGGGGGGATGACGAGAGTGTCCCAGACTTCACCAGTGGACTCGCCCCACAGAGTTCCTCAGAGCAGGCATCATAATAGTTCAGGAAGCCTGGAGGAGCAGAGCCAGAATTTACTGTGGCCACAGTGAACCACACCAAGTCATCTGAGAATTTGATTTCCACATGATTTCACTCCCCAACCTTAATTTTCCCATTTTGACCAAACCTCGCCACAAAAAGGCGGATCATTTCTGTCTCTGAGAACAAGTCCAAAAATCCAAAACAAAAACAGACATGGCAACTGCCAGCAACAGATGCTGCAATACAAATCAATGTGTAAATAAATTAAAACATTTCATGCATTAAAGGAAAGCTCACCAAAAAATTACAATTTACAACTACATTTATTTAGCAGACGCTTTAATGTAAAGTGACCTATAGGGAGCATTTAACATTTTTCCATAGTACCAACTAAAGGTTTAGTACAGAAAGCTGTTTACTAATAGGAAATATATGTTCCTTGTATTTCATTCTGAACCAGTATGTTATTTATATAAAAGATGACAGTCTTCACAGTATGTAACTTATCACATAATGTTCACATGGTATTCCTGTAGCTCAACTGCTCAAGCATTCTGTTATCAGCACTGCGGTTGTGGGTTCGATTCCCATTTATTTGTCTCAGTGAATAAAAAACAGTCTTGGATGACTGTGCCAAAAATCTGAAAATAATGGAGTGAACAGAATGAAGCCAATAAAAATGAACCAAAAATAATACAAGTGAGTCTTGTTCTGATGAGATTTATTTAAAAGGAATTAACAGACCCCAAATGAGAAGTGTCATTAAAACAACTCAAACAGCATCATAAACAGTCAGTTTTACATGTTTACTGTATACCACCTGTACATTAGACTTCACAAATGCAACTATTTTCAAATAACTTAAGTAACTTGTTTTTAAAAGTGCAAATTCATAATTCATACATGGGAGTTCCATGAGTAAGACGTGGGTAAATGATAAAGTTCACATTTCCTTTGTGCAACAACAGAGACAGAGAGAGTGATGGTGAGAGAGAGAGTGATGGTGAGAGAATGAGAGAGACAGTGTGTTGACTATGACTTCTGTTCTGCCGCTGTGGAGGACTGGGGCGTGCTCTCCGGCTTCACTATCTGATAAGTGATGAGATACTCTGGATAAGCCTGAAACACAACAGCATACAAAAACACATGAACACACAGCCCTGCTGGTCTAACAAAACGTTAGTTCAAATGAGGCCTGGTGCCACAAGCTACCTTATGATCATATGATTCAATGTGTCACTATAGTCTCTGCAAGTCCATAATTTCATCCCTTAAAACTCATCTTTGATCAACAAAATGATATTTAAAATACTCTCCATCCCTTAAACTAGCGTGAATGTAACTCTACACCTTATTTCATTTAGCAGACATGGATCCATGAATATGTAACCTAGTCTCCGTCTCCACTCAATCACACCAGCTCGGACTAACTGATCCACTCTGTGCACTTGTTGACGTGACAAAACAGTGGAGGTTTCAAACTGAGTTTTTGAGACTCAGTTTGAAAGGAGATTTAAAGGAGAAAATACTCAGCAATGACTGATGAATTTCCACATTTGTCTTAAAGCAGATTAAAACACCACACAAACATAAATAACATTAAAAACTGCATTTAAAAATCTTCCCTCATGTACCTGTTCTCCGCGGTAGATCACATACTCGGCGTAAGCCAGGCCGTTGACGCTGGGCCGGCCGATCACAGAGTGATGTCCTGGGGGAGCGTGAGCCATCTTCATGGCACTGAACTGCAGGAAAGACTTTCCCAATGTTACGCGACAGAACAACATCTGCCTGTGGATAAACAGAGTGCAATGTTTCACAAACGTTTGGTTACAATGAAATCTATTCAATAGGCCGGGCTGTGTATGCTTACCTGTGGCACAGGTAACAGGAACGGTCTTTGTGGGTGGGGCAGCCAGTCCCTCCCCCAATTCCATAAACATACTGGTTACTTTTAGAGGAATTTTCTGCGAAATATATACCAGCTCCAAACATGCCACCAATGTAAGCATGACGCTCGTCGAAGCCTTTATGGATGATGGCATTAATAAATGGAGATCCTGAAACAAAACACACAAAACAAACAAGTTAGCACACTGTAAATAACAGAGTTTATATATTTATATGAGGTTTTATATTTATAGCAGTGTTATTTAGTAATAAGCTTGTTGTAATTTTGAATAGAAAATACACAGAATAAAAAAAATGTATAAACTTTACAATATACTAACAGATCTTATAACGGTTTCGGAAGTCGGGTAAGATGCTTACCGTGAAACAGCATTCGCTCGTTGTGGTGGTTGTGATTCTCATCTGCGATCTCTTTCTGTCTGTGTGTGTATCGCTCTCTCAGTTTCTTATTCACCACCTTCTGGATCTGTGAGCACATGAACACTTCATTTGAACTACATTCAAGAGAAACCTCACAACATAGGCACTGGTGACACCAGAGATCAGAAATCAGGCTCTCTGATGTGGATGAGACTGTTTCACCTTGATAACATTGTATCTGCTGAAAACGCCACCTGCGTTTCCTCCGTCTCTGTGCTCTCGAATCGTGCTCTGCATCTGTGAGCACAAACACAAACATCACACACACACAGCTGAAGCAGAGGCTGTATGGACCAGCAGAGATCTGAATGAGATCAGTTGTACCTCTTCCTCAACAGACTGAAACTCTTTATCATCCACAGCCAGGTCAATCAGCACTGTGCCCTGATTGGTGCAGTGGAAGTTCAGGTATGGATTTGCACCTGCAGGATTAAAGACATTTTTGACTTGTTCCAAAAACAACCAGTTACACTTACTATATCGATATGTAGCTCGCAAATGCTACATACTAGTTTTACAATCACCTTTGATTAACTAGTTATTGCAGCCATACTGTATATCATTCAATACATGCAGGAGGTATTTAACTAGATGTGTGTTTGTGTGTGATGGGATGATAGTGTGTGTGTGATGAAAGTGTGTATATCACCTTGTTGTCCTCCCAGCAGCCTCTCGATGCCTTTTATGAGTTTATGACGGTGTCCATAAGCGTTGATGCCGATTTCCTTCAGTTCCTCGTGGCCCATATCAGCCAACACATCCAGAGTGATCTACCAGAAGACAAACACGCAATCACACACACACACATAAGGACACAATCTGAACATCCAGATCTTTTAAAACAGTTTCTCTCTCTCTCACCTGTTCTCTCTCAAAGATGTCCCGCAGGTGCTCCAGGCACAGACTCTTCAGAAACTGCGAGATGTTCATATCCAGAACAGCTACGGGACAAAACAGTTACGGGAAAAAACTTTATTTAACCATTTTAAATAAAGTAATAGGCCACAATACAGTTGTCTATTCGCTTCTTCATCTATGGGTTTCAGTGTCTCACCATCTCCTTCCTTCCTCTCTGTTCCAGAGGCCCCATCAGCAGGTCCTGGGGCCCCTCCACTGGCCCCTTCGCTGAGCGGCCCCGCCAGGTTATCAATGCTGGAAGCAGCAGAGAGGCAGGAGGGGGTGGAGGCGGGTGAGATCAAGGCTGTGCTCAGAACAGTGGCCTGAGGTTTGAAACAGCTGGGCAGGGCATCAGGAGGCATTGCATCCATCAACAGAGCACGGATGTCATCAGCCTGCAAATATAAAGTACATTCATACACGTCAGCTTGTTAACTACAATAAATCAAAAGAATTATGATCACATTATATGAGGTGTTCTTAAATACTGCGCGTTTGTCTAAGAAAAGCATGTGATGCTGTCATACTTTGTGTGCAAAAGCATGTACGGTGTACATACATGTTGTTTTGGGTGGGTTTGGGGTGTTTAGGGTTATTACATGAACACACTTTTATACAAGTACAATATAGCAATATAGCAATCTGTCTTTTTGAGATTAATTTTGAAAAATATGTTATGTTTTTGATGAAAAAGTAATTTCACTTAAAGCTGTTCATCTGGCTGAGGTAAGCGTGACTTTTTTGGCAGGGGAAGATTCATATTATCCAGTGATACCAGAATCTAACTTCTCATGATCCAAATTCAGATGCAGACAGACTGGAATGCAGTAAATGTTGTCTGTTAGGATTAAGATCTAGTCCTGATGTGAAATACTCTGAGGATTATCTCAGTTCTTGTACAGGTCGGGCTGTGTACCGTGGCCAGATCGAGAGCTGTCTGGCCCTCCTGGTTCTTCATGGTTGGATCAGCACCGTGGGCGAGCAGCAGAGCGCACAGCTGCGTGCGACCCTTCTGCGCAGCCTCGTGCAGCGGAGTGAACGCCCACTTATCTGTTGCATTTACACACGTGTTGTACTTGATCAGCAGGGCGGCGATATCCACATGCTAGACAGAGTGAGAGAACACAGAGAAGTTGTACAGTGTTAATGCATCTCACAGTATTGCTGTTCTGCAGGGAATATATGTGTGTTCAGACAGAAGTGGACTGCCCGGTCAAACGCAGCCCGATTTAGCCCAGAATTCCTGGAGAACCTTGTGAATTTTTTGCTCCTTCCCACAGTTGCCTTTATTGCTTAATTGTGATATTTTTGCATATGGTTGTTCATGTTTTAATATATTCTTCTAATTCTTTTCTGTTTTCTCTCTGTTAAACTATTTTCTTTCAAATATTCACGATGCGTATTGTGAAAGACGCTACAAAAATCAAACTTAATTGAATATATTTACATTTATGCTTTTATCCAAAGCGACCTTCAGTGCAGTAAAGTTATACATTTGATCAGTATGCGTGTTCCCTCAAATTTGACAATTACATGACACACAACATCTCAGCCACAACATCAGAGCAGCAATGATGCACACTTCTAATCTACAACACTCATCTCTCATAACCAAGACATCCATTCATACGAAGATCCGTGACCTGTAATTCTGCTGTGCCACTGAAAACTGTCACTGAATGTTTGTTTCCCTGGAAACCACATTTTGCTTTTTCTGCCCTGCAGACGAAAACTCAACCGTAAACTTTGTGTGTGACTGAACTCCTGCTGCTCTCTCACCCCATACGAAGCAGCGTTATGAAGAGGAATCAGTCCTCCTTTATCTTGTGCGTTGACATCTGCTCCATGCTCCAGAAGATACTCAGCCACCTCCAGGTTATTGTAGCCGGCTGATTGAAAACAGGCGATCATTCAGAAAAGAGACGAGCTGAGATCATTTATCAGAGAAAGTGTTTGTGGTCTGTTACCAGCGAGGTGCAGTGGGGTGGAATTCCTTCCCTGTGTGTCCCTGCAGTTGATGTTCTCCGGGCTGCAGAGTTTCTGCACGCGGGCGAGACAGCCCTTCTTAGCAGCATCGAGCAGGGCGGCGTCCCCGCGTAGCAGGTCCTGGATGTCAGTGTCTCCATCCTTAACCATGTCCAGAGCCATGTTTCCATCGCGGTTCTTCTTTGATGGGTCTGCTCCATGCTACAAAAGCAGAGTTGTCATCGCACAACAGTAATGCTTAATTTGAAATAATTTTAAATATATCAATCAACCTTTTATTTCTAGTATCAATACACAATAATGTGTCATGATAACATTATTAATTGGGCTGCACAATATACCAGTCTTTCACATTGCAATTATTTGCAATAACTCAATATATTAATATTTCAAAAAGAAAGACTGCTATCAGAAGATGTGGTAAAGCTTTTTTCCCCCAAGAAAGAATGTGAAACATGTTTGTGTTAAATTTGTATTAATTTTCCAAATTTAAAGCATTATCGTATCACATACTACATTTTTTTCACTGCAATTCTCTAATTATGTGCATGGCCTAATTATTAACATTTTAAAAACTTTATGGAAATGTATGATGCCCTGTCATGTAGGACATCTCCAGATGTTTCTAACCTTCAGCAGTAGTTTACATATCTCGTATTTGCCCTTCGCTGCAGCCTCGTGAAGTGGTGTGAACTTCCAAAGATCTGCCACATTCACAGAAGCTCCGTGTCTCACCAGAAGCTCGGCCACCTCGTAGTGACCATATGAACATGCATTGTGCAGAGGGACGAGACCGCTGAAGAAAAGATTTATATCAGACAGCTGTGATCATAAAGATCTGGAGGTGATGAGAAAGCAAAAGCAGGTGGTACCCTTTATCTTTAGCGTGAACATCAGCCCCATGATGCAGCAGGTACTCCACCACGACCACGCGATTGTAGCCTGCGGCGAAGTGAAGAGGGGTGGAGTGACGGCCCTCCAGGTCACGACAGTTCACATTCTGAGGGGAGCATAGTTGCTACAACACACACACACACACTTTGGGTTTTCATGTTTTATGGGGCATTTCATAGATGTAATGGATTTCATACTGTACAAATTGTATATTCTATCCCCCTACACTAACCCAAAGGAAATTGTTACACAAGTAACTTTTTTTTACCAGTAACAAAAGCCCCCAAAGCATCGAAAAATCTAAATGAAATCTGACCTGATTTACACACACTGCTGGTCTTATTTCTAATCATCCTGACATAATTCCAAGAGACGAAGTGAAGTGATAGTTTATGTGGTTCAGAATGTCTCTTTACAGTTGTAAACAGGCTGTGCACACATTTCCACTCTGATATTCACCTTCACTGTGTCGAGGTCCCCGGCTTTAGCCGCCTCCAGGAAACGATAATCCACATCAGAATTACGAGGAGGAATGCTCTCTGGAGAAATAACGAGAATTTCTTGACCTCTTCATAGTGACTGAACAGTGATGAACAAGACATCAATAGAGTGTGTAGAGCAGATATAACTGTAATACTACCGTTGAGTATTTGTTGAACAGCCTCATTGCCCATCTGTGAGGCAGTGAAACCCTGCAGAGAGATGATTGTCGGATCAGCCCCGTAACTCAGCAACAGTCGACATGTCTGGATGTGGCCAGCGAGGGCCGCCCTGTGCAGAGCTGTCTGTCCAAGAGTGTCCACAGCATTCACCTACACATACACAGATCAGGCTCAACAGATCAGGCTCAACAGATCAGGCTCAACAGATCAGGCTCAACAGATCAGGCTCAACAGATCAGGCTCAACAGATCAGGCTCGCTCACTCACAGATCACAGAATAACTGCAACAGAATCAGATCTGTCGAATGCATGTATGAGCTGACTGCTAAGAACATTCTCCTGGTGTGAACACATAAGCCCTGATCCAAAACCCAGAGCTTCTCTAGGTTTTAATTTTAGGGCAATTATAGAATTTTTCATGCTAAAGACTTCAAAACATACAAGGCAGCCTGATCTGGGACAGTGTGTGCTCTTATTCTGCAGTGTGTGGCTGCTGGTACCTTTGCTCCATGTTTCTGTAGGACTTCAAGCACGTCGTTGTGACCCCGCTCGGCCGCTACATGAAACGGAGTCATGAAACTAGAGAGAGAAGAAAGTGTAAGATGGATGACAGGACAACATGAACTTTTTGAATCATCCAATCCCGTGGCTCCATTCTGATACACAAGACTGTATGTAAAGGTGATGGAATGAACACTCACTCTTTGTTCTTCTCGTGAATGTTGGCTCCTTTCCTCAGCAGCATCTCTGTGAGCTGTTTGCGTTTGGGATGCGCAGAAGCCACAGCGCAGTGCTGCCGAAACACACACCGTTACAACCAGATTTTAAGAAAACACATCTTTAAAACACATTGCTCTCTGGACGCCACGCTCACCAGAGCTGAGTCGTGCGAGTGAGGGTGTTTGAAACTGATGATCTCTTGGGTGGTTTTCTTGATCTTCGCCATGTCTGCTTCACGGGCAGCTTGCAACAGCGTGTGACCTTTGAACTCATCTGGATGAACAGAATCATAAAAAGTCAAATATGCAGACACAAACGATATGTCGAGAAGATATAAAGCGAAAGTTACATGGAACATACAGGTGAGTCTCTCTTTGAGTTCAGGTGTGGGCGCCACATCCACCGCGCTCTTGCCATGACAGTTGGGCAGCGTGGGATCGGCACCGTGAGCCAGCAGCAGTGAACACACCTCCACCCGATTCTTACTGGCTGCCTCGTGCAGAGGAGTGAACTGCCATAGGTCCATAGCATTAACACACGCCCCATGCTGTGAATAAAGCAGACAGGAAACAACCAATGACAATAACTAATGATTAGAAACATATCAGTGCATAACAATCTGAGAAATTCATCAGAAAGTTGATATATGAACAAACAGAATGTCCAAGATGATAGAGAAAAATCTGTTACAAATACAGTTTATAATGCAAGGGGAAAATTCTTGTATTTAATATAACTTAATAAATGCGTAATACATTTTTCACTAATATTATTATCATTTTAAAATTTGATTGATGAATAATCTGGTTTCTTACCTTCAACAGGAGCTCGGTAACCTCGTAGTGACCATAAGAGCAGGCGTTATGTAGAGGAACTAGACCACTGAGAGAAAGAGAGGAGATAATGAATCCTGCTGATGATGCTGGAGATGGCAGTTACATACACAGCAGATATACAGCAGGAAGACAGACAGGAAGCTGTAGGTGCTGCTCACCCTTTATCTTTGGCATGTACGTCAGCCCCGTACTGCAGCAGTAACTGCACTATACGAACACGGTTATAACCAGCGGCCAGATGAAGAGGCGTCGACTGCAAAAAAGAAAAATATCAATAACATATTTAAACATGATCAACTGAATAAACCAAATTTAGGATGACTACTGGTCATAATCAATCAACCCTTATTAACATATTTAATGTCTAAAACCCATCTTGTCACAGCAAACATTATGCAGAGAAGTTAACTGTATAATATAAACAACTGTGACGCATTCACTTATTTACACTACAACAAATAAGAAAAACAAATGGCTGATTTAAACTGAATGTTCCTGGTGCGACTCAAACTTCCTGTAAACAACTGATGAATCGGGTTCAAAAGAAAGACTAGCAGAGATGACCGTGACTTAATAAACACTTAAATAAGTCCAAGTACACAAGTTACAAACTGTTTTCAGTTCATGCAGTGAGATATAATAGTGACATGCTCTTCAAACAGCCTGCAAATCAGCAAACCAATCAGCATGACAACCAATCACAATGTAGCTCTTTAGTGATGTCAGTCTTACAGCAGCCCACAACATGATGCATTCTGGGACAGAATAACAACAATTAATGCAGTATGAAGAGAAAACATTCATGTTCATATAAATGTGAACTGTATAACACAAGCAATGGGCAGCAATGTCACTTCCCTGACAGAAACACAATGCATCAAATGATGAATCAGTTCAACATTTCCCAAAGCATGCGCGCTGATCACAACAAATCAAACAAACCAAATCAAAACAGTGAGAGACGGTGCGTGAATGTGGACGTGGGGTTTAGAGATGATGCATGAATGTGGACGTGGGGTTTAGAGATGATGCATGAATGTGGACGTGGGGTTTAGAGATGATGGATGAATGTGGACGTGGGGTTTAGAGATGATGCATGAATGTGGACGTGGGGTTTAGAGATGATGGATGAATGTGGACGTGGGGTTTAGAGATGATGGATGAATGTGGACGTGGGGTTTAGAGATGATGCATGAATGTGGACGTGGGGTTTAGAGATGATGGATGAATGTGGACGTGGGGTTTAGAGATGATGGATGAATGTGGACGTGGGGTTTAGAGATGATGATGAATGTGGCGTGGGGTTTTAGAGATGATGCATGAATGTGGACGGGGGTTTAGAGATGATGCGTGAATGTGGACGTGGGGTTTAGAGATGGATGAATGTGGGGGGTTTAGAATGATGGATGAATGTGGACGGGGGTTTAGAGATGATGCATGAATGTGGACGTGGGGTTTAGATGATGATGATTGGTTTAGAGATGATGGATGAATGTGGACGTGGGGTTTAGAGATGATGGATGTGTGGAATGTGGCGTGGGGTTTAGAGATGATGGATGAATGTGGACGTGGGGTTTAGAGATGATGGATGAATGTGGAGGGGTTTAGAGATGATGGATGAATGTGGACGTGGGGTTTAGAGATGATGGATGAATGTGGACGTGGGGTTTAGAGATGATGGATGAATGTGGACGTGGGGTTTAGAGATGATGCGTGAATGTGGACGTGGGGTTTAGAGATGATGCATGAATGTGGACGTGGGGTTTAGAGATGATGGATGAATGCGGACATGGGGTTTAGAGATGATGCATGAATGCGGACGTGGGGTTTAGAGATGATGCATGAATGCGGACATGGAGTTTAGAGATGGAGATCTAGCAAAGTTTAGAGAAATAGTAGGTAAATAAAACAGGTAAATAAAAGCCTTGTTTCAGAACCTGCAAAAGTCAACACAATGTTAGTGAAACTATTGGTTGATTGATGAATTGTGACCAGCAGACGGTAAAGCAGGTTTCTGTGAGCTTTAAGTGTGAACCAGCCTATGGATGATATTTATAGTATGATATTTTTAGGGACAAATTCACAAAAAATGATAAAGGAAAGAAAATAAGTCACAAGAAGATCAAATAAAACTACTTTTCTGTTTCACAAAATTAACTTACCAGCATTTTTTGTGATGTTGACTGAATGTCGCCAGACCAAAAGAACAAAACAAAACAAAAAATTAGCTTAAACTAACATTTTCTCCATTTGAGCCACCTCTGATGATTGTATATGAATTAAAAAGCCAACATCTACAACATCGATTTACTTTATTTTCAAAATGTAATAAACGTTCACTCTGTAATTAAAGCTACATCATTTAAATGGGAAATCATTGTCAAAGAATTAACACAGTTAAATAAATGTTACGGGGTACTGGATTTTTAATGGTCAGTGGCTATTATTTACACATATTACATTTTTAATGATACAAAACACCACATACACATTTGTTCAAATCAAACAAACACTCATTTTTTTCCTGCATTTCTACAAAACATTTTCTTTGCTCATGAACTTATAATTTCTGTTAAGACACTACCATTCCATGCAGCACACATACAGCGCTCGCTGCATAAGCTCTTTACTGTAAAGAAATACAGCGGCAGAACTCTTCTGTTGAGCTACTCAGTTAAGATTATTGGCCTGTGGCAATAATTGTGAAATATCAATTGACCACCTGTCCGATATACCTCTATACTACAACATGAGTTACAGTATGTCACTACACTAAATAACAAAAACTACCCTTCAAAACTAAAGGTTTTAATAACTGAAACTCACACATTATTCTAAAGCTCTTCTGCAAGCTGGAGTGCCCGAGGGGAACAATCCATTTCAATCTTGCGTTTGGATTATAATTAGGATAAAAAATGCATCACAAAAGATTTTGGCCAGAGACTTCATGAAGGTCAAAAGTGACTGCACATGCAAGTTCAAAAGCAGTCCAGAAAGAACAGGGGGCAGTAAAATCTTAAAACCTAATCTGGATTTGCATTGAACTTGTGCTTACAGCTGCAATCTGTAACCTTTGTCTCTCTACCGCCATCTTTAAAACATAAAATTGCAGGATACCTGCAAATAGAGTTATTTTCTAAATGTGGATGACAATTTTAAATTCTAAGCAACTGCTGTACTAAGTTACAAACACTGCACTCATTCCAGTACCCACATATATAATATAGCAGCAGGATCTTCTTTCTTTTGTTTACAGATGTGACATAACCTCAAGTCAAAATGACATTTCCTGTGCAATAAATCTTTATTTATTATCATTATTATAATCGTACTGTTTTGAATCAGGGTAAGGAAAGGTGATCACGTTAAACACTGATCTGTTATATTCTTTTTTTAACTAAAAAAAATTATGGATTGCAGCTTTAAACTGATAAATGATCGTAGGAAGATGAAAACATTAGATATCTTTCCTGAAATATCTCACAGAACACATTTAAGGCAAAATGTTTTCCAGATTGTTAAAAACATTGTGAATAATAATTACGCAGATGAAATAATGCAGATAATCAGATCTGGTACCTTGCGTCCGTCGCTGGCGTGACAATTGACGTTTAGTGGGGTCAAAAGAGCCATCAGTTTCTCCTCATTTCCGCTCCTGAGAAGAGTTTTCAAACAGAGAGACATGCACTGTTAGAAAGAGCATCTCACACTGTCATTCTGAATCTGAAAAAACAACACTGACAGTCAGCGTTATGTTTAAAGCTGCAATCCGTAACGTTCTGGTTTAAAATAAATAAAAATCTGTTATTGAGCAAGTATATGACAGATCAGTTAGTGACAGTTCGGTTGATTTCTACATACAGAAAGAAAGGTACATAAAGTAACCTGCAATTATAGGTTTCAAAGAGAGATGGTGGTAGAGAGGCAAAAGTTACAGACTGCAGCTTTCAAGTGATCATTTCATTGACATCCTCATAAGCTGTGAAACTATCTGTCAGTGGAGCTTAGTTTTTTTAAAAGAACTAAGAGAGCACTGCACATTGAGCATTTCCTCCCTGATCAAGCTCTATGGGATTGCTATGTGAACCTTACACAATGTACAAATGCCACGTGCTCTGTACAAGGCTACAGTTTGTACTGTAGGACGGGGTAAATTACAATATACATTGAACTCATTTTGTATGAGCTATCACCTAACAACCAACAACTGCACCTTAGCAACTGCCTAGCAACATGCTAAAAGTCAGAACACTTTAACAGCCACAATAAAGCACATCTGGAACAAGAAAGTTCACTCACCTTTTCTTCATAAAACATAAAAATCTAGTAAACTGCATATTAATAATACTCAAGCCTGTTAGAAAAAGTTGTAAGTAATATATTTCTGATACAGAAATATTACTGTTGATGTGTTATTAACTTATTTGCTTACCTCGCTGCCTCCAGCAGTTCGTCTTTCTTATATTCACCTGTAGGTTAAAGACAGAAAGAACATGTCAACAAATGCAGTTGCATACGTTTGCGTTTAGTAAACACACTACATGGTGGAAACTGCACACCAAACACAGTGTGTGTATTCACACGAACAACCTTCAGATTGTGTGTATGAGTGAGATGGCAGACGCATTTGTGTGTGTATAGTTTTTTTTGCTTGCACAGTAGATGCATGTTTGGCTCACCAGTGAGAACAGTCTTGGCAGACGGGTCGGCCAGATCCAGTGCTGATTTTCCATCAGTGTTTCTGATGTTTGGATCAGCGCCATGCTGGAGCAACACTGTTACACACAGAATCAAGAAATACAGTCACGACAGACACGCTGTTAAGATATTTACAGTTATGATTTCATGATTTATCCATAGTGACTTGCAGTGCATTAAAACCATACATTTTATCTATACGTATTCCTTGTGAATCAAACTCATGACCATTTGCTTTGTGCCATGCTCTACCAGCACTTACAGAACTCATACACAGTTATATATAAGAGTGTTCTATATGCATATAAGTAAATTATATATACATGCATAGATATTATATTTGCATTTTTTCCCCCTGTATAAAAAGTATTCACACTAGATCTCTAGATCTTTGAACCTGCCACACTGTCAGAACCAGAAAAAAAAATACGCTGTTATTAAAACCATCAATCCTGCATCTCACGTAAAACCTCACAGACATCAGATGCTCGCTCATACACAGACATGGACAGGAGAGAAACAACTGCACAATCACAACCCAAAACACTGCAGCAGCACGCAGACACACAACGTGATCTGTCAACAGCACACACTGATTCATCACATAAACACGTGCACTTTATAATACATCGTGAGTGTCATAACTACAGGGTTTTAATTAGCTGTACAGATCTGACTGTTCACACACAGCAATTGCACAACTTTCACTGTTTATATGCAGGGTTTGCACGTGCATGTATTGCACACAAGCCGATACATGTAACTCATGCCCAATTTGCAGCATTTACAATGAGCATCTGCAGCTAAATATATATTTATACTGGCACAAATAAACACTCACACACATCAAACTACAACTCCTCTTTGAATTTAAGCATTTCTTCATTTGTTATTTCTTATGTTATGTTTACTAAACACTTTATTTAATTCAATGAAGCATCGCTTATTTGGTTCATTAATTCAGTGTAGTGTCACTAAACTCCTCCCTCTCATGGTGCATTGTGGGTAATTACCGGCCATTACAGTGACCAGCAGAACAGTACTATATATGTGGGGGTTCTAGTATGTGTGGATGCAATATGGATACATTCCGGACATACTACATCCAGCACGTTTTTATTGTCAAGTGACCCGTATATTCCTTCACTTCTGATGTACTGACAACAGCACAAAAATAAGTGTTGTTAAACTTAACCATGTGGTAGAATTTAACCACAGGGAATCCATTTTTTTACATTTAAAAGAGCTGCTTGGTGTAAAGTTTTCTGCACATTTATTAACTTTCTGAATTTGGCCGCTCCTCGGCTCCTGTGGCCTCATGGGACAGAACCCTTGATGCCGAGAACAGAGACCATCGGGGTATCTCTCTACTGCCTACTGAGGTTTCAAACATACTATTCCTTACACCGAATTTCACCTACTATGTAGTATGGAAGTAAGCGATTTCAGACATGGAGCTGCACTTTAAATTTTCACCAGAAATAATAAAACAACAGAACTGTCAGGATACTCATTTCAAAACACTAACTCTGAATTGGGACACTGTTTAGGGTGGACAGCGTGTGAACTGGGACACAGGGTCGGTTTTGATGGCTTCATACCAATGCAGACGTCTATCTTGCCCTTGATGGCCGCCTCGTGTAGAGGTGTGTAGTTCCAGTTGTCTCTCGCGTTGGGGTCCGCACCGCTGCACAGCAGCAGACTCACGACCTCCGCATGGCCGAACGAGCAGGCGTTGTGGAGCGGGATCAGGCCACCATCGTCCCGCGAGTGGACATTTGCTCCGGTCTGCAGCAGATGTTCCACCACGTCCTTCCTTCCGAAGCCTAAGAGACACCACGAATGACAATCCAGTTCAGTTCAACCACTCACATGATGAGCCTTTACATGTAACATCACATCAAATATGATGAACATCACATGACTCTAATGTGTCTAATGCTTACAGTCAATCCAGCTGAAGAGCTGCCAGACATGTCAGCAGATCTCAGACCATCTTTCTTTATAAATCGCATTACAGTTTTAAAACATGTAACAGGTGACGTTAATCTACTGTGTTTTATTGATCTGCAAAACAACGAGCCTGTGCTTTAACCTATACAACTGTCGAGTCTGTCCCTGTGCAGGTAAATGATAGTACAGTGAACTGAAAAGCATGCGGTGAAATGAAACCATCCCTCAGTTACTAAATACCTCAAGAAACTATACACACACACACACACACTCTCACACACAGACACACTCACACACACAGACACACACTCTCTCACACACACAGACACACACTCTCACACACACAGACACACACACACACACACACACACTCACACACACACACACACACTCACACACACACACACACACACACACTCACAGACACACACACACACAGACACACACACACACAGACACACACACACACACTCACAGACACACACACACACACTCACAGACACACACACACACACACTCACAGACACACACACACACACTCACAGACACACACACTCACTCTCTCACACACACACAGACACACACACACTCACAGACACAATCACATCTCACAGCACACACACACACACACACACTCACAGACACACACACACACACACACATCACACACACACACACACACTCACACACACACACACACACACACACACACACACACACACACACACACACACACACTCACAGACACACACACACTCACTCTCTCACACACACACACACACACACACACACACACCTGCGGCGAAATGGAGCGGGGTGGATTTTCGGCCGGCCATGTCTTTCGCGTTCACATTCACCGAGTCCACCAGCCGCTTCACCCGCGACACGTCTCCGTTCCGACAGGCCTCGAAGAGCTCTCTGAACGCCCCGCCGGGCCCACACGCGCCCTCCACGGGGCTCTGCCCGGGGCTCTGGCTTCCCGCAGTCGCGGCGGAGCTGATGCTGGAGCAGCTGGAGCTGCCGAGTACTGGGGCCGCGGCGCCCGCTACCGCGGCTAACGGGTCTGCGGAACAGGCGGAGGCCGCTGCGGTCTCCGTCGTCGCTCCGCCGCATTCCCCCGCGCCGCTCGACGATGGGCTCGGTAAACTCGGCGAATTGGGAGTAACGGCGGAGGGCGATTCAGGAGGCGGCGAAGCGATCGCAGCATTGCGCGGTGACGGCTGCAGTGTGCTTTGTTGATGCTGAGAGGATCGACGGGACGCGGCCATTTTCCCCCCCGACACTCCGTCTGTCAACAATAACAGCTGGAGCAGCTGCACTTCCGCTCAGGGCGAGGAGACTTCCGGTTATAGCTGCGTCTTAATCTTTATTAATTCAATGCCACAAAACAAGCGGTATTACACTTTAGGTGATGCATTACATTTGCCACATTTGCATTTGTTGACGTAAAATACTAATAAATGTACACAAATGGTTTTTAACCCATTACATGTTTTCAGGGCTTTTATGGTTTGGGCTGTGTCTGGAATCGTAACTCGTTCACTACACCCTACATTACTGCTGGGAGCTGCCTGTGGAGGACATGCAGGTAAAGGTGATGCTGCAGCACATCTGCCTGGACAGTATTAACACAGCAGCGAAACAAAGACTTTGTAGAATAAAGTATTTAGACTGTCAGATTATTAATGTGTTGATAAAGTTGATAAGTGATAAAAGTCAATATTATTTTATTTTATACTTTATATCAGTGATTAAACCCGCCAGCTTTTGCTTCGGAACTTATACGGGCCTTGTTGCTATGGAGACGACAACACAAAGCGCCGCTTGTTTGGGTGGACTGAAATGACATCTCAAGGTATTTAACAATACATGTAATGGTTAAGGGCCAGCTTACCTTCTACTAGGTTGGTTAGTAAAGTTATCTAAGTGTTTTAGTGCAGTGTGTTGTTAACATGTAGCTGCAGAGATGCCCATTTCCTCTGGGGCCACAGTGAAGGATGGGAAAGAAGACTCGTATCTGAGGAGGTGAGTTCATCTTAAACTCTTTCCTTCAGTAACAGGAGCAAAACCTCATTAAATCTCCATTGTAATTAAACTGGTCATACTAGTTACTGTCTTTTAATTATATACTAAAATAACCAAGAATTAAATGACAGCATACACACACACTGTAGGAGACAGCTTCACTTAAAGTAACACAAAAGTTATACAATAACATCAGCTAATGACGAATCATTTTTACATTTATGCATTTCACTTGATCATTTATTACATTTTTATTGCTAATATTATAGAGTAACGTGTTCATTGTTAGTTCATAGTACATGAATGTACTATGGCATATATGGCTTTAAATGTAAAAGAGTATTTTGTTCATTATTAGGTAATGATAACTAGTGTGTTAACCTATGTTAAGGTATAAAATCATATTTATTTTGTATGTGTATGTTTTAAATGACAGAATTTAAGTAACCGTTTACAGGTATTTCAGAAACCTTCCTGAGGAGAAAAGAAAGATGATTGAAAAATCTCTGATGGCACGTCACATACATTAAAGGATGAGTCCACCCAAAAATGCAGATTCTGTCATCATTTATTTACCCACCTGTTGTTCCAGACAAACACACGCTCATTCTGGCTCTCTCATATACTGAAAGTGAATCAGGACTTTATTTTCTTGATTCTTTTTTGGACTCAACAGCCTCTGTCTCCATTCACTTTTACTTCATACACAAGAGCCTCGAACATTGTGTTTACAATCGCTCCACAGAAAAATCAAATGGTTAATAAATGATGACTAATCCTGTATGTTATACATACTACAGTGGAATTTGAATGAAATTATAAAGTTTTCTTATAAATAAAAAAGAAGGTATTGAGATGACAAATCTAATTATAACAAATTTATTCAGAGTGCAAATAATGGCCAAACACACGTCTGTGATGTAGAAGAGGGTCACATGGATGTTCCTTCACAAGGTAAGACCTCAAAAAACATGTTTGGATCAGTCAAAAAAATGAAACTCAAAGCTGAACTGATCATATATGTGTGTGTAGCTCCAGCAGCAGAGAAAGGGAATATCCAACACACGAATGAGACTGATGGGCAAAATCCTGAGGAGCCCAGAGAGCCTTCGTCCAAGAAATCCTCCACATGTGTTGTGTTATAATATTGTTTATTAAAATCACACACACACATATTCACACTGAAATCACTGATAAATACATGGTTGTAAAAATTTCATTTGAACTTACTGGATAATGCAAATGTACGTGCCAGTTGTTGTTATGTATCAGTATTATTTTTATTCCATCATTTATTTACTTGCAGTATCTTTACCTAAATATTTGTTTCTGGAATGAAGGAATCTTGAGTTGAATGTTAAGAGATTTGTGGTAGTAATAATCTGTCTTTCAGTCAGCTATAACAATAGTAAAATAAAATACACAAATGAGAAAGCAGTAATTATAAGAACTGTTTTAGTAACTGTCTGTTTCAGTAAACATTTTGACTTCCCCTGAAGTTCATCCGCTGCTCTTCAGCTCCGGTCAGTGAAGTAAACGAGCGCGCGACAGACACGCGCTTAAATACGACCACGTGACACACGCCTTCCACCAGTCCTGGAATGGCGCCACTGTTACGTCACAAAGGCCGTCCGGACCGCGGCTATAAAAGGCGGCGGTCGCGCCGGGTTGGTGTTATTTGGTCGCGGTGTTCACTCAGTGTTGATGTTCTCTGCGCTTCAATAGGGCTCTAGTTGGCAGCGGTGTGTTCATGTGTCAGAGGAGAACTGGCCCTCTCGGTCGAGTCTGGCTTCTCTCAAGGTTTTTTCCTCCATTGATCCGCCGTTGGAGGTTTTGGTTCCTTGCCACTGTCGCCTTTGGCTTGCTCACTGGGAGTCTGCTGACACTAGGTTTTATACTTTTACTCTGTAATGTAGTTTTTCTGTAATATCTTTCTATAATATTTTAGCTCTAGGCAGTTCCGAGGTGCTCACCATTAGATGTGCTTATTTCCTACCTCTGATGTAGCGCTTTGGGCGGGGCCTGTCAGTTTCCTGCCTCCACCTTAACACGTTTGTAAGTTAGGGGTACCCTGTATATCAGGGAGGGGGGTGGGATACAGGGCGGGCAGGAGCTGTGGTTCACCCCAGAGACTCATTTAGAGGTAGAAGTAGGGTCCTAACTGTAAGGTGGGTGGGTGGGATAACAGGGACAGACCCTAACAAAAACGTTTAAAGCATCTAGTGGTGAACACCCTGGTTCTGCGCATGTATAATTGATTGACATGTTATTTAAATACAGAGTTTTGTTAATTGTGTAAATGTTAAATACTTGTGTTTAAATCTAAATCTGACCAAATAAAAGTTAAGAAACGTATATCGTGTGTCCTGATGTGTTTATTTGACTCTTGCAGTTTATGTTTTCATGACAGAGAAAAGGTTGTTTTTCATTTTCACTAATATGATGATTGATTGATGTTTCTCAGTTTGTACAGAAAGTGCAACAGAAATTCACAAAAACAAAACACCCACAGCTGATAGTTCATTTGAGTGTGCACTCAGAGGAAAAACACGAGACAGTATCAACAAATAGATGCAGCATGTCATAAAGTCAGTCAGACAGCATCTTTAATTCATTCTGCAGCTTAAATCTCAGACTTTACAATGTTCTCCTCTCTGATCTGCACAACTGAGGATAAACCACCAAAGACAGATCCTGTGATTCCTCTTTTCAAACAAAAAGCCATTTTTTAGAAATAAAAATAGAATAACCTAATAAAAAACATATTGTGGACAAAAAACAAAACTTTAAAAAAGCACAAAAACTTAGCTGATCAGAGAAATAAAGTAACATTTAAAGATTAATTAATAACCCCAGTCATTATAACATTTCTTTTATTAGTTGAATTTCAAACATGAGCTCTCAAGAAAATAGAACCATATAATCAGATAATAAAATATAACATTATCTGATGTTATATTAATATAACATTATCTGATGGGGGGGGGATGGGGGGCTTCTAAATATGGCTGTAGACAGCTGGGGGCTTTAAAGTAAAAAAGTAAACATTTTCTTATAAAATATTATAAAAAAAATTCTCCCATGACATCAGGAAAATGAGATTTGTTTTTCTTTCTGAATGGAACCCATATTGCAAGCTGATATTTTACAGTCTGTATATTCATTTCATTTTCCATTAATAAATCTATCCAAACAAAACTCATTTATCAGCAGTATAAGTATACAGGCATCCATGTACATATCATCTCTGATGATATAGCCCTTCGATCATTGGTGTCTCTGATTGGTTGATGAGAGTATTAAACTCTTTGATCATTGGTGTTTGTGATCTCAGTCACTGCTGTCATCTCCCACCACCATGTGGCTGTACTTCTTCTGCTGTTGCTCTTTAAATGAATCTTTCACTTTTGCTCGCTTTAGAGCTCCGTCCCTGTGAGACACAAACACAAATACATCTGATACATGTGGGAGGAAGATTGTCACCGATTAATTACTTACATTTCATTCTATTTATTACACAAAGCTATCGTCCAGGTTTTAAACACTTGAAAAAAGGCACACAAGTTACATGGACCAATTTCATGAAACTTAGAAAACTTGGTGTTTTTGGCATATTTTAACTGCGTAGCCTCACTCTTCATTCACTTCATTCAAAAAAAAGCTGCCAAGATTCTCTGAAATTCAGGCATTTGTGTTTTGAATGACATAAGTAATGAGGTAAGTAAATAATAACAGAAACTGTGTTTATTAAAAACCAGCAGAGAGTCAGTTACACACCAGGCCAAGTCCACTAACCCCCCCTGTTGTGCAATGGCTGATTTGACTCTGTTGGCTAACTGTACTGCGTTCTCTCCTTCCTGCACAGACAGGAAATGACACAGGGGGATCATATTCGCACATTTATCCAACAATTTGAAACAGCATGTAAACAAAAAACTACAAGACAATTATGACTATGTTGCACATTTCTGTGTTGGTTCTCACCTTCTGTGTCATGGGAGGCATGTACCAGACATTACACACGATGGCCCAGCTGGTCATCATTCTCAGAAGATAGCTCACCATGTTATACTTACTACTGTTCCAGAAAGCATCTCCAAACTGAGGGTCATACTGCATGAAACAAGTCCAGACATGAGGTCATAACAATGACATCAAACACACCCTCATACAGAAAAGAACAACACACACCCAGCTAACAATTTTAGGTTGTAGAAATATTTCCCTAACGTTTCCATTAAGTTATTGAAAAATGTTATATTAGAACATTCAAAGTCCAATTTTTTAGACATCAAATTAATGTTTTTGCCTGGATATAAGAAGTTATTCAAACATTTTTTTCAATCATTCTGTATCAGTTTTAAAATGTTCCACTAACAATTTAAAAGTAATGTTTTGATATGCTTAATATATAATGTTAAAACCATTCTGCTAATGTTTTTGATAACTTTGAGAGAACTTTGACAGAACATTAGCCAATGTTCTGAGAACGTCCCCTGTTAGCTGGGTACAAGCTTGTTTCACACTGTCAGTGAACACATCTCATGGACTCCCATACCATTTTCACAATGTTGTCGTTCTCCTTTCGCTATTCTTACATTTAAAACCAAACATAGTTACTTTACATCTTCTGCCTTATTACATAAAGAAAAACATGATTCAGGTGATTTATATGCCAGCTTGAAAATAACCACTTGAAATGTCCTCACAAATACAGCTAAACCTGTACACACACACACTCACAGGTTTACTCAGTATCTAAATGGGGACATTCCATAGACACAGCTTTTTAAAACACTTAATCTAATAACGTAACCCACACTTTAACCATAACCCTAACAGAAAAATTTCTGCATTTTTACAATTTAAATACATACTTTATATTAGTAATTTTATACTATTCTTTACAAATAAGGACGTCCTCAAAAGGAGGTTTTGCTCACTTTTGTGTACAAATTTGTCCCCAATATATTTTTAACACACACATCCACACGCGCGCACACACAAGCACACTAGTGATGAATACATATTAAGTCATTTTTAGCACTTAATATGTATTCATCATTTGTTTGCACTTTACAAAAGGCTAATGCACAAACAGATACAGATATTGTACCTTTATAGCCACAGGGTAAATAGTTCCTCCAATTTCGAAACTTCCCTTTTTGAACATCATGACTGAGGTATTGTTGATGCAGGTTCCTGAGGGAAGAAATAAGTGTGAGCGTTACAATAACCAAAGCTGAGGCACTTTAATGACTCCAGCTTCAAGCTTGTGTTGGAAACAATGAAGTAAAGCAGGATCTGAAACTGTGTGTGTTTCTCACTGCTCTGATGCTCTACCCTCAGGGAATATGAGTATTGGAAGCTTTGTTTTGTCATTAACATGATCTCTTAACCTGTAAGGGGAAAAGAAAAGGAACATGTAATCTGGACAGACAGAGATACAGTAAACAGAAGACAAACTGACTGATGATAAGCTTCACTGATGAGAGCATTGAGAAGATCCACTGTATATTACATCACTTCAGACACCATCATGTTAATAATGAATTAACAAATTTAATGTGTGTCTGTTCAGTAAGCTGCGTGTCAGAACGGTGTGTGTTGTGTTCAGTAAGCTTCAGTTAATGCTGTTTAACACACTGCGTGTCAGAACGGTGTGTGTTGTGTTCAGTAAGCTTCAGTTAATGCTGTCACGTAAGGGTGTGTGTTGTGTTCAGTAAGCTTCAGTTAATGCTGTTTAACACACTGCGTGTCAGAACGGTGTGTGTTGTGTTCAGTTAATGCTATTTTTAAAATTTTTAAGCTTCAGTTAATGCTGTTTAACACACTGCGTGTCAGAACGGTGTGTGTTGTGTTCAGTAAGCTTCAGTTAATGCTGTTTAACACACTGCGTGTCAGAACGGTGTGTGTTGTGTTCAGTAAGCTTCAGTTAATGCTGTTTAACACACTGCGTGTCAGAACGGTGTGTGTTGTGTTCAGTAAGCTTCAGTTAATGCTGTTTAACACGGCTTCAGTTAATGCTGTTTAACACACTGCGTGTCAGAACGGTGTGTGTTGTGTTCAGTAAGCTTCAGTTAATGCTGTTTAACACACTGCGTGTCAGAACGGTGTGTGTTGTGTTCAGTAGCTTCAGTTAATGCTGTTTAACACACTGCGTGTCAGAACGGTGTGTGTTGTGTTCAGTAAGCTTCAGTTAATGCTGTTTAACACCCTGCGTGTCAGAACGTGTGTGTGTGTCGTAAGCTTCAGTTAATGCTGTTTTACCACCGCGTGTCAGAACGGTGTGTGTTGTGTTCAGTAAGCTTCAGTTAATGCTGTTTAACACACTGCGTGTCAGAACGGTGTGTGTTGTGTTCAGTAAGCTTCAGTTAATGCTGTTTAACACACTGCGTGTCAGAACGGTGTGTGTTGTGTTCAGTAAGCTTCAGTTAATGCTGTTTAACACACTGCGTGTCAGAACGGTGTGTGTTGTGTTCAGTAGCTTCAGTTAATGCTGTTTAACACACCGCGTGTCAGAACGGTGTGTGTTGTGTTCAGTAAGCTTCAGTTAATGCTGTTTAACACACCGCGTGTCAGAACGGTGTGTGTTGTGTTCAGTAAGCTTCAGTTAATGCTGTTTAACACACCGCGTGTCAGAACGGTGTGTGTTGTGTTCAGTAAGCTTCAGTTAATGCTGTTTAACACACTGCGTGTCAGAACGTGGTGTGTGTTGTGTTCAGTTTAAAGCTTCAGTTAATGCTGTTTAACACATGTCAGACGGTGTGTGTTTGTTTTCAGTAGCTTCAGTTTAATGCTGTTTAACACACTGCGTGTCAGAACGGTGTGTGTTGTGTTCGGAGCGCTTCAGTTAATGCTGTTTAACAGCGTGTCAGAACGGTGGTGTTGTGTTCAGTGCTTCAGTGTTAAAGCTTTCAGTTAATGCTGTTTAACACACGCGTGTCAGAACGGTGTGTGTTGTGTTCAGTTAAGCTTCAGTAATGCTGTTTAAAACCGCTTTTTGTGTGTGTTGTGTTCAGTAAGCTTCAGTTAATGCTGTTTAACACACTGCGTGTCAGAACGGTGTGTGTTGTGTTCAGTAAGCTTCAGTTAATGCTGTTTAACACACCGCGTGTCAGAACGGTGTGTGTTGTGTTCAGTAAGCTTCAGTTAATGCTGTTTAACACACCGCGTGTCAGAACGGTGTGTGTTGTGTTCAGTAAGCTTCAGTTAATGCTGTTTAACACACTGCGTGTCAGAACGGTGTGTGTTGTGTTCAGTAAGCTTCAGTTAATGCTGTTTAACACACTGCGTGTCAGAACGGTGTGTGTTGTGTTCAGTAAGCTTCAGTTAATGCTGTTTAACACACTGCGTGTCAGAAGGTGTGTTGTGTTCAGTGTTCAGTTAATGCTGTTTAACACCACCGCGGTGTCAGAACGTGTGTGTGTTGTGTTCAGTTAAGCTTCAGTTAATGCGTTTAACACACTGCGTGTCAGAACGGTGTGTGTTGTGTTCAGTAAGCTTCAGTTAATGCTGTTTAACACACTGCGTGTCAGAACGGTGTGTGTTGTGTTCAGTAAGCTTCAGTTAATGCTGTTTAACACACTGCGTGTCAGAACGGTGTGTGTTGTGTTCAGTAAGCTTCAGTTAATGTTTAACACAACGGGGCGGAAGAGAATGTTTTTTTTTTTTTAAAAAAATTCAGTTAATGCTGTTTAACACACTGCGTGTCAGAACGGTGTGTGTTGTGTTCAGTAAGCTTCAGTTAATGCTGTTTACACACTGCGTCCGAACGGTGTGTGTTGTGTTCAGTAAAGCTTCAGTTAATGCTGTTTAAAACCCCCCTGTCAGAAGTGTGTGTTGTGTTCAGTAAGCTTCAGTTAATGCTGTTTAACACACCGCGTGTCAGAACGGTGTGTGTTGTGTTCAGTAAGCTTCAGTTAATGCTGTTTAACACACTGCGTGTCAGAACGGTGTGTGTTGTGTTCAGTAAGCTTCAGTTAATGCTGTTTAACACACCGCGTGTCAGAACGGTGTGTGTTGTGTCGTAAGTTCAGTTAATGCTGTTTCTCAAAGTTTGTGTTCGTTCAGTAAGCTTCAGTTAATGCTGTTTAACACACTGCGTGTCAGAACGGTGTGTGTTGTGTTCAGTAAGCTTCAGTTAATGCTGTGGCACACAGTGACTGACTCACAGAAACATGACCCGACATGAAACAGAGGTATTCTCTCAAAGAAAACATGCAATGACTTCACAAGCTTTCTGTATGAAATCAAGCTTAATGGTATTACAATACTTCTTGGACAAAGCCTCAACAAAGCTGAAGAGCTTTAGAATTTTGAATGTCTTGTTGTGCTTATTGTTTATGTGCCAATAACAGAAGATAACAGAAGATAACAGAAGATAACAGAAGAGTAATGGCACTTATACCTCTGTGTCACCAGGTGGCGATCCTTCATCTCTGCTCTCTCAAACCAGATATGGGGGCAGGATCGCTCCATGGCTCTCTGAATGACGCCCATTAAACCACCATGAACTTGCCCCACCTGCTCAGAGAAAGCGTGTCAGTCACACCCACCTGCAGTCCAAGCTCATCTTCAGAACACAGACAGTTTCACTTCCTCTGTGAGCAAGAGTTCATTTGATCTCACTTACCATGGCGTAACAGCCATCATTAGCCAGAATAACAACATCAATTGGAGACGTGTGATTGGCTACACAAATTCCTCCCCTTTTGGGCTTGTTCTGTCTGAAAAACGATGCAGCGTCTCAATCAGACTGCACAGCTTATACAGGTAACCAGCAGGCTGTGTTCCAAACCCTAGTGAGGTGAACTATAGGGTAAACTATGATTTTGAGACATCACAGGCATTCTTCTGATTCATAAACTCTTCCAAAATGTTTACAGCATGATTATGTTGCTATTTAAGCACAGAGTTGCTGCCTGTTCTGCTTTCTTTGCAGTGGAAATTCACTAGGTTTAGAACAGAGCCGCTGTGTCTGAAAAGATCTAAATCACATTATTGTTACATACTCAGCGAACAGGGAACGTTCTCTAAACATTAAAAAAAAGTTTTTGCAGTAACATTAGTAAAACTTTTTTAACATTCTAGTATCTTTATCATAATCAAAATATTATTTGTAAGTTGTTAGTGGAAACGTTTTAAAATTGTTACAGAACTAAAAAAATGAATAACGTTTGAATAACATTAGCAATAACAATAGCAATGATCATTCAAAATAATATTTCTCATGTTTGTGTTACTTAATAGAAACGTTGGGGGAAAAGTTCTTGCAACTTAAAACTGTTAGCTGGGATAATTCTATTGGCCAGACTCACTTGTTGTGGTAGTGAACTGTAGCTGATAGCGCTCTAGCACAGATTCTGTAACACATCAAGTGTACGAGTTCACTCAGCCAATGCTTCACTCTGGAAAGAGCAGAAGATTATAAGAAACATGATGATTATGAAGTGCTACAGCAGCTGCTCAGGCTGGTTTATGCTGGTTAGTGCTAGTCTAACTGGTTTTCTCAGCAGGAACAGCAGCTGGAATAACATCAAGTATTTGTAAAGCTAATAACACAAGTGAAACATTACCTGCCGTTAGGAAGAAAACCCACCAGAGTCGTGCCCATCACCAGCCAGCTCACGCCTATAGTTGCCAGTGTAAGTCTACAGAAATAACAGAACAATACACTGTAGTTAAAAAAGTTCACCCAAGCAGTCAGTCATAATGTCCTCTCTTTCTGTAATGTTTTACAGTAAAGTTAAGTTCATTAACATCACTTAAAGCATTAGCTAACATAAACTAACAATGAATATTATCATTGTTCTCCACTTCCTAAAACATAATACTGCAGGTTACTTTATGTGCTTTCCTTTAAGTACATGATGAAGGAATTCAAACCCGACAGTTCAGATTATAAAACATTACAGTAAATTTACTGAATCAGGGTAAGATAAAGATATCGTGTTGAACACTCATCTGTCTGTACTTGCTCAAAAACTGATTTGTTTATTTTGATTTTTGTTTATCTTAAATTACAGTATAGTACCGAATTGTACAGTACAGTACAGTACACCTGGCAAAAAAAAAGCAGGAATGAAATGTTAAAGTACCTTAGAGGAAGAAGTATGCAGTATCTCACCACCAGACCAACACCCCACAGTACAGTGAGTCTGAGAGAGATGTACTGAAAGTTGTTGTTGGTTCTGCTGAGAAGGTTCCAGGACACCAGCTCCTCTGAGGTGAATCTCTGTGTCACCTCATCCTCCACTATGCTCTCAAAGCCCCTCCTAGTAAAGTAGAGTACATCACTCAGAGTGAAGTCTCCATGCTCTGCTGTCTTCGGTCGGTTCCGTCTCAAATCTTCAATCTCCTGCTCCAGTGAGGAGTTATCTCGCTGAATTAAACCTGAGTCAAGCACAGAGAGAATCAGGTCAACACAGACTGGGTGTTTTCATTCATAGGCTAGGTAATTGTATTATCATTTATCAATAAATGTAACAGTGCAGTGCTCTCAGTATTTCCCCCAAAAGCAGTGAATATTTGGTTGACCCAGCCAACAAATTTAGGTTGTGAACGTTTCCATTAAGTAACAAAAATGTTGAAAATGTTATTTTGAAAGTTGTAGAAGTGTTCAAAACATCCAGCTTTTTAAATGTTGTGTTAACATTATTGTTAAAAAAACATTTAAACATTTTTAATTCTCAAACACGCACTGCTGTCTCAGTTCATTGAATTAATAAGACAGTTTATAAGCAGGTATATCAGAAATGCTTTAACCAGGTAAGAACAGACAGATCACTGATCAGTGCGGTATTGATTAAAAGCATTTCTAAATCTATAAGAGGGTGTAACTGATAAAGACAGGGCAAAGTCCACAGGCGGTGTGAGTCTGAGCACAAACCATCACACTGTATAACACAGTATTACTGGGGCAGACAGATAAGACGAGAACATTTCCAGAGAGATCGCTGTTTTATCACACAACAAAACTATCATTTATCTTATCTAGAAGAGTGACTCTCACAAAACCTCTCCAGTACATGTTTGCTCATATTTCACCCTGAAAAAAGTAAGAAATAAGACTACATATTTTGCACAAAGAAAATCTCATCTTTAACTCAAGAATATCTGAGCACGACTCACCATTAGACGCAGAATGTTTAAGGATCTCTTCTGCTCTGCTGGCCCTCTGAATTCTGTGTGTTGCCCACTGCACAGCACAGAGGAAATCACTGTATATTAGTGTATGAAATATTTCATTTGTCCCTGACACTGGACTTAATCTAAAGGTGATCTAACATCATCATGAGACAACACACTTCAATGTTTATGGCCTCCACATTTCACACACCACTAAAACTTCAAAAAGCACTGTGATGAAATGGTGAAAAACGGACCAGTTACAGAACCTAAAATATGCATATATGCAAATATTTTAACCTATAATCATAATGTTGAGGAGGTCATGGACATGTTATTTCTCATATATGTGTGTGTGTTTACCTCCAGGCTTTTGATAAGGATCTTCATGTAAGTCTCTGTGATGCCAAGTGAGATCCCAAACATGGCAGGTAACATGATCAGAACCACCAGACAGCCGAACCAAACCCTGATCACAGGAAACACTGCAGCCCAAAACCCCTCCATAACCCCAGACCAGACCAAGCCAGACCAGACCAGACCAGACCAAACCAGAACCTTCACCCTGAACCCACTGACCTTAAACACTAAAAAACCTGCTGACAGTTTTTAGATGAAGACATTAAGGTTTTAGACATCTATAATTGTTTGTATGTAACTTAATCAGAATTGAAATACTTTTGGTGAGATCAATGCCTCAATACACGACAGAATGAAAAGACATGAAGAAACCCTCACCAGATGTCACTGGATCACAGCAGCTTCAGACACACAGCAGATCATGTTCTCCGTCACTTCTCATGTGAGGAGCTGCAGGTTTGACACGCACACACTGCGACAATAACAAACGCGTGACGTGAAAACAGCGACACCGTGAGGAGGAAGATAAAGCTGAACTGCTGAAGGCTTGTCAATGATCATGATGAGCAGTCTATAATAATGATTTATAATCTGAGTGTGATTTCAGTCTGCCTTCATTTGACATCAACACATCTGAACACATTTCAGGCTGTAAACCAATTAAAAGCTACTAGATTTTATCTACTAAAACCATGACATTATTGTCTTACATACAATACTACATACAAATAAAATCAAAACAGCTATATGGACCTGTCTATTGAAATCTCATTGATTTGATTTCCATGATAGGTGAAAATAAGCTTAGACCATCACATTTATATGTACATATATTACAACAGTTTGAGTTTCCACAACACCGGCACCAACAGCAATCACCCAGCTAACAATTTTTGGTCGTATTGCTAACGTTTCCATTAGGTAACAAAACTTTAAAAATGTTATTTTGAAAGTCCTAGACGCTCTGTTAACCTTATTGCTTGGTTATAGGAACGTTATTCAAACATTTCTTTTAATTCTGTAACACTTTTAAAAGTGCCACTAATAATTAAGGATAACATTTTGAATATATAGGATATATAATGCTAAAAAAGTTCTACTAAAGTTACTGCAAGAATATATTTGATAACTTTGAGAGCAACTTTACATGTGTTAGACTGAATGTTAGACTGTTAACTTTCTGAGAATGTTCTCTGGGATACCCACAGAATCTGTAAGTCACACGCGGCTGCTTCTTCTTACTCATTGTTTGTTCTTGTGTCATTTCTCACTGTCCAAATGACTCTGCAATACAAACCGAGCAACTCGGGCTCTGTTTCAGAGGTCAGGTTAAATTAGGCCAGATTCAGGCTGTTTGTTTGTTCCTTACAACCCGAAACCAATTTGGCACCCAGAGTTGTCAGCCCACAGACTGATCGCAGCTTCATGACAAAGCACATAACCTAACCTTGATTTCAGTGCGGTTATACAATCACATTACCATGATGTTCCTTCAGCGGGGGTTCGTATACACCAGGTGATTCTTAAATGGCAGTAAGACAACTTCCCTTTCCTGTGTATCACTAAATAATTCAGACAAACAGTGCCATAATATTAGTTTACACTCTGAGCAGTAATTCACTAGAAAACACAATATCATCTGCACATAGTGAAGAAATTCAGTTATTGTACATTTAAAGTTAGGGTCAATATCCTGATATTAATCAAATCAATGTCTCTAAATGTATTATATAAATATATATATTCTGTGGAAAGTGCAGGACCATAAAATGCTCGTCCAATCATTGCATTCTGTCCAAATGCAATGATAGGATGTCCTAGTTGCCTGTCAAACTGTGTATTTGCATACATCTGCACACTATTGAAGGAGGCATGGCTTTGGAGATGCTTTGAATGGAGGGGAGGATCTTATGCTTTCAAAGCTAGCTTACTGTTGCTAGCTACTCTGAAATTGTAGATGATGTAAGATCACGTGGTTTTAAGGTGAACGTGTTCAGGAGATGCACAACAAGAAACGATCGCTGCAAATGGACACCACTGACACCTTCAGCTCATCAAATATTTACATTTGAGAAACTGCTCAGAACAGACAAAGCAGAACAATGTTCAAAGAGACGTATATTCATGATACAGGTGAAATCTATCTTCATTTCTTAATATTACGTGTTAAGATCGTCAGATCATCTAGATCTAATATTGTAGAGATCAGAATATCTAGAGATCAGAATATTGTAGAGATCAGAATATCTAGAGATCAGAAAATCTAGAGATCAGAATATTGTAGAGATTTATGGGTGGGCTCTTTTGATTTAGTGTTGTAAATAGACATTAAGCAACCAACTAGAATACCCTGGCGACATACCAATGTGTTTTAAAACAGAACTCAGAATAGCTTAGCAACCCCATAGAAACCACCCACAGCACTCTTTAAGTTTTGCTCAGACAAGCACCATTCACATCTAGATGCATCTTTGACACTTTTAGAGTTTTTTGTTGAACTATTTGTTAGTTTGGTGGACAGTTTTCTGATAAGCCTGATTTTGTTTCATCTCTATTGGAACATTGTCAGGTATAAGGTTGTTTATCTAACTCTGAGCTTGGATTTGAGGAGAATTACCGTGACACAGATGATAAACAGATACTAAATCTCAGATCACAGAGAGATAAAACTCTGCCTTCTGCACAAGTCCCCTAAATCTCTCTTATATTACATATGGCCTGAACAAACAGTCGGAAATACCATGTTTCTATTGCACTGGCTTTAGCTTGTTTCTCAAATCAAATCCATGATCACGATATCTCAAACAGAGGAATTGTGCGGCTCTTTCCGCATTTGACTTTATTTGAGTTTTATCCTTGTGTTATGTAAAGAAATACTCAGACAGACCACAGAAGAACTCTGCACGCTCATCTGAAAACAGGAATGTGTGACTACACAGCTAACAATTTTACATGAAGAAAACAATTGATATAACAATTGATATGAAGGAAATTCCTTTACAAACAATTGTCATGGTAACCATAGTTACTTCCAAACTACCATAGTTAATGAAATTAACTTTTAGTTAAATGTAATGATACCGTTCTAATTTTTGTTAACTATTCCTTTAACTACAGATTTTGTTACTATAGTAAAATCATGAATAAGGGATTTTCATTCAAATGGAATCTCTGTGTTATGTTAACATTTTGGCTTATGATGGCAAATATAAACTTTCCAGTTTTTTCTTGTGGTTGAAAGTAATTCTGATGAAACTACAGTTAGCCTAATACATTTCTGAAAGGGGAGTTTGTATAAACAATTCAATTATTTAATGCATCTAATCTAAAGAACAACAGGAACACATTACACAGTTTTATTGTTTAGGGGTGCCTGTGGTCCTGCTGACACAATAAACACACAAACACGCTATGCAGAATAACAACATCTGGTGTGTGTCAGAAATAATCAGCTGTAGTAAAACAAAAGTCAGGGGGCAATTCTTTTACTCAGTGTTTTTGTAATGTCTGCGGTGTTTCAATATAAAACAAAACCTTCTTATCTTCAGGTGAGAGCAATCACAGCTGCCCTCTGGTTAGGTTTGTTCATCTTTTAAAGCGTCTGTGTTCTTTTTCTAGTCATTATCAAAGAGTTTTAGGTAACAGACAGTCACAAAAGCCCTGTCAGACTCAGCCCGCACCTACAGACCACAGATGGAGAGAATTCCGGGGGAAAAGCGGTGAGGAGGGATGTGTGAGAAAGAAGGGACTCGGAAAGACAGACAGGGTTAGGGAGGGGTGAGGAGAAGAAGAGAGCTTCACAATTTCTGTGACCTTACTGGAGGAAGGAGATCACACCAGGAGAAGCCTGCCAGGAGGCGGCTCGTTTTGACAGTCAGTCATGGACTACACCACTGGAAGTGCAAGCGGAATAACAGAAACATGATGATGATTCTCACACGGGATTAAACATCTGTCTAATGATCAGAGGCTTGTTTTCCAACCTGACTCCACACCTGACTCTGCAGACACAGAGGCATACTGAGCATCCAGGAAGCTTGTGTGAGCAGCATGTTTGATGAGAAGTGCCATGAGCAGATGGACAGTGAGTAGCGGGTTTGTGTGTCTTCTCGCTCTTTCCGTGATCTTCTCGTCCAGCGTCTCCTGTCATCGCAGCGCATGTCGGGCGCTGCGGGTCACCAACAGCACCGTGTGCGGGCGGCACGCGCGCAGCTACGCGCACCTGCAGGGCGACGTGCGGCGGAGGAAACTCTTCTCCTTCCAGAAGTTCTTCCTCAGAATCGGGAGGAACGGGCGAGTGAACGGCACCAAGAGCAGAGAAGACCCGTACAGTGAGTGCTTAGATCAGATCAGCCCACATCAGCATTTTGCGTTGCGCCTTTAAAATGTTCTTTTGAAACTTTCCACTAACAGCTGAAGAACGTTTCTGGTTCTGATATGCATAAATACTGCCGTAATTCTTACATTCATTTCATCATAATCATAGATGAATGTGCATGAGTGAATTCTCTCTCATAATGATTTAACATAGTAATGTGAATTAATATTATCAATGAAAGCTATTATACAGTGTATTGAATTCTGTCATTAAATGTAATTATATAATATAAGAGAGACCTGATCATTTGACTGCTTTAAAAGTCCTGTAGGAGTCACTCATTGTTTAACCTGCTCTATAGTTCTTATATTCATTCATCAATACATTAATGAAAATATATGTATTCAATACATAAGTGAAAATATATTCATTCATCAATACATTAATGAAAATAAATGTATTCAATACATAAGTGAAAATATATTCATTCATCAATACATTAATGAAAATAAATGTATTCAATACATAAGTGAAAATATATTCATTCATCAATACATTAATGAAAATAAATGTATTCAATACATAAGTGAAAATAATTCACACAATCTTAATGAAAATAAATGTACTCAATACATAAGTGAAAATATATTCATTCTCATACATTAAAAAAATGTATGAAAACACACAAGTTTAATGAAACTTCTGTTTGAGTTTACATTAATGTATTCCTATAGTCTAATATAATAATGATGATGTAAATAATGACAAAATATGTTCTTATGAATAATATTACTACAATATTTAAATTCCAGAAATGAAATATGGGAACCCAAACAACTTTATCAGCAAACATTTTATGATGATTAACAAATCAGTGTTTCGTGAATCAATGTGACATTTGAATAAGTTTAACTGTTATTTGAAAGTTTCATGGTAGTTCTGTAATGTACATTATCTGTTCAGCATTATAGGCTCCAAACAAGAATTATTATAAAGTTTTACCAATTAATAAGGCATACAATTATGACTAAGCAAAACACCTTAAAGTGTAAAGCTCAGTGTTTTTAAAAATGTATTAAACCACACAAAAATAATATTAATTTTTAACTCCCATAAATAAAATTAGCTGCACCAAATAAACAAGCACAATAAATAGGGCAGTTAAATAATTGTAATGTTGGACATAATATCTGCTTTTAATGTGACATCCAGAAATCTGAGAGCAGTTAACTTACATACCTGTACTGTCAAAAATGTTTCTCCCTCATACAGTAAAAGAAACATACAGAAATATGAAGATGCACCGAAGACAGATCAAGGGTTATGTGTGTGTATGTATTACAGTCCTGCTGTACTTGACCAATGTCCAGTATGTGTTATTAGATAAACGTCTTGGGTTTGTCTTCAGTTTTAAAGTGAGTCACTAAGATGCACAATCTGTTTTGCTGGTGTTTTTAACACAAGTTAATTAGCTGTTACTCATATGGAGCCCATGTGTAGATAAGGGTCTTCCTGTTTCCTGTGTGTGTGTTTGTGTGTGTGTCTGTGAGCATGTGTGTGTGTGAGCATGTGTGTGTGTGCGTGTGTGTGAGCATGTGTGTGTGTATGTGTGTGTCTGTGTGTGTGTGTGTGTGTGTGTGTGTGTGTGTGTGTGTGAGCATATGTGTGTGTGTGTGTGTGAGCATGTGTGTGTGTGTGTGTGTGTCTGTGTGTGCGTGTGTGTGTTTGTGTGTGTGTCTGTGTGTAAGCATGTGTGTGTGTATGTGTGTGTGTGTGTCTTTTGTGTGTGTGTGTGTGTGTATATATGTGTGTGTCTGTGTGTGCCCATGTGTGTGTGAGCCTGTGTGTGTTTGTGTGTGTGTGTCTGTGCGTGTGTTTATGTGTGTGTGTGTGTGTGTGTATGTGCATGTCTGTGTGTGCCCGTGTGTGTGTGAGCATGTGTGTATGTTAGTGTAAGTCTGTGTGTGTGTATGTTAGTGTGTGTCTGTGAGCATGTTGTGTGTGTGTGTGTGTTCTCTTCAACCTTTGACTGAATGGGAATGGTTCTTTGGGGAATGTGAATGGTCAAAAGCTGTGTCTATTTTTACTCTGTCTTCAAAAGCTTTCACAGCTCATACAAGTTGTGTACAGCACAGCTGGCTGCCCTGTCTATATGTCTATAGGAGTGAACACGTGTTACTGTGTGTGTATGAACAGGCACGTTTGTGTATGTGTAGGCGCATGTATCAGAGACAGCAGTAGTGACACACTGTCTTAATTAACTGCTATAACTGTCCCTGCAGTGTCACATGAGACACTAACTATCAGATTAGTTATTATCAGTTATTCTGAAGTTACTATTCTTATAGTAATGTTATTCAAAAAAATGTTTAATTCCGTAAGATTTTTGATATATCATATATAATGTTAAAAAAGTTCTACTACCATCACTGCAAAACATTAGAGAAGAGAAGAGAAGACTATTTAAGAGAACATTAGCCAACATTCTGAGAACATTCTCTGTTTGCTGAGTAAGTGTACAATAAGCCTGTAAATATTATAGCTCACATCATTTTGTTCATGAGAAATAACTCGTATATAGTTCATATTGAAATTCCCAGACATCTACATAAAGTGTGAAAAGCAGCTTGTTTTTCAGCATTATAAATACATCTGAACAAGAAACAAAGTAGCTGCTGTTAGCAGGCAGAGTTTGATGAACATGTGATGCAGCATCACCACAAACACATCAGATCATCACCATCAGCAGAAAGTGCAGACAGAAGAATGATCCTAAGAGAGTCTTTATAGCACAGCTTCAGTGATCATGGAAACTGCAGAAGTAATACTGGCCTGAGGCAGGACATGGTCCTTTGAGGTGGTTCTGAGTGATGTCATCACTCAGAACTCATTGGCTGAGAAAGAGAGAATCAAGGGTGATGGGTCTGTGACATCATTGTAATGACTGTGATGCAAGAATGAATTCATTAAAACATTGAAAAAACCTTCAACAGGTCACAAAAGCACAAGCTAAGTTTAGATGATGTTAAAAGCAAAAAAAACAGTCAGCACATCAATGTAATAAAAGTAATTGTTTAACATCATGAAAAGACACACTATAAAAATGTTTAGTAAATGATTTAGTAAACTGAATACATTTGGTTACCCAGCTAACAATTTTAGGTTGCAAGAATGTTTCTCTAGTGTCTCCATTAAGCAACATTAAACGTGTGTGTTCATTCATCCAGTCTGCTCTTTGATCACTGCTCACTGAAGCTTCTATAATTCATCTCAGTGTCACGCTGTGTGTGTCTCTCAGCCTTTAATGCTTTCATCCTGAGCTGAGAGGATACAGAACAGTCAGATAGTTTTACCACCTCACTTGATACCTGCAACACGAGACCTCAGCTGAGCAGCTTCACACACACACAGTCACGCAGAAACCTTTCCTCTTTCATGACCATGCACGTCAGAGATGCAGATGTATACAGAAATTATATGATAATTATGTTCTGATAACTGTTATGATGACCAATGTTACAAACATGCTTTTTTAAAGATAGCATTCAACACATTGAATTTAGTTTATATATATGTAAACAATATATAGTTTACATTGTAAAACATAACTGACACATACAAGTGGCTCACAGATATCACACTCAAAGTTCATGAAGTGTTATGGCTGCTTCAAACTGCAGTGTTTCACAGAATCATAAAAGCCAAGACATGGATGGCTCTGTGTTTGTACTATGAAAACCTTATTCTGTGCACATTCTGTGTGTCATTCACTTTTTATGGGGCAACAGAACTGTTTTCAACAGCGACTTAAGATGTCATAATAATAATGTCTTTTAACACTTTTACACTGATACGCACCAGCAGCCCCTCTCAACTCTAGCCCCGGGTTCACACCCACAAATGTAGAAGTTATCAGGTTCTGATGATCAGGCATCACATGACCTTGTGTATGTATGTGAGAGAGAGAAAGAGACAGAGAGAGAGAGAGAACTGAATGAAATGCAGGTGAGCAAAGGTCAAGCAAAACTGTAATATCACCACATCATTTGTTTATTATGTTTTGCTAAAACATTTTTGTTTTATCTTTTATATGCTAAAAGCATACTGTTTTTGGTGCTTAGTTGTGTAAAAGAGGCAGTTGTGGTCTACTGATTCTGTGATTCTGTGTTTGTCTTGCAGGCTTGGTACACTTTAAAATTAAATCATTCTTCCATGAGTTCATAATGTTTGTATTTCAGGTATTTTGGAGATCACATCGGTGGATATTGGAATTGTTGCTGTCCGAGGACTCGGCAGTAACCTCTACCTGGCTATCAGTAAGAAAGGAAAGCTGTATGGTGCTGTGAGTATGATTTAACACACTCTAACAAAGGCTTTTATATGCTGCTGGTAGACCATATTCCAAAATCCAGTTCCAAACACCCAGCAGCACTATCTTAAACAGGAATGCAGAAGTTTAACCAGCTGGTGCTGTGTGTTTTCAGAGACACTATGGTATAAACTGCCACCTGAAAGAGCGGATCCAGGAGAACGGATATAACACATACGCATCTGCCAAGTGGAGGAATAAGAAACGGCAGATGTTTGTAGGCCTGAGCACTGATGGAAAACCTCTCCATGGGAGAAAAACTCGCAGAAGGAATACAGCCACACACTTCTTGCCCATAGTAGTGTGACTTGAATACAATACGATGGGACAGAAAGAGATGAAAATGAGATGAAGATAAAGACTTTCTTGCTCTGCAGCAGCTGTGCTGCTTTGAGATGTTCAGTGTTTGTTTGCACCTGTGTTGCTCTTCGGCTGATGGCACTAGACATTTTTTCTCACGCATGTTAAAGCTGCAACCTGTAACCTTTTCCTCTCTACCGCCATCTCTGTTCAGAACATAAAATTGCACTCTTGCAAAAAAAATCTGTGACTTTTTTAGTTTAAAAAATTGTATGTTATGAGCAAGTACATAACAATTTAATTTTCAAAACTGTCTTCTGATCTTACCTTATAATCTATGATCTATGCTTATAATAATAATTTACAATTTTAGCTGTTGGGTCTGATTTTCCAGGTTTGATAATTTTTTTTTGATTTTTTACTTCAGCATACATAAAGTACATAAAGTATCCTGCAATTTCATGTTTCAAACAAAGATGGTGACAGAGAGGCAAAGGTTACAGACTGCAGCTTAAGTTTGGAGGACAAGTTTAAATGTTGAACATCTGCTGTAAGAACAACATACAGATGCTGCATCATCTACAGCACCCGCACATGTGATATAGCAGCCGGATCTTCTTTATGTTCTTTATGTTATGCTCAATAACTTATTTTTGTTCAATTTTAACCGAATAAGTTACAGATTGCAGTTTTAATATTGTGTGATAAACATGCAACAGAGCAGGGCCATGAATGAGGACTTTTCATTTGATTGTAAAACAAATAAGTTATTTAAAATCACAAATTATGTTTAAAATAACTTTCTTTAAGCTCTTAATAATAATAGGATCATATTTCTTAAATAGTTATTTTACTTTTAATTTTAATGTACTGAAAATCTTGTAGCAGCCCTAATGTGTGTACTGTATAGGGAGAACTGTGGATATACAGTATGGAAAATACATGTAAGACATTTGTATCTGTTTTGGACTACTTTGAAGTGATTTATTTATTTGTATTATATTTAAAAATACTAAAAAACATATTAAAAGTATATAAAATGGATAATTTCCTCAAATTCCTGTGAAATAAAATCAGAGAATCTATAACACATATAATATATTTTTTTTTGCACTACGGTAGTAATGCAATCATAATAAAGACTTTACCAGGATAGTATCTGAGCTAACAGTTTCAGACTGTAAGAACATTTCCCTAATGTTTCCATCAAGTAAAAAAGGTTAAAAATGTTATGAAGTTCAAAACATCCAGTTATTTAAATGTTGCATTAAAATTATAGCTTGGTTATAAGAACGTTGTTGAAACATTTTTTATTTCTGTAATGTTTTAAAGTATATGATATATGACATTAAAGAATTGTTCTACTATTGTTACTGCAACTTTTTAGAACTTTGAGAGAACTTTGAGAGAACGTTAGCTGAGGTTCCCTGTTATCTAGGATGAACCTGCTGCAGTTGGAAATTATTAGGGCTCTGGATGCTACGTGGTTATGGCAACAAAATGAAGAACTAACACACAAACTCACACATTTAAAACAATGTTAAACAACCAATGACTTCAAGTATCTCATTAATGTTTTCACTCACTCATTGACTTCTACAAACCATTTGTTTAGTTTCACACCTTTTGCATCCACTTGCAAAAAAGCCTTTTTCATTACACTTGGTCATTTAGAGAAAAAACACACTTGTTGAAAATCTCAGTAATCTTTAATCTAAATAGTTCTAGAAAATGTGGAAGCAAAAGTCACTCACTCAGATAATGTGATCCAGCTCAGAGAAACACGTGGACAGCCACTGCAGGCACGTCCTGTAGTGAGTGTTTATTAGACACACACTGACTGGTGAAGGTAAAGTAGACAGTTACAGAGAGGATAGTAATAGAACGTTAGCTTTGAAAGCATAACATCCTGCCCTCCCTTCAGAGCATCTCCAACACCACTCCTCCTCCAACATGACCCTAACCTAACCTACTCTAACCTAACCTAACCTAACCTACCCTACCCTACCCTACCTAACCCTAATGCTGATGACAGAAGATTGTCTGCCTGGGCAGAGTTTTGCAAATACATCATTTGACAGACAAGTACAACATCCTATCATTGCATTCAGACCAAATGTAATATGTTCTCCTGTAATAATGTTCTCCTGTAGCTCAGTGGTAGAGCATTGCGTTAGCAGTGCAAGAGGTTGTGGGTTCGATTCCCGGGGAGCACATGTAGTGACAAAAATGTATAACTTGAATGCTTTGGATAAAAACGTCTGCCAAATGCATAAATGTAAATATATTCATATATAAACACAATAAGACACTTAGTGATTGCTAATTGAGACTTTCAACCAGCGTAACAAAAAATGGTATGCACTTAAATTAATTCAATATTATGTTTAATATTATTTAATGTCATATTTAATAATATGTCATTTATAATCATATAATTTATGGTTGGAGACTTTTGTTTTGAAGTTGATGGCAGCGGAAGTGCTGCCGGATGTTTCCGCCTTCCTCATCTCACATGTGCGCCGCAGTGTCATGGTGGCAGTGATGGAGGCACACGTGGGTGAAGTGGGTCCCGGTGCCGGCCGACCCAAAGTCACGGATGCTCGAGGAGTCCTCACACAGAACCGACCCAAAGTCACGGATGCTCGAGGAGTCCTCACACAGAACCGACCCAAAGTCACGGATGCTCGAGGAGTCCTCACACAGAACCGAGAGTTTCTCGATTATTTCTGGGATATCGCGAAGCCCGAGCGAGAGATCCGCCTGAGAGCTGTCGAGAACCTGATGGAGCACCTGAGAAACAGCGTGAAGGTACGAGGGTCGCTGTTTAATTGTGTTGTGATCCTGTGTGATCCTGTATGATCCTGTATGATCCTGTATGATCCTGTGTGTTCCTGTGTGATCCTGTGTGATCCTGTATGATCCTGTGTGTTCCTGTATGATCCTGTATGATCCTGTGTGTTCCTGTGTGTTCCTGTGTGATCCTGTATGATCCTGTGTGTTCCTGTGTGATCCTGTGTGATCCTGTATGTTCCTGTATGATCCTGTATGTTCCTGTGTGTTCCTGTGTGTTCCTGTGTGATCCTGTGTGATCCTGTATGTTCCTGTGTGTTCCTGTATGATCCTGTGTGTTCCTGTGTGATCCTGTGTGATCCTGTATGATCCTGTATGATCCTGTGTGTTCCTGTGTGATCCTGTATGATCCTGTGTGTTCCTGTGTGTTCCTGTGTGTTCCTGTGTGATCCTGTATGATCCTGTGTGTTCCTGTGTGATCCTGTGTGATCCTGTATGATCCTGTGTGTTCCTGTATGATCCTGTGTGTTCCTGTGTGTTCCTGTGTGATCCTGTATGATCCTGTGTGTTCCTGTGTGATCCTGTGTGATCCTGTATGATCCTGTATGTTCCTGTGTGTTCCTGTGTGTTCCTGTGTGTTCCTGTGTGTTCCTGTGTGATCCTGTATGTTCCTGTGTGTTCCTGTATGATTCTGTATGATCCTGTGTGTTCCTGTGTGATCCTGTATGTTCCTGTATGATCCTGTATGTTCCTGTATGATCCTGTATGTTCCTGTGTGTTCCTGTGTGTTCCTGTGTGTTCCTGTGTGATCCTGTATGTTCCTGTGTGTTCCTGTATGATCCTGTATGTTCCTGTGTGTTCCTGTGTGTTCCTGTGTGATCCTGTGTGATCCTGTATGTTCCTGTGTGTTCCTGTATGATTCTGTATGATTCTGTATGATCCTGTGTGTTCCTGTGTGATCCTGTGTGTTCCTGTGTGTTCCTGTGTGTTCCTGTGTGTTCCTGTGCTGTTGATCCTGTGTGTTCCTGTGTGATCCTGTGTGTATGATCCTGTGTGTTCCTGTGTGATCCTGTGTGATCCTGTGTGATCCTGTGTGATCCTGTGTGATCCTGTATGTTCCTGTGTGATCCTGTGTGATCCTGTGTGATCCTGTGTGATCCTGTGTGTTCCTGTGTGTTCCTGTGTGTTCCTGTGTGATCCTGTGTGTTCCTGTGTGATCCTGTATGATCCTGTGTGTTCCTGTGTGATCCTGTGTGATCCTGTATGATCCTGTGTGTTCCTGTGTGTTCCTGTGTGTTCCTGTGTGTTCCTGTGTGATCCTGTGTGATCCTGTGTGTTCCTGTGTGTTCCTGTATGATTCTGTATGATCCTGTGTGTTCCTGTGTGTTCCTGTGTGATCCTGTATGATCCTGTATGTTCCTGTGTGTTCCTGTGTGTTCCTGTGTGATCCTGTGTGATCCTGTATGTTCCTGTGTGTTCCTGTATGTTCCTGTATGTTCCTGTGTGTTCCTGTGTGTTCCTGTGTGATCCTGTGTGATCCTGTATGTTCCTGTGTGTTCCTGTATGATCCTGTGTGTTCCTGTGTGTTCCTGTGTGTTCCTGTGTGTTCCTGTGTGTTCCTGTGTGATCCTGTATGATCCTGTGTGTTCCTGTGTGATCCTGTGTGATCCTGTATGTTCCTGTATGATCCTGTGTGTTCCTGTGTGTTCCTGTGTGATCCTGTGTGTTCCTGTGTGTTCCTGTGTGTTCCTGTATGATCCTGTATGATCCTGTGTGTTCCTGTGTGATCCTGTGTGATCCTGTATGATCCTGTATGATCCTGTGTGATCCTGTGTGTTCCTGTGTGATCCTGTGTGATCCTGTATGATCCTGTGTGTTCCTGTGTGATCCTGTATGATCCTGTGTGTTCCTGTATGATCCTGTATGATCCTGTGTGTTCCTGTGTGTTCCTGTGTGATCCTGTATGATCCTGTATGATCCTGTGTGTTCCTGTGTGTTCCTGTGTGTTCCTGTGTGATCCTGTGTGATCCTGTGTGTTCCTGTATGATCCTGTGTGTTCCTGTATGATCCTGTGTGATCCTGTGTGATCCTGTGTGATCCTGTGTGTTCCTGTGTGTTCCTGTGTGTTCCTGTGTGATCCTGTGTGATCCTGTGTGATCCTGTGTGATCCTGTGTGTTCCTGTGTGATCCTGTGTGTTCCTGTGTGTTCCTGTGTGTTCCTGTATGATCCTGTGTGTTCCTGTGTGATCCTGTGTGATCCTGTGTGATCCTGTGTGATCCTGTATGATCCTGTGTGTTCCTGTGTGTTCCTGTGTGATCCTGTGTGTTCCTGTGTGTTCCTGTGTGTTCCTGTGTGTTCCTGTGTGATCCTGTGTGATCCTGTGTGATCCTGTGTGTTCCTGTGTGATCCTGTGTGTTCCTGTGTGTTCCTGTGTGTTCCTGTGTGTTCCTGTGTGTTCCTGTGTGATCCTGTGTGTTCCTGTGTGTTCCTGTGTGTTCCTGTGTGATCCTGTGTGTTCCTGTGTGTTCCTGTGTGTTCCTGTGTGTTCCTGTGTGTTCCTGTGTGATCCTGTGTGATCCTGTGTGATCCTGTGTGTTCCTGTGTGATCCTGTGTGATCCTGTGTGTTCCTGTGTGTTCCTGTATGATCCTGTATGTTCCTGTATGTTCCTGTATCTGTCGTCGTCTGCTGTCTGTCCTCACCATCTGTTGTGGCACGTTTTCATTGTCTAGTAAATGACTCGGGTTTGATCACTGATGTACCCACGTGGGTTGTATTGAGTTATTGTGTGATGCTGCTAACTAATCTAAAAGAAATGTCCTGGCTGTGATGGTTTTATAAAAATGTTATGATCTCTTTTTAAGTATATAGTGTTTAAATTCTCATACAAACTTCAGAAGTAAATCTTTCAAAGTTTCTGTGCACCTTCTTAAATTAAAAACGTGGGTTATGCTGCTGTCATTGTGTCATGCTGATCACATTAATGAGGAAAGTGTAGTTCTTCCAGGATTTTTGTGTTTCTGTTTATCATTGTAATGAGAAGTGACTTCAGTTGTTGGACAGTTCTGAAGTGGTACGTTTCACTTGATTTGAAGTGGTTTCAGCTGCTGTGTGGTATATGAGAATATAATGTGGGGCTGTCAGAATTCAGATGTCTCACTCTGTAAATGTTGTCCTCACAGCCGGATGAGCTGCAGTATTCTCTGAAGAGGCTGGTGGATGGGTTATCTCACACGAGAGAAGACGCACGCTCAGGATACAGCGTGGCGCTTGCTCAGGTGCCTGAGAGCCAGAGATGACTCTAACCTTCATCTTCATTCTTAAAGAGACCGTTCACCCAAAACTGAACATTTTCCAGCATTCACTCACTCTCGTGTCATGTATTACTTTTATCTTCTGAGGAACACAAAAGAAGATATTTTGAAGTATGTTGGTAACCAAACAACAGAGGCACCCACTGACTCCCATTGTATAATCACAAAACCACTGAGACATTTCCCAGAATACCTTGCTTTGTGTTGTACAGAGGAGAAAGTCACATAGGTTGGGTAAGACGTGTAAATGATGAAAGTGGTTTAGTTCTGGGTGGACTGTCACTTTAAATACATTCATCAGTTGTGTTGGCTGCTTGATTCTCTGTCACTGACTGTTGTTGCTTCTGTTTGAAGATGCTGAGTGTGTTTCAGGAGATCTCGCTCAAAACTACACTAGACGGCATCAAAGAAAAGCACAACCTCCAGACAGTCAAGAAGGTGAGGAACATTCTGGAATCTTCACCCCACAATGAGTTTGTCATGTTTTAACACATCTGACTGATCGTGGTCACTCCTCTGCTGTGCTTTTGACAGAAATTGATCAGAAATGCAGCATTTGGGAATTTCTTTGGGGTTCTTGCACTGTCTCAGTCTACACGCCTGCATGAGGTAAGACTCTGTATGTCTACACACTGTATGTCTGTACTTCTCTGGTAATGGGAAAGTCTGTGCTTTGAATTATTTAGTAAGACATTGACTAAGTAGGCATTTGCCATGTTATCAGATTGTTTTGTTTGCGTGTAAGTGTTGGCATCTAGCTACATTCATCAGCATGAGTTGCACACTGAGGTTTGCATGATTTTGCAAGGAAGCTTCTTATTGAAGGATGGAAGTGTTACGACCCCTTAAATTCATTATTTAGTCACTTTTAGGTGTTTGTGGTTTTTCACTTTTATACAACATGTGAAATTCAAAAGGGAATGATTTAAAACATCATTTTTCATAGTGCAGGGGACAGTGGGCAGAAATCAGAAAGAACATCCAGCAGAAGTAGTTTGTCGTCTGGGCTTGTTTAGGTCAAATTTTGTATGTATTCTGATTTGCGATACACTGATGCTAATGCTGAATGTTACTTAACATGGTCAGTGTGCGTATGGCGATATCCTCTGCTTTACTTAACATCAGTCTCATGAGCTCGCTGATGTCATTTGACTCCGCCTCTTTCAGGAGCCGCAGGTTCTGCTGGAGTGTGTGCAGCTTCTGCAGAGTCTGTCTCAGTACAGAGAACACCTGAAAGATCTGCCCAGACAAACCATGGTGGACATCCTGTCAGAGGTGAGCCTTCCTCACACACGTGTGTATTCACCGTCCTGCTGTGCTGCCGACACGACGAAAAAATTGTCAGTAAAATATATGAAATATTTTAAGCTTTTTATACAGGCAGAAGAACTCAATCAACAGTGTGGCATCAGTTTCTTTATAAATGGGTCCGTTTATGCCTGTTTCTAGAGTCTTGATTTTGTTTTTGAGGTGCACTAGAACAGCTCCTCACATGTTCAGAAAACACAATATTTTTCACATATTTTACTGTTTGGCTGCACCTCTCTTCCAAGTCTGTTAAAAACGCACTATTGACCTTCTGGTTCTGTAAAGCCACACCCTCTGATGAACAGAAAGGCCTTTGATTGGTTAGCCTTTTGTTGGCATCGTAACAACACACTATTACAGCGGCTTCTTCTCCATCCCTTTTTTTCATATTCATGGAGGTGTTGTAGTCCCTACAAGTCGCTTCTTATAGTTCTTAAGCAGCAATTTCTGTTAAAGTGAATCTTCCTTAGTAGTGAACTCTGTAACTGCAGATCATTTTCATGCTTAAGCAGCAACATTTCACTCATGTCGTCATTGTGTTGTGTAGACGTCTAAGGAGGTGTTTGAGGAGGTGCTGCTAACCGCCCTGCAGTCTGACCTCACCTCAGCCCTCGACACACCTGAGCAGTTAGAGCTCCTCCTGGTGGCTATACAGAAGTTTCCCTCTGTGCTTAAACCCAAAAAACTCAAGAAACTGCTGGGAAGCACAACTGTCATTACCGAAGAGAGTCTGCCAAAGTGAGTGCGGCTGATTCCTCCACTCTCACGTAATATGTGCTGTTTTATCAGAGATTTTTAAATACGCTGAAGGAATTAACAATGTTATGACACTGATAAAATGTTTTTGTACTTTGTAAGATTATGCTGTTCAGTGTATCATCTTTGTGATGTGTTTGTGCTCTCAGGTTGGTGAAGGTATTAAAGATGGCCGCTCGCTCTGTTAAAAAGGAGAGCGTGTTGCCTGCTGTGGCTCTGGACCTGCTGCAGATGTCTCTGAGGGAGGAGAACTTTGAGAAGTTCTGGACAGAAGCTATCATCAAAGGCATGATGTCAGAGATGCCTGGACCCACACAGTGAGTTTTAGATGTTTAATCAAACCTTAACCTGCTGGTTTAAGTGGTGATAATTAGTTAGCATCAGTTTAGTTAATGTCATGATTGAAGAGAAACTGATGTTTTCTGTTTTTGTGTAGCGTGTAACTGATGAAAGTTTGTTGGTAATCGTGGGTTGTTTTCATCAGAACACCAATATGTTTTATCAGTTTTGTTAGGAAACATTTTTATCTGGAATGATCCATTTAGTTATATATCTTTACGTTTTAATTATGAAATGACTAAGTTACTTTCATCTTTGGAAAACAGAAGTATGTTGTTACTATGTCAGTCTGTTGTAAACTTATTAAAATACAATAATCAAAACACAGATGATGTTTTCTCTCTCAGTTATCTGAGCTTTCGTCTGCTGGGTGCTGCTCTGCCACTGTTGTCCGTCTCTCAGATTGAGTTTGTTTTGTCTGGAGATGTGATGAGACATTTCGGTGAACACGTGCTGTCTGCGCAGGTCTGTCTGCATCATCACACTTCACATCCTCAATCTGTTTTTCTGCATTCACTGTAGCTGATGAAGTTTGTTGTTTGTAACAACACACACAGTAAGCGTTGCATCTTTGGCTGTTGCATTAGTTCTCACTGCTTGTGAGATGCCAATAAAAGTTTAAAGCAGTTACACAGTTATAAATGTTCCTGTTCTGATCTCTGCAGTCCTCAGCACTTTTAAATATTGCAGCACATGTAGGTGCTTGGAGTTTGAGTTTTGTTAATGTTGACTGTCTGTCTCTTTTCAGTTGCCCGATCGATTTAAATTCGCTCCAGAAATGGACAGATATGTGAGCGAGTTCATGCAGGGCTGCACAGATGCTGACAGACAGCTGGCCGTCGTGCTGGGCTTCACTCAGCTCACTAACCAGGGTTACCCTGTGGTTCCATCTTTCTGGAAGGTTCTAGAGCACATGATTTCGTCTGCAGTGCAGCAGTATGTGGACTGGCTGAAAGAGGCCTTCTGTGACCCGCAGCTGGAGAAGTGTTTAGACTTCAGCACACACAGACAGAAGAACGTCCAGGAGTCTAGACTAGAGTACGTCTGGAGAATGTGGAGATCTGTTAAAAAAAAATCGCTGCTCCATGACTGTTTTAACCTAAACTGAGTTCAGGCGTGTCATTATTTTTGAAATGTAACTAGCTTGATCATTTTTGCCTGGTGGTTGATAAAACAGTCAGTTTTTTTGATACAACGGAACCATATCTGTTGTCTTTTTAACTATAAATTGCAGGTTTTTCTTATATTGGTATTTTTTTAATCTGATAATAATCAGATTTTTGTTCCTGTGTAGGAATGAGAGCTGCGTGACCCGCTTTAGAAAATGGATTGTACTGCGTCTTTCCTTCATCGCTGAAAACCACCAGATCAAGAAAGACGAGGATCTGGTCATGAGCATTGCTCGGTAGCTCACCTTTGACCTTTGTGTCTCAAGCATGGCCTCTGCCTTCCTCACTGTTAATAGTTTGTGTTGTTTTGTCCTTCTCCCACAGGTTTATTTTCTTTCATGCATTTTTTGATGTGAAGAAAGCCACCTCAGATATCCCTGAGACGACACAAACACTTACGATGCCTCTAGACCAACAGACACGAGCCAGCATTTCTGCTGCTTTTTACAGGTGTGATCTCCTTTCCTCCAGCCGCAGTTCATAAAAGATTTCTGTGCACAAATGTCTATTTCTTAGACATTTTAATTGTGTTAAGTATTACCATTATTGTTTTTGATCACAGCTGAATGCTGAGTAGATCGTTTTTTGTAATATAGCTGTAATAATGCATCTCTCTGTTTATCAGGGCTTTTGAGTTTCTATATATGCAATTATAAGAGTATATTTTATATATATATATATAAAATCATGCCACAACAGTGTTCCTGCAGCTTAACTGGTAGAGAATTGTGTTAGCAGCACAAAGGTTTATTTTTTTACATGTTCTTGTAATTTTGTATGGCACTGTGTTGTTTTAGGGTCAACAGAAATGTAACTAATCAAATGTGTAGCTTAGATGTACTGTAAGTCACTTTGGATAAAAATGTCTGCCAAATGCGTAAACGTATATGTAAATTTATGTGCTTGCTCATTGACCCAAATCAAAAGAGGCTCTGCCCCCATATCTGTCTTGGGCTAAATACATCCTGTGTGTTTTTATTCATTTATCTGCTCTTATCTTTCTGTAACGTGTCGCACGTCCTACAGTCTCCTGCAGAGCTTGAATCTGATGCCTGTGTTAGGAGATGCATCATCAGAGCGGGAGGGGCTAAACTCCAGGAGGATTGTGGGTGTAAAAGCTGACGGAAACATGTGGATTTACTGTCTGGTGCAGAACGCTGCCGTGCTGCTCAACCAGAGCAAATATGCCCGGATTGTAGATGCCTTCAGTGCTGAACAGAGTCAGGGATGGAACAGGTGCTGAACCTTTCACTGTTACTGCTGTAAATATCCAGAAAACGTTTTCACAACTGCATTGTGATTGTGATTTCTGAGAAACGCTGTTAAAAATTGCCCAAACAAGCACTTTTGTAGTTATAAAAATTGTAGTTTCACGTGGTCCTGACTGTGTAAACCGGAGAAAAAAAGTGCACCATAACATTCTTGTAGACTATCAGCAATAGAGGGCATTTACAAGCTGTTAGTTGCATTGTGTTTGTTATTTTGAGTGCACATGCGTGTGATGCGGAAACAAACACTTGAGAATGTTAAGAGAATGTTAAGAAAATAAATGTCTTATACAGGGGCTCCAATGTAAATGCTTTCTCTGATTTCGTTTGTGTGTGTGTGCACAGCATGCTGGAATCTGTAGAAGCGTTGAGGAAAAAAGCAAAGAAATCTTCATCTCCTGAACACGCAGCGTTCCAGCACCTCTTTCTTCTCATTGGCATTCAGATGTTCAAGGTTTGAGGGTTTTTTTGTTTTTACTGTGATTTATTAGTTTTCTGTTTTGTCTGTGAATGTGTGTTGTCCATTAACAAACCTGTCAGTAGATTCAGGAAGTGGCGTGAGATCATTATTTTCAGCCTGGCTGATGACATGAGACTCTGTGTGTGTTTTGAATCTCTGTTCAGGCTCCAGAAGAGAGTTTGGAGCTCTTAAATGACCTGCGGGCCTGTATGGAGAGAGCGCAGGCTAAAAAATCTAAAAAGAAGAAAGCAGCAAGTATGATGTTTGTGTGTTAAAGCTAGAGATCAAACAAAGCATATGTTTGTTTTGTGATAATTTGCCATATCTCAGCATATCAACAGCACTCACACTCAGTGTTTATACATTGTGCATGTTATTTGGTTTTTGAATGCGTGTGTGTGTTACACACTGACTGTGTTGCGTGTATGTGTTCCTGTAGCTCATTTTGTAGAGTATGGCGTTAACAGTGCAAAGGCTGCGGGATCAATTCCCAGGGAACATATGTACCGATACAGTGTATTCAAGGTATCCATTGTAAGTTGCTTAGAAGTGTATGCAAATGCATTCATTTAAATGTGTGTGTGTTCCAGATGGCAGGAGCTCAGAAGAGGAGCCGCACTGGGTGGAGGTGGTGGTGGAGATCTTGCTCTCTCTCCTGTCTCTCCCCAGTCGACTGGTGCGTAACGTGTGTAGAACTGTGTTCGCTCGAATCTGCCCTCACCTCACGCAAGGAGCGCTCAACTCCATACTGAACGTAAGAGACCAGACCGACACTCAACAACATCTATACTGGAGAAAGTTGTTTTTTTATCAACTGTGCTGAACAAAACCACAGATGTGGTCCGTTTTGATTTGATGTTGTTTTTTTTAAGGTTCTGGACCCCAACAAAGATGAAGATGAAAGTGGTGTTGTGGTGACTGATGAGAAAGAGAAGAGAAAACACAAAACTGAGGAAGACGAAGAGGTCGAGGAAGGGAATGAAGATGATCAGGAGGAGGTGAGACTGACCATCCAGGCCTTCAACAAAACTGTTCATAAAGTAATTCTGTGCACTTCAGTTTCTCTTGTGTTGTCCAACCAGGATGAGGAAGATTCTGAGTCCTCAGAGGATGATGATGATGATGAACCCATGGAGGAAGGAGAGGAGGTGGATCAGAACTTCCGTTTGGAGCTGATGAAAGTTCTGCAGGGTCAGAACGCTCTGGTATGAATTCATTTATACTTCTTTACTGCTGAATTGAGCTGTATCTTATAGGTGCAGTAAGTGGTTTCTGAGAAACACTGTTGATATTTGAAATCGACTCGCAGACACACACACACACCCTCAGTGCCCCACTCTCAAATAACAAATACATTTCTTTAAATTTACACAGCAAGAACTACATGCTGACACAATTTCTGTCAACACACACCTACAACAAATATATATAAACGCTTGTTTAAAAGCTATAATGAACATTAGCTGCTGCTCAAAGAAAACTAGTAGTAAACTAGATGAGCAGACGGGGTAAATGTTCTGTTCTCGTGTAGGCCACAGAAGAAGATGGCAGTGATGAAGAGGAGCTGGACGATGCCGCGATGATGAAGCTGGACGGAAGCTTGTCCGCTCTCTTTCTAGAGCAGAAGAAAAAGATCCAAGCGAAAAAAGACGAAAAGGACAGAATCCGTAAGGAAAAGGTTCTCGTCCGAGACTTCAAGATTAAAGTATGTCCTGCTCATTTATAAGTGCCTGTATAAGTCTGTAAAAATATGGTTTCTTCTTTAAAGCTGCAGTCTGTAACTTGCCTCTCTATCGCCATCTATGTTTGAAACATAAAATAGCAAGTTACTTCAGGTACTTTTCTTTATGTATGTTAGTCACATAAAGCCAAACTGACATTTCCTTTGAAATCAGACTGACAGCTCAGATTATAAATCATCATTATAATCTTACTGTTGTGAATCAGGGTAAAGAGATCATGCTGAGCACTCATCTGCCATGTACTTGTTTAGTATCTGATTTTTTGTTCATTTTTAATTAAAAACTGTTGCAAGTTGCAGCTTTAATGTCTTTTCTGGATGTTTGGTGCTCATTTTAGGTTCTGGATATGGTGGAGATGTTCTTGAATAAACAAGGCAGCAGTTCTCTGGTTCTTGGGATGGTGGAACCGCTCCTCAGCATGATCGAGAACGGTATGAGCTCAGAGACCAGCCAACAGGAGCAAGACTATCTGCGCAAAGCCGCTGACATTTTCAGGTGAGGTTCCTTTGGGGCTGTGTAAAGAAATTTCACTCCCTGACATATTTGCTTCTGATTGGTTTATACAATCACACACCTAATCCTAAACATAGTGAGAGAAATGGGGTTTTAATCTCACAAGCAGTCAGATTTCGATAAGACAAGGGCAACTGACAAAGTTGCTTTTTTATAATTCAACCCTCTTCTGTAAGTTGGACTACAGCTGTTCTTTTAACCACTTATGTTGATTAATTAGTTTAGTTTGGTCTTATGGTTTGTTTCTTTCTGATTGGCAGGAATCAGCTTTGTCGTGGGAAATATTACTGCCGGGAAACTGACGGGCGAGAGGCGGAGCTTCATGAAATGTTTGAGCGTCTGATTGGTCGAGCTCAGAAACTGACAGACTCATCTGTGGCTCTCTACTACTTCAGGTAAGCAATTCTGGAACGTTCATACTCTTCAAACGCTGCAGTAAGGGCACTGCACACCTGCCTGTAGTATAACCAAATGCATCTTCCTTTTTGACTTCGGCACAACAATTGTGCACAACAATATTTGAATGTAACCAAACACTAGTTGTTTTAGCTTATTTTAAATAGTTTAAAGTCATCTTGACGCCCGGTCCTGTGGTTGAGATCTCATTAATTTTCTTTCTGAATGTGTTTCTGTCTTGCATTTGCATTGGTATATATTTCTCAGCGCTGCGCTCTATGTGGTGAAAGTGTTACGAGGCGTGGTGAACGAACAGAACTTGGCAAACGAAGACACAGCAGCGTCTGAGGTACAGAACCATCTCACACATTCTCTGGAAATCAGTACTGAGCTGAAACCAGTTTTCATGTGTTTGTGCCTGGTGTTTACAGCTGAGGAGTATGGGTAAAGTGGATGTCACGAGGGTCACGTCTTGCTTCAGAGACGCTTTAACGTCCTTCGTGACACGGAGAAAAAGCCCTCTGACCGGGGCCATGTTCATCGATCTCTTCAGCCGGTTCCCTGTGAGTCCAAATAACTTGGTTTAAAAGTGAACACACCTTTATTGCAGGCATTTCCTAAGGCATTGTGTCACTCTTGCTAAGACTTGGGCCAAAACTTGCCTGTGCTACCTTTAATTCATCTTTTGGCACACAAATAATTTTGATAATACCTCAGCCTTTGAAGAGAGCTCTGCTAGTACTTTAGAGTGTTAATATTCACACTTATGATTTCAGTATGTCAGGTGATGAAACAGGTGAACAAAAATCAAGTGAGACCCAGGCCAGATATACCACAGGCTCTTAAATAAACTCCCTAAAACACCCTCTAACCATCTAGAACTTTAGCAACAGGGTAGCAGTGTAGCATGGCTGAGTCTTGCATGAGAAAACACTGCTTGTGTGGTTTTTTTTTTTTAAATGTACAGTTCTTATGACTACATGTTTTACATAGTGTGTTGTTGTATGAGCCATAATTAATCCATTAATTCTGTGATTTGTTTGAAGGTTTTGTGTGTAAACCTGTTGGACCTAGTTGTGGAGAACATCACAGGTGGACTGAGGGAACATCAGCAGGTAAGTGAAACTGATAAATGTTCTGCTCTGAGTATCTTAACTGTATTATCAGGAACCGCACACTGTTCCAGCACTTTAACTTATTGAAAATGCATAATTTACTGTCTCCTAAAGAACAGTGTGATCGTTCTGTTTTGGACTATTATAGGGTCAAGCGTGTACGATGGCGCTCAGGGCTGTGCAGTCTAAAGAAGTGAAGAAGCTCATGTCTGAAAGCCAGTGGACTGACCTGTTTCAGAAGATTGTGGAACAGCTCACAAAGGTGAATACTGATCTGGACGTTTCAAACTCAGATGTGCGGAATAGCTTATCTCAACACCCTTTTCCTCAACATTATGACAACAGTTGAACTGTCTGTTTTTGACACAATTTGTCTAAATTTTCTCTGTCAGACTTTTGAGAATGCGCAGTGTAAGAACAAAACCGTGCATGAGAAGATGGTCAGAGGTTTGGAACTCTGTCAGTATCTTGTGAAAACCGTTAAGAATCAGGTAATAAATCAACGTTTTATTCTTATAACCAGAGATGTAGAAAACAGATCTAGTTTTCAAGCATTCTGAAAACATTCTTCAAACTGAGCGTGAATAGCTTTTGCTTTTGTCGGAGCAGAAGATGCAAGTGGAACTGGAGGTCCTACAAAATGTTCTGAAGTCCATGAATGCAGATGGAAGCCTTCAGAAACCAGGAAAACTGGAGGACACATACTGGAGTGTGGAGAAATTATTTGGCATTCTGTAAGTCAAGAGTATGAATGTTATTTTTATCAAACTTCACGTGCTTGTTGATAAAGCTCATGAATCTACATTGTCATGTTAACAGCTCTGTATTCCTTAACCTTTAGAAAACCAAAGATGCAGAAGGTGAAGAAAGTCGTCAGTGCCGAACAGACCGAAGAGACCACAAAGAAGAAAAAGGGATTCCTTCCTGAGACAAAGAAACGCAAGAACCGTAAGAAGCCCACAGTACTGGAGGGCAAAGAGACGCCGGCCGCTGGAGGAACCCCTGAAGGAACTTCTGGAGAGGCGGGAAAGAAGAGAAAGAAAAACAAAAAAAGGAAACAGCAGGGAGAGGAAACGCAAACTCAGTCGCCAGCTAAAAAAGCCAAAACACAGCAACAAGAAAGAAGAAGAAGAAGAAAGCAGATGATGGTGATTAACTGAACAGTGTGAGGAATACAGGACTGTCAGAGAACAGACGTTATTATGTGAAACGTTTATTGTTCTTTAAGCTGAACACCAGACCTGGTATTTAAAATCCACTGCTGATCGTTTTCTGTTGAGTGAAATCTGTATTATTGATTCATTTATCTGTATTTGCCTTTTGTAGAGTTTGTGATGTCTGGAATGATGCAGCTCTTGTAAAAGCAATAGATGACGCACTAAAAGGCTTTTATTACTACGTGGTGTCTGTTTTTACTTACAAACCATTATCTTGTGTACTGTCATTTTACTTGTACTTTTTTACCTGTGGTCATTTTACTTGTGTTTTAACTGGCATGGGCTGGTTTGTTTTGAAGGATTTAATGGGCTAAATCAGCTCAACTTTCACTGTTATATTTCTCAAGCGTGATTTGAAGTTTATCATAAAAACTTCATACAAACAAGTGACTTTTACATGTGTGTGTGATTCTAATGATTTACGACAGCGTTGCTATGCAGTTACTAAGGTGTTGCTAAGTGGTTACCAGGGCAGGCAGCCCCTGTTCTGTAGCTCTGGCTTTATATTCTGCATTTATATTCTTCAGTACGTGCACATCAGGCTTCTCCAGCAGGGGGCAGTGCTGTGGTCAGCTGGCGCATGTGGAGACTGACAGAGGAAGTGATCGGCCGTCCTGAGGGGCACGAACCGTAAACATGAACGTGAGAAGCCGAGGCTGAGATCCGAGCCGTGGGCTGATTTGTAAACTCAGCGAGAGTTTGGATCGGACCAGTGAAATCCGACATGTTCAATAACAGCAGCACACCATCCTCATCGTCTTCATCCGAGGCTGGAGATGTCAGAGGTTCGGTGTTTAACCCGGGAGAGCCGCTCCGACAGCCGCGGACGTCCCCGCCGATCGCCGACGGCAGCGCAGGTGGATGTTCAGGTGACTCCCCGTACCGTTTAGCTCTTGAAGCGGATCTGAGCAGCAGTTAAGCGTGACTGAGGTCCTCTGGGTCATTTCTGAGGACGTCTGTGTTGTTTATAAACAGCCGAACGTTTGGAGCGGTTTCTCCGTGGAGAGGTGACAGCGGATGGGTGTAAGTGATCGTAAGAGACAGAAGCAGGTGATGGATCAAACTGATGGTTAGATTGAGAAGATCTTGAGGCAGCTTCATCCTGGCCTGCAGACGCATGAAATCCTGTTGTTTTGTGGGTGACAGCTCGTCTGATCCGTCTCATCAGATCACATGACCTAGAGAAGACCGAGTAAACATTGAGTCTGAATTTTAATGTGTATAGTTAATAAAGATCTTTATTATTATGTCTTCTAGACAGCAGAACTGTAAATCCGGGGCCCAGCAGCAGTGCCACAGCCTTAAAAACAGCAGATTCACTGGTCAGAAACTCCAGACTGTCTGCAGCTGCTCCAGAATTCGTCCCCAGCGGGTTTGCATTATACCAGGTCAGTCCACGTGGACCTCTTAGACTTGGCATACAAAATATTGGTTTCATAAAAGCTTTGATCATTTGGCTCTGATCTTTATGTCTGCAGGAGGATGTGTATTCTGATGGATCTGACGGTTACTACCCTGAAACCATGCTGGCTGATTTTGTGCATGATTTTGTAAGTCATCTGACCTCGTCTCCCGGGTCGTTTGAGTCAGAAATGGATTACATCACTGACATGCTGAATGGCTGGGTCACCACAGAAGAAAGCCTGCAGGAGCTGGTGGAGCTCATCTATGTACAGGTGTGTTGCCTTTATATCATAACAGAAATAGTGGATGTTGTTGTTTTTCATGGATGTATAGTATCGTATAGTAATGATATATATTGAGCAGGGAGCATAAGTGTTCTTGTAGCTAGCAGCACAAAGGTTGTTGGTTTGATTCCCAGGAAACTAAATTTAAGTCACTTTGGATAACAGCATCTGTCAAACGCATGAATGTAAATGTAATTATGAGTTCAGTTATTTTAGTACAGCTAAAATAAAATCTACTTTTCAGTCTTGGGCTGAGTCTCAATATGCAAACATGTTGGATTAGAGTTGACAGTAAATATTGTAATAAATAACATGTTTGTTTTCCACAGTCCACGTCCATCCCTAACTTTGCTTATACAGGGGCTCGTCTCTGTAACCATCTGTCTCATCACCTCCACATCAGTCCGCCCTGCGGAAACTTCCGCCAGCGGCTGTTAGTGAGGTAAATCTCAGCTTGATCTCACATCCATCAGTCATCCTCAGCTAACCTTCAGCTGTAGTAATAAGATGGTCTAAACTAAAGAGTTCAGGTGTTTGTTTTCTTTAAATGGATCTGTTTGATTTATTACACATTGCTGGTCTTACTGTGGATGATTCATCAGTCCATTATTACAAAAAATGTTTGTCATACTTAAACTTTTCCTCATGACCACGTGGCCCACTGGCTGCAGTAAAGTGCTGCTCTGTTCTACATATTGTTTCACAAAGGGTGTGTGTGTCTGTGTTTGTGTGCGTGTAGGTGTCAGTCAGAGTTTAACCAGAAGGAAGCAGCTGTCAGAGGAGATAAGGAGACTCAGAAAAGGTTTCACTCGTACGTGCTGTTTCTGGGGGAACTTTACCTAAACCTAGAGGTCAGACCTTCACAGATGCTCTTTATCCATTTTAACAAACATTATGAACATGAATATTACACAACGCTTTTTCTTGGCTCTGATTGGCCAGTCACGTCAAGGCATTCTGTGGTTGAATATTTTTGCATAATGACGACTAATGACCAATCATTTTTTAAGGCAACAGGATTTTCTATAGCTCTACTGGTCTAATGTCTTTTGTAAAACTTTGCAGTTTCAAATATCATTTTAAAATAATTGTAATAATACTACATGTATGTGAAAATTATGCAACACTAGCCTAATCTAGCCTAGACTAGCCTAAACCAGTGAAAATACTGTATGTATATTCTTTTGTATAACTATGTAACACAACCTTGTGTAACTTAGTTTCCTTCAAATTTATCTGCTTGTTTCCCAGTGGCAGATTTTAATGTATACATTAAAGTCATGTCCATTTATAGTGTTCATGTAGCTCAACTGGTAGAGCATTGTGTTATCAGCGTGAAAGGTTTTGGGTTCGATACCCAGGGAACACACATACTGCTCAAATGTATAGCTTAAATGCACTATAAGTTACTTTAGATAAAACTGTCTGCTCAAAAGTCCAGAATTTTCAAAGTAGTGAATTTAAATCTGTCTTTGATTAATTCACTGTTTGATCTACTTCAGCTTTTGATTTTAATTCAAATCTTTCATGTCTTCCAGGTCAAAAGTGTCAGAGGCACACCTGGGCGAGCAGACGTCCTGCTGGGAGCACTGAAAGACCTTTTAAACACCCTGTTCTCTCACCCTGATGACCCAAACCTGATCTGTGCTGTTAAATTACTCAAGGTTCAAAAGATTCCCCTTTTCATAGTACATACATTTCAACTGACATTTATGTTGTGGGTAATGTGCATTTAGCTGGTTTTATTAAAAAAATAAACCCCAGAGATCAGAGTTCTGGTTCAGAGTTCTGACCTGCAGTTTTCTGTTGTTCTGATCTGGTAAGCTGAGCGGTTCCATTCTGGAGGACACGTGGAAAGAGAAACACAAATCAGACATGGAGGAGATCATGAAGAAGATTGAAGAGATTTTGTTAGATCCAAATGAAGAGATTTTGTATATATGATATGTAGAAATACTGTATGTATATTCTTTTGTATAACTATTAACACAACCTTGTGTAACTTAGTATATATATATATATATATATATATATATATATATATATATATATATATATATATAATACACACACACACACACACACACAAAAAAACACACACACACACACACTACATACTTCAGTGTGAATGGCTCTACATCATTGAAACGTGTGTGTGTAGAGATGTCAGACAGATGCTGTTGAAACTGCTGGAGTTGAGGTCCAGTAACTGGGGACGGGTTCATACAGCTGCAGTTTCAAATGATGCCACACCTGACAGCGACCCAAACTACTTCATGGTGTGTATGGAAGAACTTTCAAACACTTTGGATTTTCATTTCTTATGGGGACATTCCACAGACGTAATTTTTATACTGTACAAACAGTATATTCAGTCGCCCTACCATTAACTCTACCCCTAAACCTAACCTAATTTGGTCCTCATAAATATAGCTAAACATGTACACACAAATACACACACACACACACACACAGTGAGGTTTTGCAGAAATAGCTGTCTGACAGCTTGTAACCAATAACCAAAATAATTATCACTGCATCAGATTATTGTTGCTGGACTGCTGAATATTGTTAGATATGTAAACCTTTTCCTAACGCTTTTTCAACATGGGTGTGAAGTTTTTACACACTTTAATTTTAATACATTTTGATTTTGTTTCTCAGAATGAACCCACTTTCTACACAGCAGATGGGACACCCTTCACAGCAGCAGATCCTGGTGTGTATCTGCCAGTAGGCTCTGTGTCCAGTACTGGCTGTGTTTCATATAACATATAAACATGTAAACATTGTGGTTCTGTGACACTGTCAAATGCTAAAGTTTGTAATTTAAGAGGCTTGCTCAGCTTAATGCATTGCTTTCTAGCTTAACCAATGCTGTGATTTCGGGGCGTGGCTACTTGATTGAGATATTTTAGAATATGGTTTGTCAAACATGTTCTGGACAGAATATAACCAAGTGGTCTTTCCTTTTTTGTCACCACAGATTACTCCGAAAAATATCAGGAGATTCTAGACAGAGAAGAACTGCATGATGCATATGAAGAGAATGGAAATGAGTGAGTAGATTTGTTTTTTTTAGATTTCTGTGAGAATATGTAGGTGTCCAGGTATAGTCTTATTTTTATCACTTCTTGTAAAGCATGTTAAATTACTGTCAGCAGAGAGAATGTGGCAATTGGAGTGCGGACCTCTCCGCTCAAACTCCAGTGATTGTCCTCCGCACGATGAGGGGGAGCAAAACCAGAGGGCATATTTGAGTGAAGTCAACAGTGCAGGGAGGGAGGGGCATAGCAAGACCTGCTAGACTTACTCAGCAGTCTTCATCTCATTAGATTTGCTATGAGCTGACGAAAAAAGATCATGTGCCTCACAAATGTTTACAGCTGCATGATAAAATTCTAATATACAATGACAAATGATATAAACAATAATAATAATATTAATCAATATTATATTTGTATAGATGTACAATTTGTAAAGTGCACCAAATACAATAAAAATAGTAAATATTATAATATTTAAAATAAACTAATACAAATATTTTTAATGTCATTCTCCTGCATCCTAAAGTCTTAAAGAAATGATGTTTTGTTAGTTTCCCACTTTTTAGTCTTTTTATAAATGGATTTGAAAAGCCCATAAAATCATGAATCACAGTTGTATGTAGGACAGTTAATGGGCAGACAGAGTCTCATGAGTGTGTCAGATGAAAGGTTTGTGATGTTAATACACAGTCTGCTGTATTTGTAAATGTTGTGTTATAGCTTCAGTTTTTGCGGTGTGGAGGATGAAATGGATCCAGAAATCGAGGAGGCTTTTGAGAGATTTTGTATGGAATCAGAGACCAGAGAACGGAAATGAGATCCGTGGACTGCAAGATCACCATGTTACCACCCATCCAGCTGAATGTTTCAGAGTGCACAAAACCATAAAGAGCTTTGCTTGAGTTTTTTTGTTTGTTTAATTTCTCCAAAAGAACTTTAATGGCTGGGTTATTGTTTAAATGTAACACAACAATTGGTAAGATCATCCAGCTGGTTTGTAGCTGTGGAGGTTTATTTGTGTTCTGATTTGTCGAACATCTCAGAAGTTTGCAGTGAGATTTGAATAAGCTGAGGAAGAGCAGCATTAAGTGTTTGTGTGTTGTTGGTTTGCACATTAATTGCTCAATATCAAAGTTGTAGGAGAATGGAGTGTGTATCAGTTTTTTTGAGCGTGTCCTTTTTTGTTCTCACTCCTTAAGGCTTTGCTATTTAGATGGCTGGTTTGAGAAGACAATTCTTTACTGAACACAGAAATAAAGGAAACGTTTTTATGTTCTTCCTTTCATAGATTCAATGCAAAACATTTTAAAGTTTTACTGTCAATTTATGCACATGGTAACTACATTCACCGTCAGTTCATGTTGTGTTTGAATGCAGGAATACTGTTTCCACATGTTGACTGTGTCAAACAGATTCATAACCACTGTGATTTTCTGAAACTATCATCACCAACAGCTCACAGATCTAATATAAAGGAATGTTTATTTTAATGTAGTTGTAAATATTATTTACCGCATTGTTTGCCTGCAATAAAATTTTTTCAAAACAATTTCATCTTGTTTATATCTGATCAATATTATTTATTCACCTGCCATAAACATGACTGTATTGGTCTAGCTTGTTTAGAAAATGATGCGTGCAGCCCCCCAATATGAGGACAGTATCTAAGTATTTCAATTAAAGCTCTAACGTCAAACCCATTTATTCATTTCATGACTCAGTTTTACAGTATAACATTAATAATGAATTTGAACTCTGGCCAGCTAGTAATAATAAAAAATAAAAGGCAGTTTAGAAAGATAAACAGTCACAAAAAACATCAATTTGAAGTATATTACCACTTGTTTAAGCAATATTCAGCACTGATCCAGGGAAGAAAACATTTGTTTATATGCACTTATTTTATATATGTAATCAAAAGGTAAATAAAAAAGGAAATAAGGTAAATAATATCATATATATATAGTTTGCCTAAAATGTTCGCCGGCAGGTGGGTGGCAGTATGAGAACGCACGTATGGTTGATTAGCGTAGAAGAAGAGAGTCATCCAATCAGCGTGTTCTCTTCATCGCGCGCGAAAACTTGCGCCATGGCAACACCCGCGGAGTGTGGCGGGCCGTCAGTGCGCGGCTCTCCTCCCGCGGCTCTCCTCCCGCGGCTCTTCTCCCGCGACTCTCCTCCCGCGGCTCTCCTCCCGCGGCTCTCCTCCCGCGGCGCGCTTCATGTCTGCGCTCCGGTTTGTGCTCATGTCTGCGCTCCGGTTTGTGCTCATGTCTGCGCTCCGGTTTGTGCTTCATGTCTGCGCTCCGGTTTGTGCTCATGTCTGCGCTCCGGTTTGTGCTTCATGTCTGCGCTCCGGTTTGTGCTCATGTCTGCGCTCCGGTTTGTGCTTCATGTCTGCGCTCCGGTTTGTGCTCATGTCTGCGCTCCGGTTTGTGCTCATGTCCGCGCTCCGGTTTGTGCTCATGTCTGCGCTCCGGTTTGTGCTTCATGTCTGCGCTCCGGTTTGTGCTCATGTCTGCGCTCCGGTTTGTGGCTTCATGTCTGCGCTCCGGTTTGTGCTCATGTCTGCGCTCCGGTTTGTGCTCATGTCCGCGCTCCGGTTTGTGCTCGTGTCTGCGCTCCGGTTTGTGCTTCATGTCTGCGCTCCGGTTTGTGCTCATGTCCGCGCTCCGGTTTGTGCTCATGTCCGCGCTCCGGTTTGTGCTCATGTCCGCGCTCCGGTTTGTGCTCGTGTCCGCGCTCCGGTTTGTGCTCATGTCTGCGCTCCGGTTTGTGCTTCATGTCTGCGCTCCGGTTTGTGCTCATGTCTGCGCTCCGGTTTGTGCTCATGTCTGCGCTCCGGTTTGTGCTCATGTCTGCGCTCCGGTTTGTGCTCATGTCTGCGCTCCGGTTTGTGCTCATGTCCGCGCTCCGGTTTGTGCTCATGTCTGCGCTCCGGTTTGTGCTCATGTCTGCGGACGAGGCTCTGCAGGTGTTGTACGCAGACGGGCGCAGACTGCAGCTGTCGCCCTGCGGCTCCGAGTTCATGATAGACGAGCCCGTGTCGCCCTCCGCACACCCGCTGCAGCCCGGAGAGCGAGTCAGACAGAGGACACGATTCAGCATCAGCGAGTATAAAGTACACACACACACACAATGTTATTATACAGCGTTCATGTTATTATACAGCGTTCATGTTATTATACAGCGTCAATGTTATTATACAGCGTTCATGTTATTATACAGCGTTCATGTTATTATACAGCGTCAATGTTATTATACAGCGTTAATGTTATTACACAGCGTTAATGTTATTACACAGCGTCAATGTTATTATACAGCGTCAATGTTATTATACAGCGTTCATGTTATTATACAGCGTTCATGTTATTATACAGCGTCAATGTTATTATACAGCGTCAATGTTATTATACAGCGTCAATGTTATTATACAGCGTTAATGTTATTACACAGCGTTAATGTTATTACACAGCGTCAATGTTATTATACAGCGTTAATGTTATTATACAGCGTTAATGTTATTACACAGCGTCAATGTTATTACACAGCGTCAATGTTATTATACAGCGTTAATGTTATTATACAGCGTCAATGTTATTACACAGCGTCAATGTTATTATACAGCGTCAATGTTATTACACAGCGTCAATGTTATTACACAGCGTCAATGTTATTACACAGCGTCAATGTTATTACACAGCTCAATGTTATTACACAGCCAATGTTATTACAATAATGTTATTACACAGCGTCAATGTTATTACACAGACTCAATGTTATTACACAGCGTCATTATACAGCGCCAATGTTATTATACAGCGTCAATGTTATTATACAGCGTCAATGTTATTATACAGCGTCAATGTTATTATACAGCGTTAATGTTATTACACAGCGTCAATGTTATTACACAGCGTCAATGTTATTACACAGCGTCAATGTTATTACACAGCGTCAATGTTATTATACAGCGTCAATGTTATTACACAGCGTCAATGTTATTATACAGCGTCAATGTTATTACACAGCGTCAATGTTGTTACACAGCGTCAACGTTGTTACACAGCGTCAACGTTATTACACAGCGTCAACGTTATTACACAGCGTCAACGTTATTACACAGCGTCAACGTTATTACACAGCGTCAACGTTATTATACGGCGTTCATGTTGTCACACGGCGTTCATGTTGTCACACGGCGTTCATGTTGTCACACGGCGTTCATGTTGTCACACGCGTTCATGTTGTCACCCTCATGTTGTCCACCGCGTCATGTTGTCGCGTTCATGTTTCAACGCGTTCATGTTGTCACACGGCGTTCATGTTGTCACACGGCGTTCATGTTGTCACACGGCGTTCATGTTGTCACACGGCGTTCATGTTGTCACACGGCGTTCATGTTGTCACACGGCGTTCATGTTGTCACACGGCGTTCATGTTAGTGTGTGTGATTATAGACGGGAACGTCCTCAGAACACTGGCTAACGTTCTCTGAAAGTTCTCTCAGACGACTAAAACAATCTGTCTGTCTGTCTGTATGTATAAAATATCACTGCGTATTTGTTTTCTGTCATTTTCAGACACTGGTATTAAATGCCCTGGAGTTCAGAAACAGATATGCAACCCGTCCGTATTTGCCTGAAGAGCTTATAAAAGTGGAGTTTCAAAAGGTGGACATTTCTTAAGATGTAGTAAGGCTTGCTTTTCATTACTGAAGTCATGTAAACATACAGACTGAATGTTCATTAAGCTTTATGTGCTGTACTTATTTGCAGCCTTTCACCAGTGCAGTTACTGAGGTGGAGTGGCCTGCATTTGGCTCTTGTGACATCTCACGTGGACCTCATGGGGAGATCTCAGTCTGCTCTGTAGATGGACATGCTAAGCTCAGTCTTTCTTCCTCTGGAGAGGACTTCACGGTGGAATTCACCTGCAGGTGCAGCCAAAGTGAAGCAGACTCCCAATATCTGCAGCTAGAAGGCAACCAACACAAAAGCGCATTTTTACTGAACAATCTGCCATCAAAATGTGCCACAGTTAAAGATTTGAACTTCTCTGAGGCCTCTGCAGATGTTCACGTATGCCATCCTCCAGGTGCAGAAAGTGTGGGGCCAACCAGCAAAACATCCAGAAAGATGGATCTGTACACAAGAGTGATCCAACAGTATTCCCGAATGTCTTACCCACAAACGTGGCACTATCCTCTATCATTAGCTCTCAGATATCTGGAGTCACAAAACACTGAAACAAAAACAAGTCAAGCAGATCCAGAGGACAGAAAACTTCATCTTCCAACAGAACTGAAGTCTAAACTTCCTAATGCTTTGCCTCTGAAATGTCCTTTTCCTCATCAACACAGGTGTGTGACACAGAGCACAACACACAACTGTAGTTATACTGTTTATTGCTGGATTGCTGTTATCTGTGTGAATCTTACAAAACCTCTCCAAAATGTCTTGACCCCAAAATTATATGTTTTAAGGCCCACCCCATCTCATTACCATAATGTATAATAATCTCTTTCATTGCTGTACTGTGATTACTGTAATCGATTTAAATGAAAATTGTTTTAATTACATTTACTTGTAGTTACTTAGAAGGTGGGTTTTATTTATTCAAGAGTGACTTATGAATGATTAGCTTCAGAAGCAATCTGCTGTACGAGAGCAAACTCATGTAAATATTGTGTATTACTATTAGCATATTTTTGTGAGATTTATTTATTAACTCCCCTTTTTAATCCGTGTTTGTAATTTAAAGCTGCATCCATAATTATTTGGAGTAAGTTTATAATAATGATTTGTAATTATGATGACGTGTCTGATTTCCGGTAAAATGTCCGTTTGACTTAAACATACTTAATGAAAAGTATGTGAAGAAACAGAGATGGCGGTAGGGAAGCAAAAGTTACGTGTTGCAGATTTAAGAACAATAGAAAAACTCAGTGTTGTGCTTTTGTGTTTGCTGCTGTCAGAATGCCGTCCTCAGACAGGAAGTTAATGTTGATTATGTGATGCTCAGGTGGAGATACGAGAGCGTGAATCCTGATTTGCTGGAGCAGGAAGTGGGCGTGGCCAGTGAGCTGATGAAAGTAGTCTGGTGTAATGGCATCATATACCGGTGATGAAACATACATTTACAAATTCATACTATTACTATCACCTTAATCTGGTAACTAGAACTGCTAACTGCTCCTGTAAAGAATTCCTGTTAGTGTCGGTTAGAATGTGGGATCATGCAGACCACAAGGAAGTCCTTCAGGAATCAAAATACATTCAGCTGAATAAACTGAAATGTTATAAATTACATGTGGACAAAACTGACAAATATAAATACAGCTGCATGGGAGGAAATGGAATAAAGCTCAATAAAGGAATTTCACTTTTATTCAAAAGCATTTAGCATTCAAAATTTTTTCGGCTGACTTTTACAGTAATGTTAAATGCCGTGAAGTTCATTCAGTAGTTCTCGCTGTACGGTCAGTAGGGGGCAGTTAGAAATGTAACACTTTTTGTTTTCATTCGTTCAGTTCACTGCAGAAGACGTCAATGTGTGACCGCAATTAAGAAGTTTATGATGTAACAGAACAATGTTTGTGATGTTTCGAGTTGTTTTTTGATTTGTTTGTTTTTCTGGCAGTATAACTGAAGGAGTGACAGCAGTAGTTGAGATCTTTCCAGGTGATGGATCAGTCATCAGATCTAATGGAGCTTTAACAAATTACTTCACACAGTACAAACCTGGAGCTCACAGAGATGTAAGAGGCTTCAGTACTTCAGCCTTTTCATGTTGCTTATGTTTTCTGAAAGTAGCAAAATTCTTTTATGACTGAGGAAGTAAACAGTACATGTTAACAAATGATGTTTAGGATGATGTCCACTCGCATGAGTGACTCAAGCTGTTTTCTTCTACCCAAGACGGTCTGTGGCAATCACATGACTAAATAAACACCCATTTCTACAGCAGGGCTGGGCAACTCTGGCCCTTGTGATCCACTGTCCTGCAGAGTTAAAGGTCTTTATGGTAGCTAGAAAGCTAAAGATGACTTTGATTAGATTTGGAGCTAACTCTGCAGGGCAGTGGATCACGATGGCCAGAGCCCAGCTGTCATCTACAGGATAAAGCTTCAAACTAATGTTTACATTATGAATGAATCATGTATGACAGATGTGAAAAGTGCATTTCATAGTGCCATCTATAGCAGAAACCCTGATATTGCATTTTTAAACTGTTAAAGTGTTTGTTGTTCATGTTTATTCATGAGTGTGTGTGTTGTTTCTGTGTGTTTGCAGAGTGTGGAGTGTGTGTATTACCTGAATGGGCTTCCACCTGATGTGCCTGGACAGCTGTATTCTGTCAGATCTGTGGTCCTGCGGGCCAGCAGGTGAGCGGGGCTTTTACCGTCAGAAGCTGAAGTCATTTGTACAGCTGTAGAGATCTGAACCACATGAGAAGCAGCAGAAGTGAACAGTGAAGCTCTTGCTTTTTAGCAAACATTGCTAGTTAAAAAAGTGACGTGTGTTTGTGTTTCATTAGGATTTTAAAGTGTTGCATTCAGGCCAGAATGTCTCTGCGGGCTCCACTCTCTGTTTCCTGTTGGAATGAGGTGAATGTCTCATTTGTGTAATATCCAGTGTATATGGACAGCTGTGTGTTGATGTAACAGTCTGTTTTGTGGTTTCAGACTGTGTATGATTGTGTAAAAGTGGTTCAGGAAGTGAATGTGGCCGGTACGGGATGTTTTAAAGCTCTCGCAGATGGATCTGCTGAGGTTTTATTCCTGAATGGAGTCAGAGCTGAGATGATGTGGAAGTCTGACACACACACATCTATACGGGTACTTCATTCAACACACACACAGACACACAGACGCAGTGATAAATGGGCTGGTATGTCATATCAAGCTGCTTTTTCCCTTCACTTCAGCTTTTAACCCTGTCAGCGGGATTGATTGTGTGAAATCCTATATTTTTGTAATGTTAAATATTTGTTCAGTGTTGAAACGTGTGGGGTAAACCTTCCTTATAGCTGCAATCTGTAACTTTTGCCTCTCTACCACCATCTCTGTTTAAAATATAAAATTACAGGTTACTTGTGGAGTTATTTTGTTAAACAAGTTTAAATGTTGAACATCTGCTGTAAGAACAACATACAGATGCTGCATCATCTACAGCATCTGCACATGATACAGCAGCCAGATCTTCTTTCTGTTTCTGCTTAGTAAGCAGCAACACATGGTGACATTTTAACTTCATAGCCATGTCCTAGCAACCAGTTACAGTACCCTAGAAACCACCTCATTGACTTCCATTTAAAAAGGTGAGAGGCATCAGAAGTAGACAAGTGGGTGCCTCTTTTGACTCAGACTGCCAAGTAGTCAGACTGCCAAATTATTACTATAAAAGCTTTCCAGCCATGTCCTAGCAACCATTTACGGCACCCTAGTAACCAACATGAATTAGCTGTATCTCAGCACCAGAACATCATAGAGACATAGGAGTTGCCTCTTTTGATTCACACACACATCCGTCTATTGGTTTTACCCTGTTAACTGTCTAGCTAAACACTAGCAACCATTTACTGTACCCTAGCAACCATATAATAAAATGAATAAGCTGAATCTCAGCAACATTGTAGAGACAGGTGGGCTTATTTGACTCAAGCTGTCAGTGGGCTTTAGGTATTGCCCTGGCAACTTCCTGACTACACCCTAGCAACCTCCTAACATCATGAAAAAGACATTTTTTTAGTATATCTATGTACTAAAACATGTTAACATTGTTGACATTCTGGCCTGAGTTTTGCCACAAGAAGCACCAATCTCATTTTCTTCAGAAACTGTCTAGTTATAAACTGACTGTTGTGAATAAAGGTAAGGTGAGGAGATTGTGTTGAACAGTCATCTGTCCTGTACTTGTTCAAGATTTTTGCAGCTAACTGCATAACTTTTGTCACACAACCATATATTTGCATATGCACATGCTGGTAAATTGTGAATGTATTCACCATGTAAATAATTTAACTAAAGATTAGTGATTATTATATTCATTTCTAAATGCAATTTACTGGATTATTACAAGCATTATTCTAAACATGTTAAATATTAATCCAGATAATATTATAAAATGTTGATTTAAATATTCTGAATGCTTAGGATTTTAATAGTTTATTAAAATGTAAGTAAATGTTCAACAAAATATAACTTGGAATTGGATTGTGCAATGTTGTGCGTTTATATTACATATTATTTGAAATGTTTATTTTTGCTGATATGAGCAGAGATACACAGCTGAAGTCAGACCTTCTGAAAGATGGTGTCAGATCAGCCTGCCAGACGGCCATCAGACACTGCTCCAGGTGGACACAGATAAAGTTTATCAAAGGTAAGAAAAAACAGCAGCAGGAGTGTAAAATGCCTTCACTGTGTTGAAATTTAACTGGCAATTTGATGCACTGCATGTCTGGCAATACAAATTCAATGCAGTGACTATGCAATGTTGTATATTAACCACAATTTATAGTCATCACACGAGAAAACCAGGTAGGGTGCTCAGGAGTACAGTCACTTTAACAGTTTAGCTGTAATTTATGCTGTAAAATCAGAGTTTGGTCTTTTACAGGTACGTGTCAGCATTACTGCAGTGGTGTGACTGGGTAAAGAAGACGGAACAGAGCAAATACATAGAGGGTGTGCCTCTGTCAGGCTCCGCCCCTTCTAACACACACCCAATAACCTGCAGGTATTATGGAATTCTTATTTCCTGCAACAGTTTTTCTTATTATTCATGTTTTTCTGACATCCTACACTTCTACAGGTCTGTTGTGTCAGAACTGGAGAAAATAAAAAGGTTTAACTGTATCCTTTTGTGTGAAATTATACGAATATGTGCTATATGAATATGTTTTTTCTTTAATGCAATGAATCAGTTTTGCTGGAGAACAGCCCTGTGTCATGTTCTTCAGGAAGATCTTTGAGCCGTGAGCGTTCCTCTGACCTCTGTGAGACAGAGCTCACGGAGAACTGTGTCTCAGAGGCTTTGCAGAAAACATCTAAAGCCATACAAGACATTAACAGTCTTATCAGATAAACTTTCAGACACAGCCCTCCTGCTTTGTAAAGACCATAGTCTTAGTCACTAAATACAGCATAAATACAAGCTACATCCTCACAGTTCATTGTCAAGAGATTTCTAAACCAATCAGCTGCTATTGTGAACCGTTTTGAACTTGTCAGCGTTTGAACTTTTATTTTTATTCTTGTCAAATAAAATCTGGCATCTGTGTGTAAGTGCTGTTGTCTATGAAGAATTATTGATTTATCAAAACTCTTCCCACAATCTGGACAGTGATGAGTTCTCCCCTTGCCGCCTTCTCTGTGTTTGAGTTTATATGGAGTGGCAGAGCAGGGATTATTAGCAGATTGGTGTTGTGTTTTCAAAGACCTCTTAGGTACCATGTCCTCATACTGAATCTCCCCACATGTTAGCAGTTTGAGCCGTGTATGACAATGAACACAGAGAGCAGGAAAACACTGGAGATGAATCTTCTACCATGACAGAGAGAAATGAAATATTAGACATGAAACTCATTTATGATTGTTGACAAAATATTTTGGATTGCAAGAGCAAAAAAAGCTAAATTGTCAATACATTTTCAGAAAAAAACAACCTGATTCATAAACTACTTCTATATCAGTCCTTGATTAGCATAGCAGGGCCATTTTTAATGATAATTCTCTTAATTATAAAGTCATATGCAGGACTTAACATTACAGATAAAGACAGGCTAGTGTGCAGCAAGACACAGGTCTTGCAGAAAAACTGACACTCATAAACAGAATTCATTTCATACCTTTGCCAGAGCATTTTGTGTTCCACAGATCTCTCTGGCATACTCCTCTCCATACCAGACTAACAGTTCTTGCCCAGATTTGATAGGCCGACAACATCTGTACAGAATCACTCCTTTTATATTAATATACATTTATTAATTAATAATTAATATACTATTATTATAATAATATCACAACGTCTCACCTCATCCAGTTAGAGTGTGTCTCTCTCCTGGCATCTATATATTCATCCAAGTGCTTACTCTTGTATATCTAAGAAATGAATAAAATGAAATAAACTCACATTCATAGCAGTAAGTTGCCATTTTAACTTGTGGAAAGTTAAATGATAGAAATCACAATTTTCAGTAAAATGAAACGCTTTTCAAATTGAACGATACCTTGAGTTGCATATGATTACATTTTGTAGTAATTGGAGTTGTATTTGTAATTGCGAAATGAGCTCCGATTGATCGAAATGAGCTCCGATTGAAAGAATCTCCCTACCTTTAATACACACACACACAAAGGACTGAATGCAAGGCCAAGTTTTCTAAAGCAGATTGCATAGATAAAACTATAGTAACATACATGGCAAGCTAACAATTTTAGGTTATAAGAATGTTTCCCTACCATTTCCATTAAGTAACAATAATGTTCAAAATGTTATTTAATGTTATATAAACACATTTAAAATGTCCAGTTTTTAGTGGTTGTATTAACATTATTGCTCGGTTGTAAGAATGTTATTCAAAAATTTGTTTAACTTCTGTGACATTTGTCAAATGTTTATTTAGTAGTGAAGTGTTTGATACTGTTGTATGTCTCACCTGTTGTTCTGTTTATGCTTTTGTTTGTATTTATTCTGTTGATTGACAGAAGCATCTACAGATGTTTGCTGTCACATCAGAAGTGGACATGGAACAAACTGCTTCCTGTGTGTCCTAAGAGAAGAAGAGGCCAATCAGTGCCTGTTCACTTCATTTATGTGACGTCAAATGCAGGTCAAAGAATTTAAAGCCAGTTGGTCTATATATTTGTTATGAACTGCAACATAATTCACTCTTCACCTCTTCACTGGTACAGTACCACATTGAAGCCAGTTTTTGGTATCAAGGCAGGACTGGTAACTATGGATACTTGAGCATGAGGACGAGTAGATGCTTGTACATGAGTCTCTTTAATCATGTTGTGTCTGGTGGAAACAGTTGTATTCACAGTTTCCAGAAGATTGCTGAGCTGAACAAAAAATGAAGAGTGTTGAATGAAAGCTCGACTCCACTGGAGAATGTGAATGTACACTTTCATTACTGTACAGTGTTTCTGCTGTGTAGAATTACAGAATCAGAGCCTCAAATAAAGAGTTAGGGAATCTAGCAAAACAAAGCTCCAAATGAGATGTTAATAGGGATACTTTTCTATTTAAATTAATTACTTATACATTTTGAATGTACTATATACATTTTGATTCATGGAGCTAATTCTACATGAACAGCCCAGATATTTATTAAATTACACGATAAAAGAATTGTTTGTTGTTATTATTACTGAAGGTAGCTTTACTGAATATTGGTGTATTACATTACTGTTAAAAAGCCACTTTTGACTGCATCACAGTCAAGCATGTCCAGTGTGAAACCTGAAGTCATGTTCTCATGTTTTGGGCTCCATTCTTCTCATAAAGTCAAGAATAACATCTGTGAATCGCTGACGTGATCATGTTATTCTGAGTGTTTGCTGTATAACAGCAATACCTTTGTCAAAATAATGCACACAGCACACAAAAAACGAGACATAAGTGAGTTGTGTGTAGTTGTATGACTTCATGTTTCTGTAATGTTATTTCTGACACTTCTCAGCTGATTTCACTCAGGTTTTAGTAAGGTTTAAGCTCATTCATCTGAATTAAAGAGATTACAAGACAGGATATCAACAGGTGCACATAGAGACCGTGCTCTGGCATTGGTCTGAAACGTGATAAGTTTAATTATTAATTAAATTAGTCAATAAATAAACAGTAATGAATAGTAATAATTGGTAAGATATCGCTTTATTCCTACAGCAACATGCAGCCTGTCTTTATGGTGAACATCCACACCTCTCTATGCTGCGGCTCTGGACTGACTGTGATGTATTGGCTCTTGTCTGTACTACAGATCTGTACCATAGTGCCATGAAACAAAGAAAATATATATTTATATTTTTCTAGACGATGATGTGTGTAACTGAAAGGAGTTGTTTATTGCTTGAGTTGTGATTTTCTTTGTCAGATGTACAGTGTGTTTTTTGGGGGGCTCTTTCAGGAAGTTTTTGTCTTGGGCATCAAATGGACGTATAATTAAAGAGCAAAACATTTCAGTGCATTTGAGTCTCTTGCTCAGACACAATTTGACAAACACAACTGTTTGAAACTGGTGTAACTTTTCCCTTACTGTTTTTGCTAATAAAGTGAGATAGAACAGGAATAGAAGAGCACCACTCACAACTGAAAATGAAAGTCTTTGTTTAGGAGACTGAATAGACTCATGTTAACATTTCTTAATTTAAAATGAGAACCTTGAAAACCTTGTTAAAATGTACTCACAGCACATTGACCTAAAGCTTATTCTTACAAAACAACAGACTGTTTTGTTCAGAATGAGATACAGATATTTACAAGGTAAACTGAACTGATTTTTCTTACCGTGGTCTTTTATGTCACCTGTATATCTGCATGTGTTTGTGTGTTCTGTAATACATTGATCAGGACCGGCTCACCGCCTGTCTCACCGCCTGTCTCACCGCGGTCCATTAACGCGTCTCTCCCTCCACCCGTCTCACACTGTTATTTGTCAGTAATTAAAAACAAGTGTCGTTTTTCATCTTCTCACTTTTATTCTTTTATAATGTTTCTCGTGGCGTTACACTTTCTTACGTTTCGATTTATTGTGCGGACCGCCGCTATAGCAGTTCGATGACGTCAAAGGCGTCACGTGGTACCTGTTACTTTTCACTGCGCTGGTGGAATGGGCCTATCACAATCGTTTGTGATGATCCGATTGGCTCGTTAATTGACCACTTTCACAACACTGTCAGGGAGGATTTCACTTTTGTCAGGTAACAATATTTGTAGTGATAATAACTGTAAAATGTTACACTTATTAATGCGTGAATAGCCTTGTTCACAATATCGCTTGTAAGCATTCAGCGGAGGGTGGATATCTGGAGGAAGGCGCTTCCTGTCCCGTGAACGCGCACTAGCGGTAACTCGTCGCGGTTCCTCGTGTGGTTCCGGGACACCGGCCCGGTTGCTCCTCTTTCGAAACCCCGTTAGACCAGATATATACATGAAACGTGCAGCCGGATCTGATGCGTCCGGTTTACGGACATTTACCTGCGGGATGTGGAATATAGCGGGATGCTGAAAACATCAAGGTAATAATGTTTAACAATGTTTAATTGTTATGGGGTCGGGACGTTCACGGGATGTTGTGGATGTTTTCGGTAGGTAATTATCATTTAAATGGCGTGAAACAAAGTGTGACGTCGCTTTAAACCAATAACGTGACGTCATGAAGCGCTTGACGTTACGACACGTCTCACGCCGCTGCGGTAATGCTGGGCGAGCCCGTAGAGTTGAAGTTTGATTTATTTCACTTTAAAACATGAAATAATGCGTTTTATTAAATGTAATGTCTGTGTAGTAGCGTGTCGTTGTTTCTGAATGTTATTGCGTTATTCTACACATTCCTCTGTTTGTTTGACAGTGGTTTACTTCACTCGTCGCAGCTGATTTATAGTGTATAATTTAACTTTATTTAACACTATATGTACATTACAGTGTCAGTCTGAGTCGGTGTTATTTGTTATAATAATAAGATCATTATTGGTGTGTATTTACAAGTCGTTTAATTCAACAGTCTTTACATTAACCTCACAAACTGTATATTAGTTGTATCAGACAGTATTGGTTTGACATGTCTGTATGTACTGATTGAATGTGATATAATTCATTTTATTTACACTCAGATTATGATACATGTAAACAAAATCCACAATGTTATGACAGGACGTATTTGTATGTTCTTATTAGTGCCTTTAAATAGGTAGACAAACAAAAGTATGTATTGGTGAAAAGGTTTATTTGATGATTCTGTAGCCTGTCCATTATTGTGTGGACTGATGTGCAGATTCTGAGTCAGTCAGATAAGCTCAGTTTGCCCTGGTGATACACATCTGAAGTACAGGTGAACAGATCCATCAGTACACACAGTCTTGTGCGTGAGATTCTGAAGACTGCTTCATGTTTCTTAGGTCTCAACTTCAGATGTTGGTTTGGGTCTGGATCTTAGTTAAGGTCTCAGACTAGGTGATCAGGATCAGAAGTTCACCATATGAAGGTGTCATCAGTGTCTTTAAATTTATGGTCTTGTTTTCAGTCTTGAAAGGTCTAGGTTTCTGGGTCTGTACAGATGTACTATTGCTCTAGGTTTTTGGTTTAAGTCTTGGTTTAAGTCTAGGTCCTGAAGGGGTTTAGTATGAGTTGTGGAGGTCTGGAATTGGTCTGGTTTAATGGTTGATAATCAGTGAAAGGCTTTTTCCCGATCTGTTGAGTCACTCTCACTTACAGATTACTGAGTGATTGTTTCTAGCACCAGTTCTGTTTATTATTTGTTTTCACGTTTTTTTGGCGTGACCATCAGAACCTTCTGGAAACCTGAAAAATTTAATTGGTTTATTTGGTTGCAAATAAAATTGTGCTAAAAGATTATAACTTCTGGGAGTTATAATCTATGACTCTTATTTCCTCAGAACGTGTTGTTAGCAGATAACAGAGTGGAAGGAAGTGATTAGAGAGACCTGCTCTAAGTTGTTGTTCTCCTCGTGTGTCAGCGCTGACATGGATTTCAGAGAAATGATCTGTGCCGCGGAACAGACATTTCCCGCTAAATCAGACCCGACAGCTTAATTTATTAACCATTATTATAAACTTACTGTTGTGAATCGGGTAAAGAGATTGTGCTGAACACTCATCTGTCTGATCTGATTTTTGTTTGTTTTATTTTGTTCATCAAATTGCACCATTAAAGGGGGGAAACAGGTTTTTATTGCTTGGTTTTAGATAACCAGTATTCAGTAACTTGTAACTTTTCATGTAGCTAACATTGGCTTTTTCGAATGGAAAGCTTGACTGTAGTTTAACTTGACATTTTGAGTAGTTTAAAGCAGCTTTCCCAACACTGGATTATATAAACATTGCCATTGCTCACAGAATAGCCACCATTGCTGCCAACAGAAAGGCTGGATCAGTGTTCTGCTGCGTTTGGGTATGTGTGTGTTTTATTTGAATGATCAGAGTGATATGAAGACTGCATGGAAAATGACTGTAAACACTGTGTGTTATTTCAGCCTAATCCTGCAGTCTTATGTTTGTGATACAAGGAAACTCTTCTTGGCAGTTTTTTTCCACTTTGGCTCTGTGTGGCCATTTTGAGCTCTCAACCAGAACAGCAAACATGTTCTGCGAATACGTTTCGCACAGGGTTGGGCGACTCAGTTTCCTGTTACAGTGCAGCACATCTGACCTGATGGCATTATGAGAATCCTGTTTTCTAGGGTTATGTGCTGTTTGTTTGGCATAACTACCTGGATGTGCTTTTTACCAGTAAAAAAGGGATCAGATTACTAGACTAGACTGGAGTACCTCTTTTTAGGGTGTGCTGGTTGCTAGGCCATTGCTATGCAGTTGCTTGGGTCTCCCGGGCTAATCTAGGCAGTTGCTAAGGTGTTCTGGGTGGTTGCTAGGTTGATTGCTAAATGAATAGCACACATGCAGGAAGTAATAAAACCCAGGAAATATGTTTACCACTTACTCTAAGTAACAACAGCAGTTTTAGCCTCGCCGAGTAGGTTATTCCACTAAAAATATTTTGTTTGTTCCTCTTGGCTTCTAACAGGCTTTTTCTGCAGTGTGGTGTGGGGCTGGCTTGTTACTGGAAAAGTGAAAGTGGGGAGTTTTAGTATGAGCTGGTGTCTGGAGCTTTACTTAAGGGAGGGTCTGATCCGGGATGCCTGTTTAAACTTGCTTTTGGTTTTAATACTGCAGATCTGTCAGATGAGCAGCAAACGTTAGCCTGTGCCCTGCACTTCTCTTTTCTTAAGACATTTGTTAGCAGTTAGTGGTGCTTGTTAAACTCTACACAGTATTAAACTTCATCACGTAACTCGTCCCACATTATTTGTGTTAGTGATCGAACGATGTAACAGGTGATTAAAGTTCTTTGACTTTATCATTTTCTTTAGAAAATGCCCCTAACTGTTATTGCAAGTTTCTCTTTGCAAGTCTTAGATCTAGAAGTTTCTTATTTGATTGAATGGTTTAGAAGTGAATTAATGTCTTTTATTTGTTGTGTGAACAGGTGTGAACGCTGATCTGCAAGTATCTGTTCTGCTGTGCTGTCAGAAGTGAGGTGGAACGGGGATTTTTCAGGATGAAGGGCGGGTTGTCTTTGGCTCTTTTGCTCAGTCTCGGGGTCATACAGTCTCTTGGACAGAACGGTGAGTCTGTGTTCAGCTTCAACACACTCAGAACAGCAGATTCTAGAGTCACTCCAGATTTATCCCTCATTACATAAGATTAATGAAACATGACGCATCTGCTTTGCTTTAGTTTAGGGTTGCTTTGTTTTTGCCATACTGAAGAAGCCTGAACTAATACAGAATGAAATACAGGCCTGTTTTTATTATTTTGTGATGTGACCAATCATGTCCAGATTGTAATTTAGACGTATATTACAGTAGGGTGTCACAATATTCAAGAAAAATGTGATAACATGCGTTATCACATATCACAACTAATGTGATATGTGATATGACAATGCTTTAGGTTTTGAAAGTTAATTTAAATAAATAAATATATTTTAAAATTGAAAATTATATAACCAACATACATGGTTTGCATTCTTTCTGCAAAAAGTAACATTACAACAAACATTTGCATGCCAGTTTCTCACTGTTTGCATGCCAGTTTCTCACTGTTTGCATGCCAGTTTCTCACTGTTTGCATGCCAGTTTCTCACTGTTTGCATGCCAGTTTCTCACTGTTTGCATGCCAGTTTCTCACTGTTTGCATGCCAGTTTCTCACTGTTTGCATGCCAGTTTCTCACTGTTTGCATGCCAGTTGCTCACTGAACTCACTATTCAAAACTTTTTGAAGTATTAAAATCATTTAGTTATTTCAAACCATTGAAATATGTACATTTATGATATTTCGATATTTCTTGCAGCCCTGTTACACAGTCAGAGTTAAAACACTCAGACTAGTTAAAACTAATGTTGTACAGTCTGCTGTGGGCTTGACTTAAGCTTGTGTCCATTTTGTACAATATTATAAGTTACAAATGTAAGAGACAAAAATCGAGTACAGGCAGTTGAATTCATTACACTTTAATTTAATTAGCTGTTTTACCAGCTGAATAATGTTTAATGAATAATGTTTCTCTGTTATGTTTCAGGTCCTGATGAACTTTCTGTGCCCCGTGGTTTAACGCTGAACTCAGATTTATCGGCACAAACTCTTTCTTTGACGTGGGAAAGTGACTCGTGGCTTTTTGACATTGAGATCTTCCACACCGAGCTCATGAATGTGGTGCTGAATGTAAGAGCTTCTGGCAGACAGTTAAACTGTTCATTGTGTTATTTCTTGTTAGCTTGGTTTGAAATGTAGGTTTGGATACTTGCCATAAACAACACACAATACAACTCATTCTTGGAACTTCATAACTTCTTGTCTTCTGAGGCTCCTCCAGGACAATAAACCAACAGTTTAATAGCAACAGATTGAACACAAAAACTCCCAAACCAGTTTCTCTGCTCACTGTTAATGTCTCATGAGTCACTGACTGTGACGTGAAGAGCTTAAGAACATGTTATAACACTGATTTCATTTGTCTGCTGAGCTTGTGTTGAAATTTGTCAGTGTTTATTTTTCCATATTACGAAAGTCTTATTGACATAAATGAAATCACAGAAAACATGTTTTATGATCAGTCACAGATTCTTTTGGATAAAGCACCTCTTTAAGAGTCTGTTAACATGATATCTCAGTGGCTCCTATTGTAGGATAAGGATTTATCAGTTGCATTTTGCTGAAGAACAAAATTTCATCAAAAGGTGATAAGTAGGACTGTCACTGAAAAGACTTAACCAGTAACAAGTAACCAAATAGCTGTTTAGGTATTTTGTAACTGTTGACTTCAGTATGTGAGTATGTCCATGTTTTACATTAATCTGTAGGAGACAGTGGCACTAACAGCAGATCCTACAACAGGACAGTGTGTTTGGACTTGGAACTCACCGTTACCATTGGAGTGCACCTCTCACTCTGTGCACATCAGAGCACGAAATCAGCAGGCAGTTAGTGAGTGGAGCCCCCTACAGACACTTCCAGGTACTGTGTGCATTAGTCATTCAGAACATGTTTAATCTGCGTTTTGAAATGACATATGACAAAGCTGATTGGCTGAGGGCGCTACAATACATAACCACCCAAACTGTGACATTAAAACATGTCTCCTTAAAGATTTGGTTATTTAAAGCTGCATTTTGTAACTTTCTATGGTTAACATGAACAGAAATCAGTTATGGAGTACATAACAGATCAGTGTTCAACACGATCTCCTTAGCTTGTCCTAATTCACAACAGTAAGTTTATAATTTATAATTTAAGATGTCGAGTCTGATTTCACAGGAAATATCCATCTGTAGACAAAGAAGATCCGGCTGCTATATCACATGTGCGGGTGCTGTAGATGATGCAGCGTCTGTATGTTGTTCTTACAGCAGATGTTCAACATTTAAACTTGTCATCCACATTAAGAAAATAACTCCACAAGTAACCTGCAGTTTTATATTTCAAACAGAGATGGCGGTGAAGTTACAGATTGCAGCCTTAAACAGTAAAATCTTTGAGATATCTCACAGCACACTGTGAGACACTGTGAGACACTGTGAGACACTGTGAGACACTGTGAGACACTGTGAGACACTGTGAGACACTGTGAGACACTGTGAGACACTGTGAGACACTGTGAGACACTGTGAGACACTGTGAGACACTGTGTCTTTGGTCTGTAGGGCTTGATATTCCTGAGAGGTCTGGCTCTCAGATGTACCCGCAGGACCGTGTGGTTCCCGTGGGCAGTAACATGACGTTCTGCTGTATCGTTGCTGAGAGACAGACCTTTGATAGAATTCTGTACAAGGGGCAGAAGATCAGCGCCACACGGCTGAGCAGGAGAACTTATGCCATCACAGTAGCCAATCAGCCTGCATCTGGAAACACAGGAACCAACGTGGTGTGCTGCTCTCAAACACTGACTTTCACCGGGGCCGTGGTGTTTGTTGGCTGTGAGTACAGTCAACCTTTTCCATTTCACATTTACAGCATCATGTTTAACAGTAAAGTGCGCTAACAATATCTGTCTGTAATATAAGTTGTAATTGCTTTCTGTCTTACTAGATTAAGATTGTTCTCGTAAAATGATGTTGCTTTCTCTGTAAACATGCAAAACAATCATACGTGAAATTCTGTGACGTTTCTTAAGTTGCTGATATTATAAACTATTACACGTTGATACTGCATGTGTCCTTACAGATGAATCATTTATGAATAGGGCTGCACAATATTAAAAAACTTGCTTAAAGCTGCAATTCGTAACGTTTTTTCACTTAAAAATGAATCAAAATCAGTTACTGAATGAATACATGTAAGATCAGTGTTCAACACGATCCCCTCTTTTATCCAATTCACAACAGTAAGTTTATAAAGATTTATAATTTCACTTTGACTTCATTTGACTTCAGCATGCATAAATAAAGTATGTAAGTAACCTGTAAGTTGTAAGTTTTATGTTTCAGAGATGCAAAGACAGGCAAACGTTACGGATTGCAGCTTTAATAATGTGATATGCACTAAGTGATACAATAATGCTTTGAGTTTGTGAAATCTATAGACAAAATGTATTCAAATGGTTTTAAAAACTAATAATTGGAAAGCCTCACTACAACTTCTTAAAGTGAACTGCCTTGTTTTACTGTTGTAGTAAATAAAAACAAATCTGACATAGCTGCTACTTTGAATTATTAAAATCTTTGTTATTGTAAACCATTGTGATATACACATTTGTGCTATTTAGATAATTTCTATATATAGTGCAGTGTACCACAAGAGAACGTCATTAATACAACGTCTAAATAACTGGATGTTTTGAATATTCCTAGAACTTTCAAAATAACATTTTTGTTATTTAATAGAAATGCCAGGGAAACGTTCTTATGACCTAAAATTGTTAGCTGGGACTTTACAAAGTTGCAAATGAAAAGTTCAGAAAATGGAAAGGTTGGCTGTTTATTCTGAACATAATGGCTGGTGCTAAATAAGTTCTATTCAGTGTTACAGAAAGAGAGTTTAGATGTGGTTTGTTATTTGTAATTGCCGCAGATCCGCCTGGTGACGATGGTTTGGTTTGTGAAACTCGAGACTTGACATCTGCAGAATGTTCTTGGAAGAAAGGACGAGACACCCGCTTGAGAAAGAAGACAAGTCTAACAAAATACATCCTTAATGGAAGGCAGGGAACACACTACCCAAAAACCACTAACCACAGACACACACACACACAGACAGACAGACACACACACAGACAGACAGACAGACACACACACACAGACACAGACAGACACACACACACAGACAGACAGACACACACACACACACACACAGACAGACAGACACACACACACACACACACACACACACACACACAGACACACACACACACACAGACAGACACAGACAGACAGACACACACACACAGACAGACACAGACAGACAGACACACACACACACACACAGACACACACACACACACAGACAGACAGACACACACACAGAGACACACACACAGACACACACACAGAGACACACACACAGAGACACAGACACACACAGAGACACAGACACACACAGAGACACAGACACACACAGAGACACACACACAGACACACACACACACAGAGACACAGACACAGACACAACACACACAGACACACACACACACAGAGACACACACAGAGACACACACAGAGACACACACAGAGACACACACAGAGACACACACAGAGACACACACAGAGACACACACAGAGACACACACAGAGACACACACACAGACACACACACACACACAGACACACAGACACAGACACACACACAGACACAGACACACACACAGACACACACACAGACACAGACACACACACAGACACAGACACACACACACACACAGACACACACACAGACACACACACAGAGAGACACACACACAGAGAGACACACACACACTGTCCTGTTTGCATCTTGAAACTGTAATGTCCTCAGTACATAAAAACAGACACCAAACCACATTAAATGAGATGGAACTGATACTCATGTAATGTATATATATTCTACAGCTCATGTGAGAATTGCATTAATGTTGTAATTAAATTACAGTACATCTCTTGATTGGAAGTACATGAGAGTTTGAGTTGTACAAGTCATGTTTTCATCTGCAGGGATTGTTTGGAGGCTAATGAAGGAAATATGTTCAGGTGTAACTCGACCGTGTGGCAGGAGCACTGGACTCTGATGGCTCAGAATCCGATAGGTCAAGTTCAGCTGACTGACTCCGCCCACCTCACTCACCGCGGTACAATCACATGCAGCCGCATCTTTATTATGTGTTTATTTCTTATAACTGAACATAGTGTCCTTATAATATTGTGGACATCATCTGTGATGTTTTCACATGATCAAAGTAATTGATTTTGCTTTATTACTTACTTCCAGCTGTTAGGTAGTTTAGGTGTTAGGTAGTTTAGGAATGTAATTGCATTAGATAGCAGAGATCAAAAAACAAAATTGCTAAATGTTTTACAGGAATGTGAAGGAAGGTTTTGCCTGAAACGGTCATTTTGAGCAGTTAATCTTTTCTTTCAGGATCAGAATTTTGTGAATTTTAAGGTAGGGAGGCAATTTCAGAGAGGCTGGCAATAGCAAGCTAGCTTTGAAAGCATAGGATTAAAAAAAAGCCACGCCTCCTCCAACACATGAACACATACATAGCTTGACAGACAGTTGAGACACCCTATCATTACATTTAGACCGTATTCAATGATTGGACAAATGTTTTATGGTCCTGCACCTTACACAGAAGATATATAAATGTATTTAGAGCAGTTATTGCTTAGTGATTGCTATCAAGATGTGAAGAAACTTTCAACCAGCATAACAAAAATGTTTCTGGAAAAATCACCTAAATAACCTACCCTGATTTTAATAGACCATCTGAAAATAACTGTGAAAATTTGGTTTGTTAAAAAGAGTAACCAAATACCCTTAAAGAAGTGAAGTTAGTTTTGAGTTCATATGTGGCTTAAATGTCTTTATACTTGTCTATATGTCTCTCTCTCTTGCTCTCTGTTTGTCTTCAGTACATCTGTGGGCTCCAGTGAATGTCTCAGCTGTGGGTGTGAAGGCATGGAGCGTCACCCTCAAGTGGAGCTGGCCCGTGACTGCCTATGAAAAACTCAATATGATTTGCCAGCTGCGGCTCCACAGTGGTGAATTTTCCAGTACAGTGAGTTTCACATGACAGAACTTGGCCTTTTTTTGTTGTTTTTTTTATGTGGGTTTGATGTTCTGAAAAGTTTCAGAAAAGAAAAGTGTGTGAAACTGAGTTTGACATTTTTAGGTGAACTTTATATTAAAATACTAAGTAAAATCATTCATATTTTATGTTGCTGTTGAACAGTAGAAGGTCATGGGTTTGAATCCCAGAAAACACGCACTGATAAATGTTTACCTTGAATCCACTGTAAGTCACTTGGGATAAAAATAAATGCATTATTTTATTCTCTTCATTGTCATTTACATTTATCTGGTGTACATTTTGAACTATTACTCGTCTCATCAGTGTTTTATATGCCATGTTTTCTTATAGTTTTATGTATATATTGATCACACATGTAATTAGATTCCTAAATCCCAGGAATTTGGCAATTTGCAGGAATATATGGGAATTATGGCTCAATAGTTGAAGGCGAGTCATATGCTAATTATATTTATGTTAGTTCATGATACGAAGTTGTAAAATTTGTAGTTGTTCCTGTAAAATTACAACTTGTAATATTTTGAAAATTCCCCAGCTTTGCATCCCTACATGTAATTTAATCTGTTTTATGTACTAAACTATTATGTAGTATTATTGTGTTATTGCTGCACATTTGAATGATATTCAAATGATATTCTGTCTCTCTCTCTGTCTTTCTCTCTCCCTCCTCTCTCTCTCTCTCTCTCTCTCTCTCTCTCTCTCTCTCCCTCTCTCTCTCTCTCTCTCTCTCTCTCCAGCGTAACTTCAGCGGTACAGGTTTATCTTCTGTTCTGTTGGATGGTTTGTGGCCGGATGTTGAATACACTGTGTCTGTGCGCTGTGGCTCTCTGCACAGTTTCTGGAGATGGGGAGATGACAGTGCCCCCTACAGGATCCACACAAAAATGGACCGTGAGTGATCAAAACAACCAGAGAACAAAAAACAAAAACACTTTTGTACCAGTTCACACTTTGAACAAGTAGCCTCTTAGCTGCATATTGGCTGTTTATTAGCACTTAGAAAGCACATCTGAATTATTATTGTGCATGAGCGTCTCGTACATCACTTGGTCCTGCCCCACACTTAAACACAACAACTGCCTAAATTAGCAGTTTATTAAGGTAACATTCATAGTTAATGGTGAAAGTGTGTCTCCATACTTAACACATTAGGTGGCTACTTTGGAAAAAGACATAATTAATAAACTGTTTAAAATGTTTTACATTTTTTTATATTGATTTTGATATTTCAAATGCTTCCCGTTATTTCACTGATGGCTTCACTATCATTCTAAAATGTGTAAAATATTATGAATCATTTATTAAGGGAAACCTTTGACTGATGCTGTTTGTTTAACAGTTTGTGTCCATGTTTCAGGCCCTGATACTCCAGATGTTTGGATCTGGATGGAGAGTGAAACAATGGGACTTGTTTTGTGGAAAGTAGGAGCACATACACTATCACGTTCACCATCTGAACAGCAGATTTTTCATCAGTATGTTTGTGTTGAAAAACTGCCTGACAGTCAGTCTGTCTCATCTTAGCCTCTGTCTGTGCGTGAAAGTCACGGTGCTTTAGACGGTTATGAGGTTTCCCAGAGATCAGCAGAGGAAGACTGGATCACTGTGTCTCTGTCTCACAATGACCTCAGCTATCCCATCATACTCACCAACAGAAGTGACATCACTGTTGCCGTGGCAGCACGGAATCCAGCTGGTCTGTCGCAGCCTTCCACTATAACTGTCCCAGCATACAGAGCAGGTACCAAACCAAGCACACGCTGCTTTCTGTTCATTTGGACTTTGATACAATTTAATAGCTGAAGGCAGAGTAGGACATTTTTTTTAGGACATTTTTTTGTTATGCTGGTTGAAAGTTTCTTAACATCCTGATATCAACCAATCAACATCAAGTGCCTAAATATATTTATATAAATGTATATCTTCTGTGGAAAACACAGGACCATTAAATGTTTGTCTAGTTTTTGAGATGCTAGCAATAGCAAGTCAGCTTTGAAAGCATAAGATCCCGCCCTCCTTCAGAGCATCTCTAAAGCCACGCCTCCTCCAACACAAACAAACACACTGATGACAGAAGATTGTATGCGTGAGCAGGGTGGGCAGAGGTATGCAAATACATAGTTTGACAGACAAATGGAACATTCAGGCCAAAAACAATGATTGGACAAACATTTTATGATCCTGCGCCTTGCACAGAAGATATATAAACATTTAAACACTTAGTGATTGCTATGAGGATGTGAAGAGACTTTCAACCAGCATAACAAAAATGTTATGATCCTGTTGGTCCTGTTGTTTTCTCAGTAGATTCCCAGCTGACTGTTTCTGAGCTGACTGGCACAGACGGAGGTTTTGACGTGTCCTGGAAGCCCGATGCTAATGCTAGCAGAGGGTATGTAGTGGAGTGGCTGCCCACGGGCTGTGCGGCGCTCTGCTCCGTAAACTGGCTGAAAGTTCCAGAATCAAACAGCAGCATCAGGCTGAAATCAGGTGACCTTAACATGAGTCTGCTATTAACTCCCTGAATGTAGACTTATTGACGTGTCTTGTTTACACCACGGCTGCATGCTTCTGTCTGTGCGCCCCGTTGAGTCTCGACTCTGTTGATTTCAGACTCTCTGGAGGCTGGAGTACGGTACACTGTGTCTGTGTACGTTCTGTCTGCTGGAGCTCCTGTCATTCTGGAGAGATGGCACGGCTACACACAGGAACTGAGTAAGAGAGCTTTCACAAAAACTGCCTTTCTCAGAATGAAGTTTTCCACTAATAAAGATCAGAGGATTTGCTGATAAATTTTGTATGTTCATCTGCTGTGTTTATGAAAACTTAACAGGTTTTTGTGTGAAAGCAGCTATTGGCTCTTTTACAACCAATGCTAAATTAGCATCTGCTCATTAATTGGTTCATTACAGATATAAAGAGCCAATGAAATGCATTGATGCACAGATTTTCTTTATGTCCCCCATGCAGGCAATGTTTCTTCAGTATTGTAGTATTTTACAACAAAGTCTAGGTTTAGGTAACGTAAGTCAGTAAATTCTAGAATTCTGTAAAATAAGTTATTTTTAGCAACCTTTTGTCTGAGGAGTACACATCATCAAAGCTAACAGAAATGGACTAAAGAGCTATAAGGATGTCATGTTTCTAATTTCACAAACCACTCCTGCTAATGGCAGCTGTAGATTTAGGAGAGTCATCTGACAGTCTGGTATGTTGTTTGGATCTGAGTTCTCTTCTGCGGTTCTTCTCCAGTTCCTGCACAGTCGGTTGGTGATCTGTCAGCTAATCACACAGGCTCTGATGTTCTGTTGTCTTGGAAACCCATCGCAGTAGAACAGCAGAGGGGCTTCATACGTGGGTACAATGTTTACCTGGCAAATGCAGCGCACCTGGAACTTATCGGTAAGTTTTGCAGCACAACCATCTACTTATACAAAAGGGATCAAATAATTTAAGCATTTGTTGTTAGTTCTTTAAGTTAAAACTTAAGTTCAGTTTTATATAGCGCTTTTCTGATTTTCTGTTGCTGTAGAGCTGCTTTACACGTTTAGAAAAAACGTGTAAAGCAGAGTTTTCCAAAACAAGATGTCAATTTGTAATTGGCATCAGGTTACAAATAACTTGTAGCTAATCTCATGCAACAGCATGAATAATGCAAAAAATAAACATAAAATTAACTAATTTATAATCTGTAATCTGAATGCCTGTAAAAATTAAGAATAAACAGTTTCTCAGTTGATACAGTCTGTTCTCGGGTTTGTTCACAGCTAACGTGTCGAATCCTGAAGTGCGATCACACAGATTCAGGAGTTTGTCTCCAGGCTCATATAAGTTTATTGTGAAATCATATAACTCAGCTGGAGAAGATACAGGATCAACTGTGGCCATTAAACTGGAGATGAACAGTACGTCATTATAATGATATACATTCATTCTGTTTCATTAAGTGTTCTGTGTTATAGCCTGATGCTATTGAAGAACCGCCTTCCACAAAGAATGTCTCATTTTGTCATTCAATACCTGTAATCTGTGGTACCCTTTTCAAAAAAGGGGCTTCACGATTGAAAAAACATTTTTGGCTGTATGGTTCCATAAAGAACCTTCAACATCCACTTAACATCCTTTCTGTTTCACAAAAGGTTCTTTGTAGTGAAAAAAGCGTTGTTATACTATTAAAGGGTAGGAAAGAAATGGTTCTTTAAAGAATTTAAATCATTCTTTGGGGAACCAAAAATGTTTCTTGAATGGCATCGCTGTGATTCTTTTAAGAACTATTATTTTTAAGATTGTACTGATGGTTGAAAGAACCAAGAAACCATTACGTTGTTCTGAGGATCCTATACTATAACATCAATACTGATCTCTAAAGAACCATGTGGTCAACTATAGAGCCCTGTACAGCTCAAAATGGTTATTGATGGGAGAAGGTTCCTTGTGGAATCTCAGCTGCTCCAAAGATCTATCAATAAACCTTTATCTTCAAGAGAGCTGCAGAGTGAGATTGTGGTTGGAGTCAGATTCTTCAGGAAACAGGATCTCCAGCAGTGGAATCAGACAGCCTGTTCTATTTCATATTCTGCACGTTATAACTAACAGTGTTGTTTCTGTTCTGCAGGTAACATATTGGTTGTTGGGATTTTGGTGCCGTTGGGCTGCATGTTTTTCTGTGTGATCCTCATCAGTGTCTTCTGCTGTAAGAAGAGAGAGTGGTGAGGCTTCATTCTCGTGGCTGAAATGTATTTCCATCAAGTGCTGTAATTTTTCAAAGCCACTAAACTGAATCGATTAGAAGCAGATTTCTGCTAAAGCAGACTGAATTATTTCCGTCTTGCTGGGAAATGTAACTGAATAATTGAGTGAATGTCGCTAGTATATTACAGTATATAGACATTTTCTCATAGAGTGCAATAATATAGGAAGGGCTACTTAATTATAAAAATCATTTTGCAGTGCAAAAAACATATTGGTTCTACAGATGGCCTTTATTAAGATAATTAAAGCTGCAATCAGTTATTGAGCACATGACAGATCAGTGTTCAACACAATCTCCTTATTTATAACACAATCTCCTTAAACCCTGATTCACAACAGTAAGTTTATAATAATGATTTATAATTTGAACTGTCGGGTCTGATTTCATAAGAAATGTTCGTCTGTAAACAGAAAGAAGATCTGGCTGCTATATCTCATGTGCGGGTGCTGTAGATGATGCAGCGTCTGTATGTTGTTCTTACAGCAGTTGTTTAACATTTAAACTTGTCATCCACATTAAGAAAATAACTCCACAAGTAATCTGTAATTTTATATTTTAAACAGAGATGGCGGTAGAGAGGCAAAAGTTACATATTGCAGCTTTAAAGTAATATAAATAGAATTTCTTTAAAAAATTATCTGAATATTTCACTCATTGAATGTGTTGACTTGATGTTTTGCAAATCATTATTTTTATTAATTTCAGGCTTAAGAAAGCATTCTATCCTGATATTCCTGGACCCAAAGTATCTGGAGACTGGTCTTCCCCACAGGTATGCTTTATTTCCCTCTGTATTCTTCTATACTCTCCTCACCTGTTATTTCTTTACCTTTACTATAGACACATTTGGTGAATGCTTTTATCCAAAGTGGCTTTGTGTATTCAAGTTATACATTTGATCAGTGTGTGTTTCCTGGGAATTGAACCCACAAGCTTTTGCGCTAACGCAATGCTCTACCAGTTGAGCTACAGGAACACTGCCATCTCCCGATCTTTTCTCCTTGTGTTTAGGGTCCTTTGGATGTGAAACCTTCTCCTCACAGTCTGGTTCAGATTGTGGACAGTCCAGAGTGGGAATTCAGTAAGCAGGGCCTGATCCCGGTACCGGAGGAAGAGGAGGAGTTTGAAAATGAAAACATAGACGTGGACACGGACTCTGATGAACCAGGTCTCCTGAGATACTACAACCATGTGGTGGGTGATGGTTCCCATGGAAACCATGTCTCAGAATCGTCTGGTTCCTCAACTTTTTCGGTGAGCTCAACGCAGACGGAAGTCACTTACACGGGCCTCCAGAGCCCGACCTCCTCACGTGGGGCATATGGTGGAGGTTACAGGCCTCAGACGCAGTCGTCCTTCTCAGGCCCAGAGTCGCAGGTCGGTTCCGAGTCGGACTTCCAAGAAGAGAGCTGGAGAGCCGGCTATAAGCCACAATCTTCATGGCAGCTTGATTTTCCTGATGCGGATAATTTCAGTGGTTCTCTCGGAAGCCCTACATCCATCACGTCCTCACAGTTTCTTATTCCAGAACCTTCTGAAGAGAAAACACAGTCTTCCAACACCTGGTTTCACAGTTTTCTGTCTGGAAAATCATGAGACCACAACACATCTTTCTGGGTTTGGCCCCTTATTTTTCAGTTATGTACTGAGACATCACTACTGTTTCTGAAGGGCTTGTGTTACTGATCTGAGAGATGAGATACTACTGAAGAACAAAGGAAGCTTGTATCTTCTTGCTCTCACAGTGTAACAGTATAACGGTATGATGTTGCCTGTAGGGGGCGCTGCTGATGGCTGTCACACTACACCGTTGTCTTGTAGCTTTAGCCTCTTTCTGCAGTCGGCCTAGAGAATCAACATTTCTGTGGTGTTATCTCTGTTGTACCAAACAAATTCACTACTAAAGTTTTTCTTTTCATTCATTTTGCTCACAGTTTGTAGTATTCAAATGTACGAGATCAGAACTGGATGAAAATAGATCAGAAAATAGACTCCAGCAGGTAAACACTTTGCTGCTACATTTGCAGTTAAAATGTGGTGATTATAATATTTTGCTTGTTGGAAAGCAGAGTGTTTAGGGTTTGTTCTCAGTGGTTATGCTTCTTTCAGTTGATATTTGTTCTAAGTTCTCATGAAGCGTCAATCAAAAATCGTAGGTATGTTTATCTGGGTTGGATTAATGCGCTTGTGACTTTTCCCTGTTAACAGAACACTTTACATGTGAAGTAAGATTGAGCATTAACGCTGTCAGTGTTTCTTTACGATGTCATGCAGCTAGCTAGCTAGACCTCTTTTTGATTAGCAGCCGATGTTCAGTCATTGGGTAGGTCAGTAACACAAGGTCAGTAGCATTTATTGAGAAGCATTACAAGCATTTGCCGCTGTATGGTGTCATTATAGAAATATGTTATATAATTCTAATTATAGATGTTTTAGTCTTGTGTTTCAGAATGTGCGCAGTGGCCTCCAGAAAGCAGAATATTTTCCCTATCATTGATTTTGAATTCTGGAGCCCAAATGGACTGCAGGCTAAATCTGACCTTACTGTAATCCAATCGGAACCTGCTTTGAGGTCTTTACCTAACCTTTACCTAAGAGCTATCCAGCTAACAATTTTATTGTTGTAAGAATGTTTCCCCAATGTTTCCATTAAGTAACAAAAACTTTTAAAAAAGTAATTTTGAATGTAATCCTAAAAATGACATATAACAGTGAAAAAAGTACTACAAACATTACTGCAAGAAGGTTTTTGATAACTGTGAGAGAACGTTAGCCAACAATCTGGAACATAGCCAACATTGGAACACCTGTGACACTGTGATCTTTTTCTGAAACATCATTAGCCGTCTGGATACTTTAGTATTGCTGTGCAGCAGTCAGAACAGCAGATCAGAACAACAGAGTTTTTGGTCACACGCTCTACACTGCCTGAATCCACTGCCTCAATGCCTGAAATGAACAATATTAAAATTTTATTTTAGAATACGTTTAACCTGTATTACTTTTAACAATTCAAAATAAGCAATTCCAGAAAATCTTTTTCTTTATAATTGTTCTTCAAAATATAATAACATGGTCCTTCACCAAAGCGACTGCAGTGTAGGTTCTAGTGTAGGAAAATGTATCTGAGACTGTGTATTTGCATTTGTTAGAAAGGGCATTCGAGTTTAGATGTTAGATTTTTGACTTTGTCACAGATTGCCTAAGTTTTAAACACTACTGTGAAAGAGTTATTTTAAAAGATTAGTTGGTAATATGCTTCAGAAATCGTTTAAGGAACCTAGTAATGTTCATGTTTTTATTTTTGTATGTATCTTGTGAAATGCACATTTATATTGTTGTTTTAAAATGAACTTCTAGTCAATCTAAATCAACGCGTGGACGTTTTTGTTCTGCTGTCTGTAAAAAATGAAAAAGAACTTTTATGTCACTGATACTCCTGCATGGGTGACAGGGGAACGTGTCTCAGAGAGTTTTAAAGAGTTTTAGAGAGCCTTCTCTTCCCTAAACAGGCTGAAATGTTTGTGGACAGAAACAGAGCCACGTAATTTGATCAGTATTTTTGTTGTTTTCCAGTAAACGAATGTAAACGTTTGTAAAATTAGATGAATATACTTCAGGAGCAAATGGCATTAGATACTGAAGATGTGTCAGTTCATTTACATCTCTCACTTAAAAAGAAGGTTTAGATATATTACTGGCTATTACTATACTACATTATATGAGGAGTTCTTGTTTTATTTAAATGAATTATTAAATGAACACTAATGTATGTAAGCTTTCTGTATGCATGAACAGATAAAAACAGTAGCAAAGTTAATATGAATTCATATTACACAAATACTGTATTAGTTCAAATACTGAATTTTATTAAACACTATGCAAGTGTAAAAAGTGACAGCGCTGTATACAGGCACGTGAACTCTTACTCGAACACACTAACCAGATATCATGCTGTCTGTATTGTACAATAAAGATACAAAAACTGAGATGTTACGCTCTGTGCGCATTTATAAGCAGGCAGCAGAAATGAGAGTGTAGTGCAGTGTAGTGTGTAGTGCAGGCTGTTTTCTGCTGTGATAATAAATGATAAATACACACTGTTAACCTCAATTCCAGATGGACATGTTGTAATGTAACAAAACAGGAAGGCTTTAGTGTATCAATGTATCTGCTTTCATTCTTAGAGTATTATTCATTAACTCATTCATTTCTTTCGAATTATCAGTATATCTGCTGTTATATATGTAGATATACTGATATGTAAGACTTAATGTTAGTTTCAGGTGTGCTCATTGTTAGCTGCGCAGATAACAATTTTAGGTTGTAAGAATGTTTCCCCAACATTTACATAAAGTAACAAAAGCATTCAAAATGTTGTTTGGAATGTTTTAGAAACATTCAAAACCTCCAATGTTTTAGATGTTGTATTCTCATTATTGTGTTGTTAAGAATGCTATTCAAATGTTTAATTTTGTAATATATACAATATATATATATATATATAAGTATTACAAAATAAAATAAAATATTACAAAAAATGTTTTTAAAAGAGTTGTGAGTCATGGAGCAAATCATCTTCACCCACCCAAACCACTTCTGATCGAACTGCAGGAGCAGAGATGAGTACAGAGAGATGAATCAGCCATTCACACAACATCTTCAGCAGACCAGCAGATGATCTGTGTGGAGTCCTTGTGTTTATGATGTGTGTGTGTGTGTGTGTGTGTGTTTTCAGGTGTGTAATAGTTTACGGCTTCAAAGCAGACAAGATCCTTTTCATTCACTTTCCCAGCATCTTCTACTGCAGGACCTCATGGAAACCTCATCCTAATACCTGACTGCTGTAAGTGCAGAAATTTGAACAGACACATTCAATAGAGCTTTAGTGCTAAAGGGATTTGCACCAAGAACCAGTGTGCTAAACTTCATGTTATTTAAAGTCACCATGTGCCCTCATAATCTTTAATCAATTTCAGACTGTTATCTTAGCTTTAGATATCATGACAAGATAAAACGTGCTAAAACATATGGACTTTGGCCTAATATACTGAAATTAAGAAACCGTGACCTCACCCGATCAGTGCCGCTGGCTTGTGGCATCTCTTCAGCCTTACTGTCCATGACAATCTGCTTTAAAAAATAGATTTATTTAAATTACATTTTTTTGTTAGTGGGATGTTTTAAAAGGTTACAGAATAAAAAAGTTCCTACAATCAATCAATAATGTTAATACACTGTTTAAAAAACTGGACAATTTAAACGTTCCTAGAACACTCAAAATATTGTTTTGTTAATGAATGGAAACATTATGGAAACGTATATAATGTTAAATATAGAATTCTATGTTCTATAGAATTTTCTAGAAAATTCTATTAATTCACCAAAGACACTAGGATAAAATTACTAACAAGCTACTCACTTTTCTCAATGTGAAAAAATGAAATGGAGACTTTCTGAAAAACAATGGGGGTAAAGATGTTTTTTTAAACAGTTTGTGTTAAACTGTGGATGATGCTGTAGCTGATCTATACGAGACTCTTTGATTTGATTGTCCTGTTTATGGACATTGAAAGTATGACTATTTTCAAGTGTTGCTGACAGTCTCTGCTGTTTCTCAACAAACTTTAACTTTAATAGCTAACAAAAAGGTTGTCCTTATGAAAAGGTTTGTTGTCAACACATGCAGTTTTCAGTTTATGCTTTGGTAGATAATAAAGTAATTGTGTCACATACAATAAATAGATGAATACAGTTGTGACTTATTGTGTGTCTGTTGAAGAACTATATAAACAGATATATTTCTTATAGAGCTATAGAAATAACCAGACACTTTTACAGCAGAAGTAAGAAACTAGAATATGAGATAATACTTGAATAATGAAAACCTGTATAAATAAAGTAAATGTTTACCTTAATGGGAGTTTGGAGAATGGCTTAAAATGTGGCTTTGTAACTTGATTTCTCAGCACTTTTTTTTTACATCCGGCTTCTGTCCCTGGTGTCTTCCCTACACCTTATGCAAATCAAAAGTAGGTCCTGCTTAAAAGTATGGTCAAAGTTTTGCTGAATATCTGTGTTAAAATGGCAGGTACATACTGAAAACTATTAAAATCATGATGATAGCTCAAGTCTTTCATTAATTTTCATATGGACCTGATATGTAGCTTATGTAAAAGCGTTTGTAGACTGTGTAAACGTGTCTTCACAGAGCTGCGTGTCAGGTGCCTGCAGAGGTCCAGCAGCAACAGCAGGACGTGATGAAGAACACCAGCAGATGGACAGATGAAGAGCAAACGTCTCAGGCTGCTAAAGACACACAGACAGCTGGTGAACAGAACAGTAAACCTCATCTGCTCTGATTAGTGACATTTTCTTAACATGTTTTGTTCATTTTTAACTAATACTAGTTTTGAGTTTGTCTCAACTCTGGCAAGTGAAATCTGATCTAAATCATAAGCACTTTAAAAACTTACAATCGGACAGAAGATCCTCTGCGGTCTGTTCTAGTTCAGTCTCACAAGTCAATGCCCCGGGAAGCAGAAGTAAAAAGCTATTAATGAATTACAGTTGATTTGTCCAGCAGTACAAATACTCAATATACATTAATGTACAGATATCACAATGTGTTTTGATCAAGGCAACATCAGCGCTGGTTCTGCTGCTCTTCAGGTCGTTACGAGGCAGCAGTGACGTCACTGTCGTCGTCATGAGTATTTATACAGACATTGTGACCTCCCTAAATGTCGTCATACAGACTGGGAACGCCCTTTAAAAGCCTCTTATTTAACATCACACAAATGTTACAGTCATCGCATTATAAATACAGTACACACGTAACAGTCACATATCATTGCTCATATAAGGTCTTTCCAGGAAATAAGCAAAATTAATATATATATATATATACATAAACAGAATCATAAGCTCCGTATGAAAGCAAATTCAGTAAGTTGTGGGAGTAACTTATTCCCGTACGTTTCGTTTCCAATGCACAGAAACCGGAACTATAATACAGGTTGTGTGGCTATTATAGTTCAGGTTCTAGCTTCGGTTTCAGTACATTGGAAACGAAACGTATGATTCTGTTTGTGTATATATTGTGTACTTGTGATATTTCTATTTCATATTGTTGTTCTTCTTGATTTTGTAAGCTGATATTGGTCAATGAAATACACGTTCACATCTACATAGTTTAACATGTTGTCACGCTTTGTGTAGAGAAATACAAAAGCAGCTTTATAACTTCAATAATATTTTGTATGTAAACGGTCCAAGTGTATGTAATAAAATCACTGTCAAAATAATGTGTAATTCTAAACATCTGTGTGTCATTTTAATTTACTCGTTATTTCTGACAGTGATTTTATTCCATACAAGTGAGACTAAAACTTCTGGAACAAAACTGACATTTCATGACCGTCAACCGAACAATAAACGTGTATAAACCTTTTGGGCTTCAGTGGCCAATATTAATATTATTATATTAATATTATTTAACGTGAAACATGTTCTCTTCTGACCTGGGCTCACCCTGCTGTCACAGATTTATTTATGAATCTAACTGTACAAACTTTCTGTAGAAATGTCACAGGAATACATTTTAATATTGTTATTAACTGTTTACAATCCTAAAGTTACTGTTGTGAAGAATGAGGCAGATGAAACGTCAAACATGATCATTTAATGCTGAATAAATCACAAATCCAGAGTAATACAAATGGACAAGATACATTGATGTATGTCTGAAATATTAATGTAAATATTAAAATAAAATGTCATGTTGGAGCTGTCAAGACAGTCCTGAATGAAAATACCAGAATCAAAATAAAGGATTAAGGATTTCTGGAACAGTTCTCAATGTAACAGTGGTATACCCATATACATGTTACAAAAGTAACAGGACAATTAGAAAACAGATTACAAAAAATAAGATGAATGAATAGTTAGAAGCGTTTCCCCAGTTACACAGTAATCAAACAGAGCTTACAATCCTAAACATAATTGAGTGAAACGTATGAAATATTCTGTTTCATACCAAAATATATAATATTGTATAGAACAATACATAAAAAACCCCCAAGAAAACATGACAAATCTCAGTTTGATATTCTTCTGTATCAGATCTCAACACTGCAGCATTTCATTCCTGATTTTGTGATTCTTTTATATTGTTTGCTGGGTGTTCCTGATTTTGTGATTCTTCTTCCATCTCCACGTCAGTCGCCTCCATACTACAATTTAAAGGTTTAAATTCAGACAGTAATTCTAATATGTCGGATCTCTTATTATTCTTGGCTTGTTTGACAATGTTTTCTAAGATTGGTGGCATGGAATAAGCGTATTCCATTATGCTCCTAGATTTACCTCCTCCTCCCCTGTACACGTAGCCACCGGTGTGAACACCGATCAGACAGCAGTCTTCATCAAACACTGGGGAACCAGAAGATCCATGAAAGAAACACGAGTCATAAGTTATCTGGTTCTTGTGCATTTCCCATTTCTCAGCCAAATTTTGCTGTGTAATAACATGATAAAAGTTGACATTCTCAGATACGTGTTTATTTGCAGCCTCTTGTCGATTCTCTCTCCCAATGACGAGGCACGGATCCATTTTCTTCACCCCGTCACCTGGATGTCCCACGATACAGATCTGTCCTTTGTTAGGAGGAGGGCCGTAGCTGTAATGACTGAGCAGCTCAGGACAGTCCAGAGCTTTGTCAACATCATCCAGTTCCAGAAGAGCAAAGTCAAGATGCCTGTTAATCTCGTCCTTTCCGTGAAAGTAAGCAGCCGCGTGTTCCTTGATCGCTACACTCTTGGTTTCCTTTTGTTCCAGATCTTCAAATCCAAACACTGCTGTGAAGTTCTTCGACAGCTTCCTTGTAAAAGGGTCAAATTCCCCAATGACATGCGCATTGGTGAGAACAAACCTGTCAAAGAGCAGGAAACCAGTTCCCCTAGCAGACCCCTCAATTCTGATCTGACATACGGAGTCAGACAAATTCATCAGCTTCTTCATTTTTTTCACCTCTGAGAAGCTCTCAACACTCTTATCATATTCTGCTCTGAGGAACTTTTTGATCTGAGAGTTTCCCTTAAGGTTCTTTTGCTGCTTCAGCTTCTCCAGTAAAGCTTTATTCTCATCACACAGAGTTTTCAGAACTTCTTTGGACTCTGGAATGATCTTAGGCCAGTTAGCTGAAAGATTTGTGGAGTTCTCCTTTTGTTCTGTTTCTTGTCCAGTGTTCAGTGGTTGCTGGTCAGGATCAACGTTTTCAGCATCTGCATCTGATGGAACATTTGGTTCCGTTTGGCTCTCAGGCTGATTGTTATTATTGACAATGGTCACCAGGAAATGTTTTCGGTCAAGATGTCTCACAGGATGGGACATTTCATAGATGGTCTCACTGCCAAACTCACAAAGCACACATTGAGTGAAAATGAAACTGTTGAATCGCCCGTCACGTTTGAGAGCAGTTTTCAGTGTGTCGTCTTTGCGTGCATATACACAAACATAATCGACATCATTTTTCCAGAGCTCTTTGTTTCTCATTAAAGGTTTCATCTTCTCCTTCGGTTTGGTTTTAATGTAAAGGGTGAGCAGGTTTTCACACTTATCAGGTAATGAAAGACAGCTAGCTGGTTTTTGCTGTGTACAAACCCTGTTATGTTTTTTGATGAAGGTGACGTCTATAATCTCACCTTTGTCAATAAGACAGCAGGGGAAATCTGTCTTTATCGCAGCTCTTGGCACCTCTCCTCTGGATCTCTGAAGGACTATTTCTTTCTGTATGTTCTTTCTCTTGATCTTCCCGAAAATCTTATTTGTACTGAGGGCATCCAGCACCATCTTTGATGTATCACACGCCACTGCATACGTGTCTTTTTGGTAACGGAACTGGAAAGTGTGGCTTTGGCCTTCTGCATTCTGTGAAATACACAACAATCATATACATATACGTTCCTTAAACAGCAGAAATCTGATCACACGGCACAACTTAAAGCTGCAATCCAACTTTTTTGGGGGATAAAAATAAACAAAAATCAGTTGTTGGTTAAATACATGACAGATCAGTGTTCAACACAATCTCCTCACCTTACGTTTATAATAGTTTATATTAATGATTTATAAATATAAAGCTGTTGGTTGTGGTTTTCTGGGAACTTTATACGTTAAGTAACATGCAATTTTGTTTTTCAAACAAAGATGGCGACAGAGAGGCAAGTCTTCAAACAGATGTTGGGCGTGATGACTGCAGTCTGCTTGTGTTGTGAAAAGCAGAGAAACTCTGAAATGATCTGGTGAAATATTTAGTCAAACAGGTACATTTTCTCACACAAGCTTTCTACATATGTACTAAGAAAAATGATCTATTTTTTAACAAATGCAATACACTTTAAAAAAAAGGGGGTCTTCCATTGTAATATAAATCCTAATGATGGACAAGCAATTGAAACTCTCAGAATTTCACCCTAAGAAGAGATAATTCAGAGGTTTAAAGAGGTCATGACATCAGTGATTAAATTTCACGTGATCTTTGGAAGGATCTGAAGGTTGTTACACACATGATATGACTGTGATAGCAGTAAGATTAACTCAACTCTGACTTTTTTAGTCACAGGACTTAAAACAGAGTAGATAAAGGGCATAAATTACATAATTTCAAACGTTCTGGCAAAAAACATTACTAATATTATAACCTCTTTGATGTAGGTGACAAAAAGCTTTATCTTTACAAGAGAAATTCAATGCACACAGTACTTTTGAAATATTGCACTAAATCACTGAATCGTCGTAAGAAACCTGCAGCAGATTATGACCCTCTTTCTTCTCGCTCTTATGACTTACTCGTTCCTAGAAGAAATGACAGTAATAATATTAAAATATTTATATTCATATATAAATATAAGTATCGTTATTGTTTTTTTCTCTAATTACCTTATTGTTTGTTATGAAAAATGTGTAAAGTTGTAAACAAAATATTCAAAAAATATATTATATTATTATTCATTAAACACACACTGCCGTCTGATACGCGTAGCTACTCAAAAATGGACCCACATGTAAGATTAGTTTTTAATGCACCTTCCCACTAACAGACTAATAACAGTGGGAATAAAAGCCCTGACTTCTGTACTGTAATGTCACACCAGGCTTTGTAAGTGGCTGTATACAGTAAGTTACATGATCTGACTGAAGTGAATTCAGGCCATTATTCACATCTTTTTAATATTTAAGAGAGGGTTGTTTTGGGAAGTATCTACAGTAAAACACTTTCTTGTGTCTGGATCATTACTTTAAATGAACCCTACCTGAAGATTTCCTGAATTTTGCAGCACTCTTCTGCCTGTGCTGTTCATCTGAAACAGATCCACAAACATCACCATTAGCAAACATCAATATAATAATGTAACATAATAATATGAATACATATATCGATGAAAGAACCGCGCAGTCACAGGAGAGAGGAAGGCCGTGATGCGCTGCTGCTTCGCCGTGTTCTTCTCTTGAGATGTCCGCGGCATTTTACTGTCTGTGAAAAGCAAATGAGAGTAAACATTCATATTCGCAGTAAACATGCGACGTTTAAGAACGTTTCTAGAACGTTCACATTACATTTGCATTGTTTGTTACTTGATCAGGGAAACATTGGCTTCACTCGAGCTTTGTGTGCAGGTTTTTGAACAGTGGTGCACTTCAGGGTGATTTTATTTGTGCTCATCCGACCATTATGCACACATTATCGCCATATATTTATCCGAATAACGAAACGACAATCTAAACCTCCACCACAATCTTCTTCCTTTAAAAGCAGCGCATTCATAATCAATAAACGTACAGAAGTGAAGAGCTGTCGACTGCTGCACTCATTTATCTACATTTAAACAGAGTATAACAGTATGAGATGCTGGTGCAGTATTAAGTCACTGATAAGTGATATTATAAATACTATATATAATAAAGCACTGATTAAGAATATATTGTTCTCAAAACATTACCTTCTGCAGCTTCAGTTAAAATGGCGCGAGTCTCTTCCAGCTGCAGCCCGCCAAAAGTTTTGAATGAATCACTGCGAGAGGCGCGAGAGTTTAGTCGACCGGAACACGCCCATATATGGATGGTGTATGAGCATGAAGTCAGGGCCACACTGCAGTTGTAAGACATGAGTTATTATATTATTCACTTCATAACTAAACCTGACCTAACCCTTCATTCACTTCCATTCTTAACTCTTCTTTTTCACACAATGTCAGTTCATGTCTTGTGCACTTTATTCCAGGTGTCCTGGAAACACACAACAGCTGTTAGAAACATCTTAAAAAGTCACTATCACTGCTGATAATCACGTTTCTAACCAGATCACTACAATCAGCTGACCTGGAAAACCAGACCGGTCTGAGTTATTAAACTTTTGGGATGAGTTCTTTATTCCAATGGGGCTTTTGATTCAAATTCTCTCTGCAGATGCTAATTCACAGAAAACAAATCACAGTTTTGTAAAGATTAAAACATCTGTTTATTGTTTCATATTGTAAAAACATACAAACACCCTAAATAGACATCACAGGTGAGTGATTGTAAATCTGAGGACTTTTTATCTGAGGATTTCAAGAAACCCAAGAAACAAGTGGAAATAACATATAGCTGTGATAAAGATTTGTGTTACCCTTAAAAAATCCTTCATCAGCACGTAGTTTAATATGAATATTTAGTCATATTTGTATTTAATATTAATTCAGGAAAACAAACATGGACAAACATTTGTAATAAATAGAACAGATGGAAAAGTAAAACATAAAACCGCAATCATGTTCATAATTTCATTGTTTGATCATCAGTCAATGTTCCTCAATGACACAATCAAATCAAATACACAAATAATGCCATAAAGTACAAAGATGTTTCCTGTTTAAAAACAAGTTCACATCCTGAGGGTGAAAGGTCTGAGGTCAAAGCAGGTCACAGTATGAAGTATACTGCAGACGCCACTGAAACCTCAAGCTTTAAACAAAGAAATTCCCTTCATCAAAGTCCTGGAACTCTTACAGGGGTCTCCAGTCTATGTTCCTGGAGGTGCACAGATCTGCAGAATTTAGCTCCAACCTTCTGCCAGGATGTTTCTGTCACTTCCAAAATCATGATCAGCTGCTTCAGGTGTTGGAGCTAAACTCTGCAGATCTGTGGACCATGCTGGAGATCTCTAATCTATTAGATTCTCTAAATATAATCTTTAGACCAGAAAACAGGATTCAAATGATAATTCAAGTGAAGAAATAATTATTTTTTCCCTTGTCATCTACAACCAGTGATAATAAATGAGAACATAACTGCTCTAAAAAGATCTTCAGATCAGAAAGAGAAGTGTAAACCACTGTCTCTGTATGTAGTACAGCTCCATCAGAAGTTAATGAGCAATGAAAGGTGAGTCACACACACACACACACACACACACACACACACACACACACACACAGAGACCGTTTAAAGCTGGATTCCTCACTGAATTCTTCGAAAGCATTATGAGGTTATAAAAGTGCTTCCCTTGTGTGTGATCCTCGCTCTCAAACATCATCAAAGATGTGGGAACGAGATGCAGAGGTTGAGAGGTAATGCCCTCCAGCATACCTACAGAGAAAGAACAGCAGCCAATCAGTTCCTCTGATCTCAGTGTGTTCATTTTATACAGACAGATCTGAACTGTACTCACAAAGAGCTCTGGTGCATTACACACAGAAATCTACCAGATTACAAATTACAAACAAAATGTAACTTTATGTCGTGATTTGTTAGTGTTAAGTGTAGACTTGTATTCTGTGTGATGTCATTTTAAACTCGGCTGTGAGTGTGTGTGTTATGTAGGGACCTCCTGTCTTCTGTCTCCAGCGCTTCATCTCCAGTGAAGTCCAGGGGTTCAACATCCTGCAGTAACTCAACCTTATCTCTGAGATCTCTGTGAGTCTGACCTGTGTACACAGAAACACAGACGCACACACACACAGACACGCACACAGACGCGCGCACACACACAGACACGCACACAGACGCGCGCACACACACAGACAGACGCACACGCACACAGACGCACACGACACACAGACGCACACACACACAGACAGACGCACACACACACAGACAGACGCACACACACACAGACAGACACGCACACAGACGCACGCGCACACAGACGCACGCGCACACAGACGCACACGCACACAGACGCACACGCACACAGACGCACACGCACACAGACGCACAACGCACACAGACGCACAACACGCACAGACACGCACAGACACGCACAGACACGCACAGACACGCGCAATGGCTTATTGCTACAGTGAAAGTTGACTCTTGTAAGGACAGATATGTGTGTCAGAGGTGTTTGTGGTAAACAGTCAACAGCGTGAGGTTTAACTGACCTCTGCCAGCATCTGTGCCGGAGCTGTCTGACTCTTTCAGCTCTGAGTATGTGCTTCTGTTCCTCCCACCGTATCGCTCTCTCTGTTCACTGTAACGCTCCCTCCATTCCTGACCCACAGACGAATCGTGACGTACAGACAGTTTATTAACAGTGAGCTGCACAGTCAACTCAGTCTATTCCCAGCTAACAATTTTAGGTTGTAAGATAGTTTCCCTAACATTTCCATTAAGTAACAAAAATGTTAAGAATTTTCGTTATTCAAATTTTATATTCTGTAGCATTTTAAAAACTTTCCACTAACAACTTAAGAACATTTTTGTTATGTGATATTTACATTTAGGAATTTAGCAGACGCTTTTATCCAAAGTGACTTACAAGGTGAGGAAAACAACATAAAACATGATACAAAACATTATAAAACTACTAACATTAGTTAGTCTACTAATGTTATTGCACGAATGTTTTTTGACAACCTTGAGGACTTTTGGAGAATGTTAGTCAACTTTCTGAGAATGTTCCCTGTTAGCTGGGTTCAACACTCACCCTGCGTCTGCTCTCTCCATCTTCTGTCCTCTGCCGTTTCCTCCTCTCTGCAGAAGAAACAGAAGAACAGATTTCATACAGAAACAGGAAGTAGGGGCGGGACATACAGGCAGCAGCCTTTAGATTGTCACAGCTGAGAATCATGATTATTATTTATTAACTTGATATTGCCAGTGACAGGTGGAATTGGAGGGAGAGGCACTGTTGTTCTATCATGCATCACATTGGACAAATATTTGGATAAATCCAGGAGTGCGATGTGATGTCATCATTATTTCTGGTTTGTTTTCCGGGTAGTGACAGATATTTAAAACTGTAGATATGGTTTTCTTTCTTTCCATCTTTAGCAGGACACTGTATGATCACATGTGGACTATGAGAAATGAAAGGATGTAAAGTTCTCACACCTCGACGGATGAGCTCTCTTCCTTCATCCACCAGGTCAGAGGTCAGATCGTTCTCTCCCATAAACTGCTGAAAACCCAGAAGGTTCAGACAGCGTGTGCCCAAACTGAGAGAAAACACAACACTTAGTTCATCAAACAACAGCAGTCGTAATACTGGATGCTACATTTTAAAAACTTGTGTTATAGTGTTATGAACAGTTTCCAGGGCATGGCTATTTGGTTGCTAAGGTGTTCTGGTTGGCTTTTTATTAACAAAGTTTTGGGTGAGTAAATGGTTAATATTCATGTTAAGGTATAAGCAACAGTACTAGTGATGTCATAGCAACCAGCACTAGTTAGAAGATCAAATGTGACAAATTACAGCAGAACATGTAAGAATCTCACCTGAAGTAAGTGGCAATACAGAGCAGAACAATCAGCATGGGGTAATACAAATAAAACCCATTAGCAATAAAAGACAGAACCTGCATGGAGCCCATTATCTGAGAGAGAGAGAGAGAGAGAGAGAGATGCAGGACAGTTATCAGGATTTGATTATACTGATGTTAATTATACTGACATGTGAACAAACTTATGGTCTGCACATATAATGCCTTTTCATATTCAGTTCACATACATATATACATGTGTATATATACATATATATATATATATATATATATATATATATATATATATATACATATACATATATACATATACATATATATATACATATACATATATATATATATATGCCATGTGGTGTGGATCTATTATGTGTGTGTGTGTCTCACTGCGCGTGTCTCACTGACGTGTATGCTGTGTGTGTGTGTGTGTGTGTGTCACTGACGTGTATGCTGTGTGTGTGTGTGTGTGTCTCACTGACGTGTATGCTGTGTGTGCATGTGTGTGTCTCACTGAAGTGTATGCTGTGTGTGTGTGTCTCACTGAAGTGTATGCTGTGTGTGCGTGTGTGTGTCTCACTGACGTGTATGCTGTGTGTGCGTGTGTGTGTCTCACTGAAGTGTATGCTGTGTGTGTGTGTCTCACTGAAGTGTATGCTGTTTGCTCTCTCTGCTGGTGTGAGATGGTGGAGTCCATATGAATCACACCCAGAAAATTCAGACACAGAGGAGGTGTCAAGCGACAAAACAACCTGCAAAACAGACAGAATTACATGCACACACAGAATTCTGATTCGATTTTAAATCAGATCACAAGCACAGATGCTTTTAATAGTCACACAGACTCTCATACATTCCGCTGAACTGCAGGCTGTAGGCATCCGTCTGGTGATGAGGGGCCAGATAGTAATAGTTAAAAACTCGGATACGGAAGACAGTGGAGTACACACAGTAACACAGGAAGAATATTGTGACAAAACACGCCATCTGGTGGACAAAGAAAAAGTTTTTTACAAGGGACAATTAGTGTGTAAGCATTTGTTTGCCAAAAAACAAACAGGTTTGATCAGCCCTCACTATTGGACGATACACCAGCGCAGATGAGTGACACTGTGTTTGTGCTATACTCTCTCACCTCTATGTAAACATAGTTATATTCTCTCTCTGCGAGCTGGATAAAGACAGCGAAGAGCGACAGAACAGGCTGCGTACTGAAGAAGGTACATTCAGACCAAACCACTGCTGCAGAGAACCCACACAGAACCACAGCCAAAACACGATAAAACCAGCGCCGGAACACACACTCCCAGTACCACTCTACAGGAGGGAGAGAGAGAGAGAGAGAATGAGAGCAGAATTTATATAATGCAAAGACATTTATACATTTAAAGTTGCAGTCCATAACTTTTCACCTCTCTGTCACCATTCCTGTTTGAAACATAAAATTACAGGTTACTTTACAGACTTTTCTTTATGTATGTTGGAGTCAAACTAACATTTCCCAGGAAATCAGACCCAACAGCTCAAATTATAAATGATTATTATAACCTTACTGTTGTAAATCAGGATAAGATAAGATCGTTTTGAAGACTGTCATTTGTAATCAAAAAATTTTACGGATTGCAGCTTTAAGTGTAACTTAAGCGTCCACCTATATTTTACTGGTCAGTAAGTTTTATTCATAGTAAAAGATCAGCCTAAACAACAAAACCAAAATTTCCTCACAGGAATGCATTGTTTTAATATAAAATCAAACTTGCAACAGAAATTGAATGGCTTATTGTAAAATTGTACAGCAGATGTGCTTAACGAGTAAGTTATTGTAGACTGTGGGGTTTCTCACCCACAGTGGACGTGTACAGGTACTTGCTGATCCATCCAGGCGCTTCTGCAGAGGGGAAGCTGTGAATGAACTGGTGGGCGGAGCTTGTCTCATTTTTGGCCACATCCTCTAAGTGAAAAGCCTCATCCAACAGAATCTGCCACTGAACCTGTGTGCGGTTACGCCTCTGAACAGCGTAAATCACCTGACACACAAGCACAGGAGAAATCACAATGGATTCCTCTGAACATGTTTTAATATAAAAATGCTGTAACATTTCCCCCCTAAGATTCACATAAATTAGTTTGTTACAAAAACCATTTTTGTTTTTCCTAACCATTTTTCACCCACTGACCCCAATTAAATACACACACACACACAACACACACACACACACACACACACACACACACACACACACACACACACACACACACACATATATATATATATATATATATATATATACACACACATAAATATTTATCCTTTGGTTTTTTTTATTATAATATTGTATATGGATTGTTTACCTGTTTATGTAGTTTAACTAAACTCTTTTTATTAGGGTGCGAGTTTCTCTTATCATCAAAGTCTTCATAATCATCCATGTTTCTGCCCATCTTTTCCTGGTATTCCACAGGACACTGGAGAGGAAACCCAGGTGATTAACTTCAACTGTTCACACCACAGCAATATGCAGATGACAGAACAGCTCACTTGCCTTTCTCAGGATAGTATCAATGCATTTTCTCAGCGGATGGTTGTATTTGATTGTTTCATTAACTGTTCTCACGTCCTGTAAGAGTGACATCTATGTATACTTCACTGCCTCTTCACTGGATAATGAGGTTCACTGTTTTTGAATCATTTCTGAGTGACGATCTCACCTCCATGACATCCTCCAGGTTTTCCTCTGCGTCTGCTTTCTCTGTCATCAGTTTTGCTGCTTTAAAATACGTCTTGGCCAGCAGATGCCCGTGGCATGATGCCCTCCAATAAGAGCGTGGGATTTCCACCAGGCCGTACCCTAGCAACAGCACCAGCAGGAATAGCCCCCAGGTATTGGCTGCTGTAATACCGATTGTCCGCAAGTCATACCTACAAGACAATTAGGTAAAACAAATAAGATAGACAAACAGTCTACAAATAAAAGAATAATATGAAGTGTTGTGATTGGTTAAAGGGGGGGAAAGTGGGCGGGACACAAACCAGGAGAGGTGCCACTGTGGACTGACCGCGACGTAAATGAGCAGAGAGCAGAAGATGAGCAGGTATGTGCCATAATAAAGGGCGTTTTCTATAAGAGCTGTTTTAATCTTTCCTGAGATCGAGAAACCTCCTGATCGAGCATATGACTGCATGAAGGGAATCAAAAGCCTTTGAACACAGAAACAACATGTAAGGACACGTAGAAGCCATTTACACCACAGTAGCTGCAAAAGTTTTACAATTACATATGTAAAGTGTAAAAAAACAACACAGTTGTTATGATGAATATCACAGAAATACTTTGAGCTAACAAATGCTTTTGTCATTTTCGGATGCCCACGCAACTGGCTGATGTCAATATGTCATACAGACTCCAGACGCTCCTTCAGTGGCCAGAAATAATATCAGATATTATTGACTTAGTCACTAACCCTCTTTACATGCAACATGTTTTAACCATTCTAATTTTTATATCATTCCGACTGAGTTGTTTACATGGAGTAATTTCAATTTTATTGGACTTTTAAACGGTTCCAATCGGAATACCATGCTCCATGTAAATGCACCTACTGACTGTAAGAAAAACGATACGTTTTAGTTTGTTGCAAACTTCACACATGGAAAATTGTAACTAAGTGAAAACACATCAGCTTGTGGCTCCTGCAGAATGGTAAACAACCGCAGAGCTCACGGCTGTGCTGCACTGTGCCGACACAGAGCAGTGACTGTGTTCGTCTCATACCAGGTCAGGAACTGTGATGTCCAGTACACAACCCTCCAGAACACAGGCAGAATTCCATTTGGGATGTAACTCCACGGTTTATAACACGTCTTTGGTGCCCTATAATCATGTGAGGTGAGTAATTTGTAAGTGGATGAAAACTGTGTTAGATCAATATTAAACTCTTATCACTATTTTCACAACAGAAGCTTTAGGTTTCCCTTTAATACTTTACTCACAATAGTTTAAAGCAAACCTTTTTACCTTTGTGTTGGAAGTACTGAAGAGTTGGAAGAATTATCACGCCTGAATTTGTTGCTTGCTAGTTGGTGCAGCTGGTTATCAATCTTACACTGGTTATATATGGTCTGTTAACAAATATAGAACAAGACATCTTAGAGGCACAGAAGAAAAGTGACTCGATTAAGCCATAAAAGCAGGCTGTTTTTAATATTACACCAGATAGGTCTTATAGCACTTCCTTTCTATGTAGATAACAGTCGGATCTTCTTTCTGTTTACAGACAGACATTTCTTATGAAATCAGAGCCGACAGTTCAGATTATAAATCATTATTATAAACTTACCGTTGTGAACGGGTGTAAGACTTGTGCAATAACTAATTTTTGTTCACTGTTAACCAAAAAAGTTATGGAATGCAGTTTTAATGGATAAACCCTGACAGGATTTGAACCTACAACCTTTCAGTGACCAGCCGAGATCTAAGCACTAAACCCACAGGGCCTTACCGTGCTGACATCCAGCGGAAGGATGAAGACGATGAGGAAGCACAGGAACCAGGCGAGGAGGGTGGTGAACAGCACCATCCTGTGCTGCTTGCGGAAATCTCCATAGCGATGCAGCAGGAAGAGCGCGAGGAAGAAGACCACCAGCACCTCCAGCGCGAGGGCCGCTCCACTCATCCTGACAGCTGCTTCTGTCTCACGCTCCGTCACCCGGACAGCACACGCACCATCAACACAAGCTCTGTGTGCATAACAATGTCAGAATGCCAAACAGTTTTAACAGTATGTCACAGCCCACGTCACACTGCCCTTCACTGGCTGCCAGCTGCTGCACACATCAAGTTTAAATCTCTACTCCTTGCATATAAAACCACTACTGGCTCTGCAGCAGCCTACCTTCACAGACTCATTCACATCTACACCTCTTCCAGATCCTTACGGTCAGCAAAAGAACGTCGCCTGGTAATGTCCTCCTCAAAGGGCATGCGATCAGTTGCTCGCAGGTTCATCTTCACTATCTCTGGTGGAATAATCTTTCAAACTCTGTTGGCTCTGCTACATCTCTCACTACATTCAAAAACAGCTAAAACCTGCAGCCTCTACAAATACCTGACACAAGTATGAAAAACTACTAACCTTTGTTTTTCTCTCTCCAGCAGGTTTTACCTCTCAAACACAGAAATGTTGTACTCTTGGTAAAACTGTAGCTGTGTACGGCTGCTGTTATTGCCTCCCTGTGATTTATTGCTTGTGTTATCTGCTAAATGCCTAAATGTGAATGTAAATATTAACTAGCTGAATACCACCAATCAAAGTAAACAGGTCAATCGTATTATATATTTTTTCCAGTTAATAATTAAATAAAACTGTATGTTATTAAAAAATAAATTATTCAAAAACTATTATTCAAAATGTAAACAGCTGTCAAAAACACTTAAGAATCATAAATATTTCAATATTTTAATTAAAACTGCACTTCGTAACTTTCGCCTCTATCGCCATCTACCAAAACAGTTATAGATTGCAGCTTTAAGCATGTTTTAATTCAATTAGGTTATAAACTAAACATTAAACTCTTGAGGTTGCATTTCTCGAAATCATTTGATTTCGGCTCATCGTGTACACATTTCCATCGGTTTAATAATGTGGTCACGTTTTGATTTGGTAATGAACAGTAACCTGTAGTCACGACTTTCTCCTGCCGTTCATCTTCTGATCTCCACTGACAGAAGAGAAGATAACTTACGTGTAAATAATGTTCAGGTCCGAGTCTGAGAATATGATCACATCTCATAACCTGAATTACACCCGTGACATCTGTGTACACAACCTCTAGACGTGACACGTCACTGCGCGGAGCACTTCCTGCTCGCGTGATGCATGATGGGAAAAGTAGTTCTGAAGCGCCGCTGATCGCGTTAGTAAATCACAAGCACACTTTAGAAAATGTAAAAAACGGTCACCACTATTTAAAGAGAACACAATGTGTTAACAAATGAGAAGATCCTAATAATAATGAACTAAAACAACACAACGGTTTTATACAAACATTATCTTCTATAGTTTTGTGCTGTATGATATTTTGTACTGATTTACAGTTCCTGTCTAGAGGTTCAGAAAGGCCCAGGCTGAAAGATCTTCTGCCCACAATGAGCCCAGGAGGGTCACACACACTGTCCGGTCCTCTAACAAACACTGCGCTTGACCAATCAGATCCAAACTTAGATTTTCCAGTAATCTCAGACATATCTCCCAGTCCTCGAGCTCAGGGTTCCCAACACAGTCCAACAGCAGAGAGGCCATCACATCCACAGACTGGATCCAGTCCTGAACGTTAAAACCTGGCAGCTCCATCTTCATATATACAGTATGCGTTTTCAGTGTTTCGTCCAGCTTTCAGTGTGTCCAGCTGGTGAACGGTCAGTTCAGGATTTGCTGCAGTTATCTGTAACAGGTGTGATGGTGCTTAGAAAAGCCATCTGCCTTCTCTGATCCTGGACACTTCAGTTCCAGACAGCACAAAGCTCACTTCATCACTGCATTGTGCCATGACACGACTTTAAACCATTGTTTCCTGTGTGTTATTTTGCTGTTTCTTTAATAAAAGTGACAGTATCATGAAACAAGTCATGAAACATGATATATTATCAAGTGATAATACTGTGGTAAAAAGTATGGACACTATTATTGATATTTTCTACACTTTATAATAATAACAATATTAGACGTTTGCTTTGCATGGCACTCCAGGATACTTAATGGCACAAACCCACATCTATCGGCTGTTCTGTCTTAACCACATTATTTCATCTCCAAACCAACAGGAATTGATATAGTATATGTTCAGTTTAACTTGTTTATGTTTATTGTGCAGGTATTTTTTAATATATTTATTTTAGTTAATCATTGACATAACATCTATTTAAATAAAAATGAAAATACTAAACTTAATTATTCCTAAATGTTCATATCTTTTTAACAACTGTTTATATTTTGATTCACTGATAACATTGATTTCATTTTGTATTGTTTAATAATATAAAGTGTTATTGAGTCATGAAAAGGAATATATATAAATACACAGTACAGTGTAAAAGTTCCTTTATTCATACATTTACACATCAGGCAGACACTTTTATCCAAAGCAACTTACACTACATTCAAGTTTTACATTTTATCAGTGCATGTGCTCCCTGAGAATCAAACCCACAACCTTTTGAGGTGCTAATGCAATGCACTACCAACTGAGCTACAGGAACACGTTAATATTTTCACCCCAAAAATGGTTTTCAGTCAGTTATTTTGCCATGACTTGTTATAATCCATGATTATATAAACCTGATCTCAGATCATTAAGTCTGTCTGGGGTTACATGAAACAGAAACAACTAAGACAGACCAAATCCAGTAATATGTATTTTTTATTTTTTATATGTATTATGTAATTTTAAATTGTGTTTTTTGGTTTGTGTTCTGTTTGTTGAATAGAATTGTGCCATTATATTGGTATTGACATATGTACATGTGATAATCTCATGAATCATTCAGCAGTAGTGTCTGACTGACACTCCAACACAGTAGCTGGAGCTATTGCTATTCTATGTAGTGAAAATCTGATACCAAGACAGCCCTAGTGTTGATAAGGTTGTTTAGTATGCAAAAAGTATTAAAAAAAAGTTTCTCATCAGCATATCAGACCACAGGTAATCATTTCACACTAGACCTACCAAGGTAAATTTTGCAATGTAACAACTTTGTTGGATAATGGATTATATAAAATACAAAGAAAAACTTTATTTTTTATTTTAAGGCAATTAAAACAGCATGTTTTCACTGTTTATGTAGGTATTTCTACTGCAGTTCTATATTTCTGTTGCACTTTCTGTACAAACTGAGAAACATCAATCAATCATCATATTAGTGAAAATGAAAAACAACCTTTTCTCTGTCATGAAAACATAAACTGCAAGAGTCAAATAAACACATCAGGACACACGATATACGTTTCTTAACTTTTATTTGGTCAGATTTAGATTTAAACACAAGTATTTAACATTTACACAATTAACAAAACTCTGTATTTAAATAACATGTCAATCAATTATACATGCGCAGAACCAGGGTGTTCACCACTAGATGCTTTAAACGTTTTTGTTAGGGTCTGTCCCTGTTATCCCACCCACCCACCTTACAGTTAGGACCCTACTTCTACCTCTAAATGAGTCTCTGGGGTGAACCACAGCTCCTGCCCGCCCTGTATCCCACCCCCCTCCCTGATATACAGGGTACCCCTAACTTACAAACGTGTTAAGGTGGAGGCAGGAAACTGACAGGCCCCGCCCAAAGCGCTACATCAGAGGTAGGAAATAAGCACATCTAATGGTGAGCACCTCGGAACTGCCTAGAGCTAAAATATTATAGAAAGATATTATAGAAAAACTACATTACAGAGTAAAAGTATAAAACCTAGTGTCAGCAGACTCCCAGTGAGCAAGCCAAAGGCGACAGTGGCAAGGAACCAAAACCTCCAACGGCGGATCAATGGAGGAAAAAACCTTGAGAGAAGCCAGACTCGACCGAGAGGGCCAGTTCTCCTCTGACACATGAACACACCGCTGCCAACTAGAGCCCTATTGAAGCGCAGAGAACATCAACACTGAGTGAACACCGCGACCAAATAACACCAACCCGGCGCGACCGCCGCCTTTTATAGCCGCGGTCCGGACGGCCTTTGTGACGTAACAGTGGCGCCATTCCAGGACTGGTGGAAGGCGTGTGTCACGTGGTCGTATTTAAGCGCGTGTCTGTCGCGCGCTCGTTTACTTCACTGACCGGAGCTGAAGAGCAGCGGATGAACGTGTGACGTCACGTGTGGGTAGTACAACCACGAAAATAAAAGACAGTGAACAACTTAAATGTGGTATGTTGATGATTTTAATGTATAATATGACACACAATTTCAACAGTGAACACGGCCAATTTACCTTCTAAAACGAGAACAAAGTTTCACGTTCATGTAGCGCCGGTGAGGAGGGATTTCAGCGGTGTGTGTGCTCACGTCTGCACGTTTGGGTACCGGGCTGTTTTCTGACCTGACTGAAGAGCAGCTGAGCCTGCTGTGCTGTCCTGTGTGCCACATCAAGCCATTAAACTGCAACTGCTCAGAAACGTTCCTGCAGTAACGTTTCTACAACGTGTATTAACATTGTTGCATTATTACATGAAACATGTCAAACACAAAATCATGTCACACAAAAGCCGCCACAAGCTGATCCTGAATTGACATCAGACGGGCGTTTGATAACTGTGAGAGAATGTTTAAAGAGAATGTTAGCTAACGTTAGGACAACATTCCCAGTTAGCTGGGATTGTGCATATGAAGTAGTGTAAACTACACCACCAGTCACCACCTTATGCCTAAAGACGTTTTGTAGACTAATATAAATTGCGCATATGAATTTCTGTACAACTACAACTCTAACTGTTGGTTTATCGTTTTTACCAGCTAGTTTATTAAGTTGATCAGCTAGTCAAGGAAATCAGCCAGCCAGTGTCCAGCATACATGAGAACAAAACTGTTTCAATGTGCCCCAGCTGGACACAAGGGTGCAAATGAAGCTTTTATTGTGCAGGTCAGAAGGGAACCCAAACCCCAAATGCCCCTTTCACAGCGGGACAGAATGTCCAGCCTCTGCAGAGCTGTAATCTAATCAAAGCATGGCTATTTTTAAAAGGGAAAATAGAGGATAGCTCACATTCTTTGGTCACTGCATAGTTTTTAAACCTGTTTGTTTTATTTTATAGTATTAATGGCAATAATATTATTTAAAGTGTGGACAGTAATGACAGCCTAAAGCATGAGTAGGTGAGTTCAGATATTTGACTGCATGTGTGATGAAATCTCTCAGACTGTACTTCTTTAAACACACACAAAACATTCACTGACTTATAAGGATGCTTTATAAAACAATCAAACTCCCTAGCTAATGATTTTAGGCTGTAAAACGTTTCCATTAATGAACAAAAACATTAAAATATTATTTTGAATGTTCAAGGAACGTTCAGTGTGTCCAGGTTTCAGATGTTGTATTAACATATATAGGGATGTTATTTGAATGTTTTACTACATTCAACAAGCAATTTGAGAATAACTTTTTGATACATATGGTATATAAAGTTAAAAAAGCGTTCTACTAACATTACTGCAAGAATGTCTTTTGTTGACTTAGGGAGAACTTTCAGAGAATGCTAGCCAACATTCTAAGAACATTCCCTGTTATCTGGGTAACAATGTATCCTAATCTGCTGATCTGAGATCAGCATTGCTGATTTTATTCACAGTGTGGCTTAGCATGACATCAGGTCCAGAAGCAGCAGTTTTGTGTGCTTAGGCTCTTCTTGTCCTGTGAGGGCAGTAAAACAACAGTACTGCAACATGGGGAGGTTCTCTTTGAAGTCTGATCCTGGGAACCGCACCTCACAATGTCCCGCAGCACAAAGCCAGCCCTGAACTCTCTGAGTTCCCACTGAAAGCCTGTTCTCTGGAGGCTAGAGAAGAGACCAGATCGCATCACCTGCCCCAAATACAGCCCTCTCTCCTGGGACACCCCACCATGTCTCACTACTCTGGGATAGATGCTGGAGAGGCGGGCAGGTGTAAAGATCATACTGCGAGCATTTGGAGACATTGATTTTAGGATTTAAATTAGATTCTAAACTTTGTCTGAAGAAAATGTGAGTGGTAAACCCATCAGTTTAGTAGTTGTCACGGTGGTTGCCATGGTGTTGCTATGAGGTTTGGTAAGGTGTCTATCACATTGCTGTGTGGTTAAGATGTTCTGGGTGGCTGTTTACTAGTCCAAGTCAAAAAACCCTCTTATTAAAGTCTCTTATTAAGTATAAGTGAGTGTTTTTCACCAGTGTCATTGTTAATAGCACACCTCTCCTGAAGCAGACATTTCTTCATCCAATCACTGTTTCCATGGAAACTGCAGATCTACGGACGACTACCCAGCTGCTAATTCAGACGTGCACCTTTTGTTATTTTACAAAACGCCCCTGACTCGTGCCCCCCGTGTGGTTATGTGGGTCTCACAAGCTCTTCACAACAGCATACTCTATCACACTGAGTTCTTAACCCCACACTCACCCCGCCAGGCACTTTATACAGTTACTTTAACAACTAACTACTGCCTCTCTTCTGCTGATAATGTACTTCCATGAGTAAGAGGTTTAGAGTTAATGGCAGCTTTACACTGTTAAATGTTTAGTATTATGTTCTGTTCTGACTCGTGAGCTAATGTCAATCTGAGCTGCATGCTTTACTACCTCTAAACTGCTTGTTTATAGGATGACCATGTTCTGTGTAAGAAACTTAATTTAGACATTTAAAACACACACACACACGTTTATCTGAATGAATGAGGTTGTTCCATAGACTTCTATTGTTTTAATACACAGCTAGTTATAAACTAACCCTAACCCACACTCTAACAGAAAACCTTCTGCATTTTTACATGTTCAAAAACTTTACACTATTTTATAGCATTTTTACAAATGAGGATGTCCTCAAAAGGAGGTTTTGTTCAGATCTGTCAGGTTTCATGTACTTTTGGCTACAAATTTTGTCCACAGTGAGTGAATTCTTAACATAGACACACTTCCTCTGATAGGTTCCTGTTGCACTATACTGTAAAGAAGTAAACCAAGACCCAAAAGTATAGTGAATCTGAAGAGAGAGAGAGCGAGAGCGAGATTTTCTGATCACTGGTCATACTGAATTCACTTGAGTCTCGGATTACTGAACACAGAAACCACAGAAAAACTTTTTTTTTAAACATTTTAAACTATAAATTGAATTGAAGTGACACTGTAGAACATGTTTCTCAGAAATGAAATCATCCTTAACATCAATTCTCCACAGCTGAGATGAACTGCAGTAATACTGCATCACACTGTACTGTCATTTCTTATCAGACAAAATGAACGTGAATGTGATCTGAATCTGTTACAGTAAACACAACATACAGTGTGGGAATTTTCTGATTTAATAAATAATATTTTTAAAGTAGTAATACTTTTCAATAAGGCTTCATTTCTTAACATGAATTAACTACCTTAGTTAACATGAACTAACATTTTACTAATTCATATATTTTTAAAATCAAACGTGTTATTTGTTAACATCAGTTAATGCAATTAACTAACACATACAAACACTAAACACCTGTATTTGCATAATAAATTAAAAAGATTAATAAATGTAGAAAAGTGTACTGTTGTCATTGTTCGTATACTGTTCAATGTTGGTTTATGTTAGCTAATGCATTAACTGATGTGCAACTGTTTTTGTAAACTGTTACCATTAAAGTTATATTATGAATTATAGTATCAGTTTTTAACAGTTATAGTATCCATCTTTTCACAAATTTACTCAAAGGTTTACACAATCTTATTCTTATAGAAGTATTCTTAGCATTTTGTTTCCCCCTTTGCTTCATTTTGAAATAACATTCACTGATTAATTATTGTTCTTTTTCTAAAGCAATTCCAGCTTTACAAATGACATCATTTTTACTTTTCACCCTCTCTCCTCTAATCACCTGACTCCATGTTGGTAAGTAACACCCACTTGTCATGATTCAATCAGTTTCTGATGGATAAAATCAAGGCCCGCCTTCGATGTCAAAATACAAAAGTAAATTTAACCTTAATGACACATGAACTTGAGCTGACATGGACTGTACAAGTTTGTACAAAACCTGATAATCTATGTTGTCCCAGCACTATTCCAGAATGTTCCAAAGAGCAGGAAATGTAGTACAAAGGTTTTAATTTACAAATTTGCTCACATTTGATTACTGAATTAGATATAGTAATAGAAATAGTTCTACTTATTCTAAAATAGAGAAAGATTTATATAGTTCTCAAATTTAAAGTAAAAAAACTGCTAAAAAATCTCCCCATATGCATTGTTTGTCTTTCAATATATCCTGCATTAATATGTGCATGTTTCCTCATCTATGACACTTCTGGCCCTGTGGACCTCCAGAAAATAAACTTACATGATCCAGTCTGTTCATTTGAAAGGGGGTGGAGCTCTTCTGAAAGCCCCTCCCACAGTTGGGTTGGCAGTTCCTCCCCTCCACTGTGTGAAGGAGCTCCTCACGTTTGGCATGCTCCACCTCTTCTCACCTTCCCTTTTCTTTGCTATTGGTTGTTCCTGGTCTATCTTCCACACTCCCTCCACGCTTGCAGTTGTGTCTTTCAGACTCTTGTGCTGTCTCTTTAAAGTACACGCTTCTCTTCTGTGAGCACAGAGGTCTTCTGCAAGAGCAGCTGGACTCAGAATCTCTCCGAATCTTTCAGTGTGATGTGAGTATGCAGTTTGTTTTGTTCTAATAGTGAATTCTTTGAGACCATGCGAGTTTCCGAGCGTGTGTGTGTGTGTGTGTGTGAGTGTGTGTGTGTGTGTGTGTGTGTGTGTGTGTGTGTGTGTGTGTGTGTGTGTGTGTGAGAGAGAGAGTGCAGTGTTTAGTCTGGCTGTATTTGGAGCACACATGGAGTGACAGTAAGAGAGCTGCAGTATTTGGTAACTTGCTTGTTTTAAACACATGCATCTGGGTTCAGTTTTAAAGACGTGTGCTGACCTGTTGAAGTCTAATGAAATCAGTTCAGTCACGTTTCCTGACCTTCACGATTTGACTGTGAGTGCGCAGCAGGTAAACTAAACTAGTGTCCTCTGTTAATTTAAAGTGTATAACAACATTTAGACTGAAGCATCTAGTGGAAAACTCTTTGAAAGTTCACTCAGACATTGAAGTGTTGGGTTGGATGTTTGTCTTCTGAAAGCCAAAAAACAATGATTAACAGACGCTTGTCTTACCTGCTATCATTATTTTAATTGTACCAAAATCCACATGGTTTCTAGAGAGGTTTATAAAGTGATCGGACTTACAGGTTTTGCCTGTCAGACAATTAAACAGGTTAAAGTTAATTATATTTCAAATGAGGAACTTGGAATTACATTCAAGTGGCATTGAAGGACCCGGGTCATATCTAGAGGATATTATAGTGTTTTTGATTTGGCCAGTAAGTAACCACACTAGTAATGCTGCAGAAACTGCAGACCACCCACAATATCTTCAGTTTTCAGAAAACAAACACTTTGTTGGAACATTTTAACTTTGTCACTCTGAAACTTGTACTTCATTCTCATGTTGTTCCCCATGATGAAGCGCTTCATTGTTTCCCTACCGTGTCCTTACCTCTCATATTATCAGTGTATAGGACTTACCAGCACTGGCTAATGTTCTGTGAAAGTTCCGTTGCAGTAACGTTAGCGGAACGTTTTTTAACGTTATATATGCGTTTCAAGAATGTTCAAGACTCTTAAGTTGTGAAAAGTTTGAGTAATGTTCTTACACACAACGTCTAATAAACTGGACGTGTTACAGTACCTCAGACGGACTCTCAGTGAAGGTCTTCAGGCGCGTCTGCGCAGACGCGGCATGACTCGCAGTAACGGGGAGACGCGTCTGCAGCGCAGCCGCGCGCGACAGCTGCGCGACGGAATCGCCGCGCGGTCGCGCCGCGCCCGCACAACGCTGCAGAGCATCACGGCCGATGACGTCAGAGGGTTCTTCAGGCGGAATGCTTTCGTCATCCTCACAGTGGCTGCCGTCATCGTTGGTAAGGTGACGTGTGGACATGATGACAGTGTCTGTCCATCCAGCCCGAGATTCTTCAGTATTTATGAGGACTGTGTGTGTGTGTTCAGTATGATGGCCATGTTTTGTTGAGCATGGCTCAACAATCACAATAAATCACAGTTAGGTTTGTTTTGTTTCAGAATTTGCTAATCGTGTTTTTCTTTTTGAAAACATATGACAGAACCTACCTACAACCTAAACTTAACATAAACGTAAAGCAACAGTGTACGTGACAGCTCTGAATCATTTACTCATCCTTATGCTGTTTCAAACCAGTTGGATTTCCTTCCTTTTCTGTGGGACACAAATGGAGATGTCCCAGCTAACAGTTTTAGGTTATAAGAACGTTTCCCCAACGTTTCCATTAAGTAACATTAACATTAAACATGCTGCTTTTGAAAGGTCCAGAAAGGCTGAAAGACCCCGTGATTAATGATGGCAGAACGATTAAATGACGTGTACGGTGGTGCTTTTAAAGGGACGGGTGGGTTTGTGTCGCAGGTATCGTTCTGGGCTTCGGACTGCGGCCGTATAAGATGTCGTATCGAGAGGTGAAGTACTTCTCTTTCCCCGGAGAACTGCTCATGAGGATGCTGCAGATGCTGGTGCTCCCCCTGCTGGTCTCCAGTTTAGTTACAGGTAATTACAGGCAACACCTTCACCCCTCCTGATCTTAAAATGTTGGCTAACATTCTCTGAAAGAGCCCTGCAGTAACATTACTAGAACATTCTTTTTAAATGGAAATGTTAGGAAAACATTCTCGCAACCTAAAATTGTCAGACAGAATCCATCGGTGTGCATTAAATATAGTTTTATCTTATGTATGGTTGTAAATAAAGTAGTGTTAGTTGTAGTTTCTTTCTTTCTAGTTGTATGAAATTTCAGAGTCTCTGTTGTATTTGAAAACAAAAGAAAGTTAACATACGTTCTCTAGTTCTGGTTCGAATGGCCGAGGGAGAGGGCAGCTCGGGTCTGTGAGGTCAGTGTCTTTTTACAAACAGGCAGGGGTGAAAGTCAAAGTGACCATAGGAAGAAAAGAACAAAAGACAATCTTAGGTTCTGTCTCTCACTTTCTCTGACCCTATACATAGTTTAGGAATAATGTTTCTAGGTGGAGGCAGAGTTTAATCAGATACTGATGTCTGAGACTGGATGTGAGAGTTCTGCTTCATCATCGCACTTGTCACTCAATGTCAAGTCATTCATTCCTGATGCATAAATTCAGCTGAACATCCCGTTTCACTCAGAAACATGTCACATTGTGCAAGTAAACATCATAATTGTTTCACTGTCACAAGACTGATATCAGTGACACAGTAAAGACACAACACACAAACACAAACAAACAAAAAACAAAAAAACCACACACCCCTCTCTCCACACACACACACACACTACACACACACACACACACACACTCTCTCTCACACACACACACACACTTCTCACTCCTACACACACACTCTCTCTCACACACACACACACACACACTCTCTCTCTCCACCACACACACACACACACACACACACACACTCTCTACACACACACACAAACACACACACACACACACACACACACTCTCTCCACCACACACACACCACACACACACACTCTCTCCACACACACACACACACACACACACACACACACACACTCTCTCTCTTTTACACACTCTCACTCTCCACACACACTCTCTCTCTCCACACACACACACACACACACACACACACACACACTCTCTCTCCACACACACACACACACACACACACACACACACACACACACACACACACACACTCAGTGAGGCTGATAATTTAGTGAAGATTCCAGATAATGTGAGCGGACATGTTTTTGAAGCGGGTCTTAAAACAGTGTTGTGATTGGATGCCTGGTTATACATTTACTAATCCTCATGAGCTGTATGAAGCTGTGCTGGATTCCCAGCGTACAATCTCATGTTTTAACATAATTCCCCTAATGTTTCCATTAAGTAACAACAATTTTTAAAACGTTCCATTAACAACTTAAGAATAATGTTTTTGATATATAATGTTAGAAAACATTCTACTAACATGACTGAAATAATGTTTTTTGATAACTTTGACGTTTTAGACAACATTAGCCAACGTTCTGAGAATGTTTCCTGTTAGCTGGGTTGTTGCTTTAAACAGATTGTTGGAGGTGTTGTGACAGTTCACTTTTCTTTGTCACAGAACAATCTGTGTTATGTCCTGGGGCTTTTCCCAGGAAAGCTCCTGTTTGATGCTCTGGGCTGGAACGAGTTGTGGGCTGGATCTCACACAATCTGTTGAGACATCTAGATCACACGTCTCTATTAAAGAAAATGGAAGCATATTTAGGGCCAAGATGTTTTCCATTATGTCATTATATTTATGACAATTAGGCACCTCTCTTAATTCTCGTTGCTGCAGTGCAAAAAGAATCAATTTATTACAGTAACCAAACATACTTTGAAATGTTTGACTCTGAGTCTTTGAAAAGTGTATGTGCATGTGAGGTCATTACTTTGTATTGTAGGAGAATAAGACTTATAAGACTTTTACGGGAAAGTTGTTGTTGCCATGGAGACAGAAACTAATGAGATCAGCAGAAAGAGAACATGCCCTGTGTGTGAGGTTCCCAGACCTCAGTGTCCAGGGGTACAAGCTGAGGGCAGGCACACACACATACACACAAACAGCATGGCACAATGATGAAACACACACATTGTCTGATACAATGGCTGCTTCAATCCTGTAGAGATGAATGTGTTGAAAAGAATAATTATCATGGTCAGTGAAAAATATACTGTTTTACTGCTTCAATCCTTTCTTTCTTTCTGTCTTTTTTCTTTAATTACTTTATTGACTGATTGTATTTTAAGTAATACTTGTTTTAAAGTCATTTGGTTTTTCAGGCTACTTTGATTGGATGGGAAGCAGGATTATGTTTGTTTATTTCTTCATATTTCTGATGACTGTACCAAAACTCTTAAAGAGACAGTTCACCCAGAAATGAAATTCTTCCATCATTTCTTCACCCTCATGTCATTCCAAACCTGTATGACTGTTTTCTTTTTCTGAGAAACACAAAAGAAGATATTTTGATAACGTTCGTTGATAACCAAACAACAGTGACACATGGACTGAGACATTTCTCAAAATATTTTCTTTTGTGTTCCACTGAAGAAATAAAGTCATAAAGATTTGGAATGACATGAGGGTGAGGAAATGATGGAAGAATTTCATTTCTGGGTGAACTGTCCCTTTAAATGTGGACAGTAGTAATAATCTAGAATGAGTAGGTGTGTTCACTGATATATATTCAGTACATGCTGTTACTTACAATACAACACGTATATCTTGCGTCACCTGTGCTCAGGTATGGCTGCTCTGGACAGCCGAGCATCAGGGAAGATGGGCGTGCGAGCTGTGGTTTACTACACCACCACCACCATCATCGCTGTCTTCATCGGCATTATCATGGTGCTGATCATTCATCCAGGAAGAGGAACCAAAGACGAGTTCACCAAACAGGAGAAGATTGAACAAGTGAGTCCTGCAGACGCCTTCCTGGATCTCATCAGGTACCTCAGATGACCTCAGATTTTCAGCTTTATCACGTCTGGGTCTTTGCTTTAAACTTTTTCTTTGCTTTTACAGAAATATGTTTCCTCCCAATTTAGTGCAAGCTTGTACACAACAGGTAAATACTCCGTTCTCTTTAGAGTGTTTATATCTCTTTATCCACCCAACTAACAGGGAACATTCTCTAAGCATTCTCTCAAAGTTATCAAAAAAGTTCTTGCAGTAATGTTATAACATTTTATTTATGTTATCAAAAGCATTATTCTTAAATAGTTAGTGGAACATTTAATAAGGTTACAGAATTAAAATACCGTTTTCATAACCAAGCAACAATGTTAAAAAACTGGATGTTTTCTTTATAAAATGTAATAATGTAGTTACCCCAGGAGTAAACTGAAGATTCTTGGGGTAAGAGTTTAGTAAACTCAACCAAATAAATCATCATGTTAACCCAGTCTGTTTTGTGTCTCTCCCTCAGTTTAAGACACAGTACGTGAAACGGGTGGTTACAGTAAAGGTTACAGTGAATGAAACCTGGTTGAGTTTGAATAACGAGTCACAGGAGCTCAGACATGAGGAGGTGATTCCAGCGCTGGGAACTGTGAACGGAATCAACGCGCTGGGATTGGTGGTTTTCTCCATGTGCTTCGGCCTCATTATTGGAAACATGAAAGAACAAGGCCAACTGCTCCGCGATTTCTTCGACTGTTTGAACGAGGCCATCATGAGGCTGGTGGCCATTATCATGTGGTGAGTGATGTAGGACTGAAGATTGTTTAAATTTAAAGATTTTTTTTAAGAAATTAAAAATTTTGGAGAGGCTAGCAATAGCAAGCTAGCTTTGAAAGCATAAGATCCCACCCTCCCTTCAGAGCGTCTCCAAAGCCACGCCTCCTCCAACACATGAACACATACATAGTTTGACAGACAAGAAGAACATCCTGTCCTTGCATTCAGACCAAAAAGCATTAAAATACATTTTAGGAATGTTTCAAATATCCAGTTTTTCAGATAACATTTTTACATACGTTGTTAGTAAAGTATTTTTTAAATATTTTTATTTTGTGAAAACATTTCGTTAACTATTTAAGAGTAGCGTTTTTGACGTGTCTGATATGTAATGTTAAGTATCATTCTACTAATATTACTAAAAGATTTTTCTTAGTAACCTTTTACAGAATGTTAGCCAATGTTCTAGAATGTTCCCTGGTAGTTGGGTCTAAATCAAGTGGATTTAGAAAAGATTGTTTGTGTCTTTGATAATCGAGTTGTACGATTGTTGTAGATAAAGCTGATTTATTGACTTGCTCTTTTTAAAGTCGATGCTTTCCTCTGAATGTCTCTCTTCACCTCAGGTACGCTCCGCTGGGCATCATGTTTCTGATCGCAGGAAAGATCGTTGAGATGGATGATTTGTCAGAAATGGGGGGGCAGTTGGGCATGTACACTATCACAGTTATCTTCGGTCTGTTGATCCATGCTGTCATCGTTCTGCCCCTGCTGTACTTCCTCGTGACACGAAAAAACCCATTTGTGTTCATCGCTGGTCTTCTGCAAGCCCTCGTCACGGCCCTCGGTACCTCCTCCAGGTGAAGTTTCACACACACTCACTCATACACACACTCCCTCATACACACTCTTTCTGATTCACACACACATTCCTAGAGCTATTAAAATAATATTTTAATGCTTTTTCTAAATAAATGGAAATGTTAGGGAAACATTCTTACAACCCAAAAATTGTTAGCTGTGTCTTCTGTGTCTCTCTGTAGCTCTGCCACTTTACCCATCACCTTCAAGTGTCTGGAAGAAAATAATCATGTAGATAAACGTGTGACGCGGTTTGTGCTGCCCGTGGGAGCCACTATAAACATGGACGGCACGGCGCTGTACGAGGCCCTGGCTGCCATCTTCATCGCACAGGTCAACAACATAGAGATGAACTTTGGACAGATTTTAACCATCAGGTACAGTAAGAATACACCAAATCACCACTTACTGTAGGCTTGGGTTTCCATGGTTATAGAAATCCGAAAAATATGTGACAATTTTTAAGCTGCAATCTAAAGCTGTAACTTTTGCCTCTCTGCTGCCATCTCTCAAATATAAAACTGCAGGTTACGTATGGAGTTTTTTTAACATGAATGACAAGTTTAAATTCTAAACATCTGCTGTAAGAACAGCTACAAACGCTGCATCATCTACAGCACCCGCACATGTGATATAGCAGCCGGACCTTCTTTCTGTTTACAGACTGACATTTTCTGTAAAATCAGACCTGACAGCTCAGATTATAAATCATTATTATAAACTTACTGTTGTGAATCAGGGTAAGATAATGAGATTGTGTTGAACACTCATCTGTCATGTACTTGCTCAATAACTGATTTTTGTTCAGGTTTAACCTAATAAATTGTTGCTGTTTAAATTGTTTAGAAACCTGTAAAACAAATTGGAAGTGTTCATTTCGGTAAACATACCTTTGTACGCTGTTATGATCTGCTCTAAAGTGTTTCACCATCTATTGCCTTTGTGTGAAATACAACTGATTTACAAATCAAACCAAAATGATATAGTCTGATAAATGAGGGAATTGTGTACAAATATTTCTCATCACACTGTTAAGAAACATGTCTATGAAACTAGAAATGATTTGGTGTCTTCACAGTATCACGGCAACAGCAGCTAGTATTGGTGCAGCTGGAATCCCTCAGGCTGGTCTGGTTACTATGGTGATAGTGCTGACCTCTGTAGGACTGCCCACCGATGACATCACTCTGATTATCGCTGTAGATTGGTTCCTGTGAGTATTATGACAAACATCTTAAGTGTACATTGTATTTTTTTGGAAGATCATATCACACATAAGAGTCGTTAGTATGACGTTAGACATGAGTTTTATAACCGTGACCAGTAGAAATGAAATAAATCAAGACACAACAGCAGGTTTTAAAGTCATGTCAAACTAAATTCACATTAGATGGTGTAAGCAGTCAATGTTGTGACGTGGTGAGTGCCTGGAACACAAGATCCACTGTGAGGGGAGGAGAGACACAGCTAACAGTTTTAGGTTGTAACAACATCTCCCTGTATTAGCATCATTGCTTGGTTATAAGAACGTTATTCAAACATTTTTTAATTTTGTAACAATTTAATTCTGTCCATATATGATATTTAATGTTACCAAAACATTTTACTAGCATTACTGGAAGCACCTGAGATAACATTGAGAGAACTTTTAGAGAACTTTAGTCATTGTTCTAAAAATGTTGCATGTAAGCTGGGGACCCAGCGAGAAGAAGCTCATGCTAGAAAAGATGGATCAGCAAAAAACGCACACAGGAGAAGACACTCTTTTTCAGAGGAAGCTACATGTGGTTTTTCAACTATGCAAAGCATGAAAACATTTACATGCAACTTACAGTATGATGCCACTAACAGTGTGAATTTACCAGTTCATATCAATTCAAATAAGCGTCACAAGTTCCATATGTCCATATTTTGCAGTTCCATTCAAGAGCAAGAAAATTATGCTTTAGTTGATTTGTTTGTAAGCAACCAGTGTACAAACTAAAGAAGACTGTGCCAAGAAAAATCCCCACAGCCTATCTAACAGTTTTAGATTGTAAGAATGTTTCCCTAATGTTCCCATTAAGTAACAAAAATGTTATTTTTAAAGCTCTAGGAATGTTCAAAATGTCCAGTTTTTTTGTCCAGACATTATATTAATCTTATTGCTTGATTATTTTGGTTTTTGATCAGATGTTCTATAAGTGTTCTAATAATGTTACAGCAAGAATGCTTTTGATAACTTTGAGGGAACTTTGAAAGAGCTTTTAGAGAATGTTAGCCAGTGTTCTGAGAATGTTCCCTGTTAGCTGGAAACAAAACAAATCATGAGAAACAACAATCTCTCTGTTCTGTTTCCCCGGCCTCTTGGTTTATATCTGATCTTCAGAGATCGGTTGCGCACCACCACTAATGTTCTGGGTGACTCGATTGGTGCTGGAATTGTGGAGCATCTGTCTCGTCATGAGCTGAGCTCTACAGACGCAGAGATTGGAAACTCAGTGGTGGAGGAGAACGACACCAAGAAATCCTATCAGCTCATATCTCAGCATAGTGAGTGTGGGAGCGCCAAGATCCCTGACAGTGAGACCAGAATGTAACAGCCTGAGGAATTCTGTTCATGGAAAACTGGAGTTTTGTACAAACATTAGTGACTTAGCCAGACACTGCTGTTGTCTGATTTTTATATACCTGTCCAAACATACAAAAATCCTTTGTACAAGCAGATATGAATACGTGCTGGCCTCAAGAGTCCTTTCAAGCTGTTTGTTTTTTGTAGATTTAGTAAACAACTTTGATTGGTAAGAATATGAATTTATTAATTTAGACGCAGCTTTGATTTTTTTTTTAGCTCAAGAGAACAGAATAATTGAAGAAATTAGTTTATAATGAGACTCCAACTTAAAGGGACAGTTCACCCAGAAATTAAAATTCTTCTATCATTCACTCTCATGTCATACACCCTCATGTCATTCCAAACCTGTGTGACTTTCTTGCTTCTGAGAAACACAAGAAGATATTTTGAAGTATGTTGGTAACCAAACAGCAGTGGCACTCATTGACTTCCATTGTATGGAGACAAAATCACTGAGACATTTCCCAAAATATCTTCTATTGTGTTCCTTTAAAGAACAAAGTCATGCAGGTGATTTTGGGTGAATTATCCCTTTAAACTGGGATAATAAATTGATTTTAAATAGATAAAAAGTCATTTTGATTTATCATAACCTGCTCAGTTTGTACATGTGCTCTGAACCGACGAATGCATAGGAAACCGTCATGTGTTTATTAATATTGTGGCTGTTTTTTATTGAAACATAAGACGGGACATTGAGGTGTGGGTTCAGAAGAACACAATATTTCATTCTGCAAAACTTCTGTTTTAAAATCTGTGAACTCACTCATGTGACTGTTTATGAATGTTCTTGAAAAACTGTACGTTCTACTGATGTAATGATCTCATTCCAAGACTTTTATAGATGACTGTTAGTTTGAACAAAATAAAGGATTATATAAATACAAACATCAAGCAACAGGGTGTGTTTCAATCCAATACTCCTACTGTAACATCCTGCCTGCTGTGATTCAACCTGTGATTCTGTTTAATTCCTTTAAACTGTACTACCCTGCCCGGCATTTCCTACAAACCCTGTGCAATCATAACAGTTCTTTTGGTTTTGTTTAAAACGCCCTGGAGTCACACAACAGATGTGGTTATAGTACAATGACAGTTAAAGAAAGTGAAGGATAAATCGGGAGGAAGGGAAGCACCACCCAGATCGGAAACTTTCCTGACTGTCTTTCAGTTCATTACTATTATACTGGGCTTATCAAGCACATGCTGTTATTATTTCACAAAGAATGTGAGATGTGCTTTCTGTGCGTGTCATGACCTTGTTGACATGTCTTCTTGGGCTGAGCGCTTGGCCAATGACAGTGTGAACAAACACAGTTGTAATTGTTAGACTAAGTACATAAAAGTTAAATGTTTTATCTTTCAACAGAACGAGCCAATGAGCATACAATGGCCCCAAAAGTTATTTGTCCATGCATGCCACACCTAAAAATGTATGAAAACTAATACAACATCAAATGCCTTCTGTAACTTCAAAAAAAACTTTACATGCAACGTTGCCAAAGAATCAATACATTTACATTTATATTCTTTCATTTAGCAGACACTTTATTCTAAAGTGACTTATAAATAAGAAAACAACAAAGTGATTTGTCCTGAGGTGGCAGCAAAATAAGAAATGCTGTAACACAAAGTACCAGAAACATTTACAGAGTTTCAGATACTTTTAATACACACAAATGTTGAAACAATAAAACTTTGTCATTACAGAAAAATGAAAAATATCATAATAATATAAAACACAATGCAAAATGCCAGTAGTAGTAATAAAATAATAACGGTGTTTAGTACAATAAGATAAAACCAGAGAAAGTGAGGAGAGTGACTACATGTAAGAGTATTAGACTGCTGTTAACCTCGAACCCTTGTGCTGTCGCGCCATCCAGTGGTGAGAAATGTAAGTGCAGATGAGCTCTCACAGCTGATGAAATGACAGACGACTGAGACAGCGGTGAGAAATGTAAGTGCAGATGAGCTCTCACAGCTGATGAAATGACAGACGACTGAGACAGCGATGAGAAATGTAAGTGCAGATGAGCTCTCACAGCTGATGAAATGACAGACGACTGAGACAGCGATGAGAAATGTAAGTGCAGATGAGCTCTCACAGCTGATGAAATGACAGACGACTGAGACAGCGATGAGAAATGTAAGTGCAGATGAGCTCTCACAGCTGATGAAATGACAGACGACTGAGACAGCGATGAGAAATGTAAGTGCAGATGAGCTCTCACAGCTGATGAAATGACAGACGACTGAGACAGCGATGAGAAATGTAAGTGCAGATGAGCTCTCACAGCTGATGAAATGACAGACGACTGAGACAGCGATGAGAAATGTAAGTGCAGATGAGCTTTCACAGCTGATGAAATGACAGACGACTGAGACAGCGATGAGAAATGTAAGTGCAGATGAGCTCTCACAGCTGATGAAATGACAGACGACTGAGACAGCGATGAGAAATGTAAGTGCAGATGAGCTCTCACAGCTGATGAAATGACAGACGACTGAGACAGCGATGAGAAATGTAAGTGCAGATGAGCTCTCACAGCTGATGAAATGACAGACGACTGAGACAGCGATGAGAAATGTAAGTGCAGATGAGCTCTCACAGCTGATGAAATGACAGACGACTGAGACAGCGGTGAGAAATGTAAGTGCAGATGAGCTCTCACAGCTGATGAAATGACAGACGACTGAGACAGCGATGAGAAATGTAAGTGCAGATGAGCTCTCACAGCTGATGAAATGACAGACGACTGAGACAGCGATGAGAAATGTAAGTGCAGATGAGCTCTCACAGCTGATGAAATGACAAACGACTGAGACAGCAATGAGAAATGTAAGTGCAGATGAGCTCTCACAGCTGATGAAATGACAAACGACTGAGACAGCGATGAGAAATGTAAGTGCAGATGAGCTCTCTACCTGCGTCTGAAGGACTGAACCCGCGTCTGAAGGACTGAACCCATGTGTTTGATGGACTGAACCCGCGTCTGATGGACTGAACCCGCGTCTGAAGGACTGAACCCGCGTCTGAAGGACTGAACCCGCGTCTGAAGGACTGAACTCGCGTCTGAAGGACTGAACCCGCGTCTGAAGGACTGAACCCGCGTCTGATGGACTGAACCCGCGTCTGAAGGACTGAACCCATGTGTCTGAAGGACTGAACCCGCGTCTGAAGGACTGAACCCGCGTCTGATGGACTGAACCCATGCGTCTGAAGGACTGAACCCGCGTCTGATGGACTGAACCCATGTGTCTGAAGGACTGAACCCATGCGTCTGAAGGACTGAACCCATGCGTCTGAAGGACTGAACCCATGCGTCTGAAGGACTGAACCCATGTGTCTGAAGGACTGAACCCGCGTCTGAAGGACTGAACCCGCGTCTGAAGGACTGAACCCATGCGTCTGAAGGACTGAACCCATGCGTCTGAAGGACTGAACCCATGCGTCTGATGGACTGAACCCATGTGTCTGAAGGACTGAACCCATGCGTCTGAAGGACTGAACCCATGCGTCTGAAGGACTGAACCCATGCGTCTGATGGACTGAACCCATGCGTCTGAAGGACTGAACCCATGCGTCTGATGGACTGAACCCATGTGTCTGATGGACTGAACCCGCGTCTGATGGACTGAACCCGCGTCTGAAGGACTGAACCCATGTGTTTGATGGACTGAACCCGCGTCTGATGGACTGAACCCGCGTCTGAAGGACTGAACCCGCGTCTGAAGGACTGAACCCGCGTCTGAAGGACTGAACCCATGTGTCTGAAGGACTGAACCCATGTGTCTGAAGGACTGAACCCGCGTCTGAAGGACTGAACCCGCGTCTGATGGACTGAACCCATGTGTCTGAAGGACTGAACCCATGTGTCTGAAGGACTGAACCCGCGTCTGATGGACTGAACCCGCGTCTGAAGGACTGAACCCGCGTCTGAAGGACTGAACCCGCGTCTGAAGGACTGAACCCATGCGTCTGATGGACTGAACCCATGCGTCTGATGGACTGAACCCATGCGTCTGAAGGACTGAACCCATGCGTCTGAAGGACTGAACCCATGCGTCTGAAGGACTGAACCCATGTGTCTGAAGGACTGAACCCATGTGTCTGAAGGACTGAACCCATGTGTCTGAAGGACTGAACCCGTCTGAAGGACTGAACCCGCGTCTGAAGGACTGAACCCATGCGTCTGAAGGACTGAACCCATGCGTCTGATGGACTGAACCCATGCGTCTGATGGACTGAACCCATGCGTCTGAAGGACTGAACCCATGCGTCTGATGGACTGAACCCATGCGTCTGAAGGACTGAACCCATGCGTCTGAAGGACTGAACCCATGCGTCTGAAGGACTGAACCCATGCGTCTGAAGGACTGAACCCATGCGTCTGATGGACTGAACCCATGCGTCTGATGGACTGAACCCATGCGTCTGAAGGACTGAACCCATGCGTCTGATGGACTGAACCCATGCGTCTGAAGGACTGAACCCATGCGTCTGAAGGACTGAACCCATGCGTCTGATGGACTGAACCCATGCGTCTGATGGACTGAACCCATGCGTCTGATGGACTGAACCCATGCGTCTGATGGACTGAACCCATGCGTCTGATGGACTGAACCCATGCGTCTGATGGACTGAACCCATGCGTCTGAAGGACTGAACCCATGCGTCTGAAGGACTGAACCCGCGTCTGAAGGACTGAACCCATGCGTCTGATGGACTGAACCCATGCGTCTGATGGACTGAACCCATGCGTCTGAAGGACTGAACCCATGCGTCTGATGGACTGAACCCATGCGTCTGATGGACTGAACCCATGCGTCTGAAGGACTGAACCCATGCGTCTGAAGGACTGAACCCATGCGTCTGAAGGACTGAACCCATGCGTCTGAAGGACTGAACCCATGCGTCTGAAGGACTGAACCCGCGTCTGATGGACTGAACCCGCGTCTGAAGGACTGAACCCGCGTCTGAAGGACTGAACCCGCGTCTGAAGGACTGAACCCATGCGTCTGATGGACTGAACCCATGCGTCTGATGGACTGAACCCATGCGTCTGATGGACTGAACCCATGCGTCTGAAGGACTGAACCCATGCGTCTGAAGGACTGAACCCATGCGTCTGATGGACTGAACCCATGCGTCTGATGGACTGAACCCATGCGTCTGAAGGACTGAACCCATGCGTCTGAAGGACTGAACCCATGCGTCTGAAGGACTGAACCCGCGTCTGATGGACTGAACCCGCGTCTGAAGGACTGAACCCCTCTGAAGGACTGAACCCGTCTGAAGGACTGAACCCATGCGTCTGATGGACTGAACCCATGCGTCTGATGGACTGAACCCATCGTCTGATGGACTGAACCCATGCGTCTGATGGACTGAACCCATGCGTCTGAAGGACTGAACCCATGCGTCTGAAGGACTGAACCCATGCGTCTGAAGGACTGAACCCATGCGTCTGATGGACTGAACCCGCGTCTGATGGACTGAACCCATGCGTCTGATGGACTGAACCCATGCGTCTGAAGGACTGAACCCATGCGTCTGAAGGACTGAACCCATGCGTCTGAAGGACTGAACCCATGCGTCTGATGGACTGAACCCGCGTCTGAAGGACTGAACCCATCGTCTGATGGACTGAACCCATGCGTCTGATGGACTGAACCCGCGTCTGAAGGACTGAACCCATCGTCTGATGGACTGAACCCATCGTCTGATGGACTGAACCCGCGTCTGAAGGACTGAACCCATGCGTCTGATGGACTGAACCCATGCGTCTGATGGACTGAACCCATGCGTCTGATGGACTGAACCCGCGTCTGAAGGACTGAACCCATGCGTCTGATGGACTGAACCCATGCGTCTGATGGACTGAACCCATGCGTCTGAAGGACTGAACCCATGCGTCTGAAGGACTGAACCCATGCGTCTGAAGGACTGAACCCGCGTCTGATGGACTGAACCCGTCTGAAGGACTGAACCCGCGTCTGAAGGACTGAACCCATGCGTCTGAAGGACTGAACCCATGCGTCTGAAGGACTGAACCCATGCGTCTGAAGGACTGAACCCATGCGTCTGAAGGACTGAACCCATGCGTCTGAAGGACTGAACCCATGCGTCTGATGGACTGAACCCATGCGTCTGAAGGACTGAACCCATGCGTCTGAAGGACTGAACCCGCGTCTGAAGGACTGAACCCGCGTCTGAAGGACTGAACCCATGCGTCTGAAGGACTGAACCCATGCGTCTGAAGGACTGAACCCATGCGTCTGAAGGACTGAACCCATGCGTCTGAAGGACTGAACCCATGCGTCTGATGGACTGAACCCATGCGTCTGAAGGACTGAACCCATGCGTCTGATGGACTGAACCCATGCGTCTGATGGACTGAACCCATCGTCTGAAGGACTGAACCCATGCGTCTGATGGACTGAACCCATGCGTCTGATGGACTGAACCCATGCGTCTGATGGACTGAACCCATGCGTCTGATGGACTGAACCCATGCGTCTGATGGACTGAACCCATGCGTCTGATGGACTGAACCCATGCGTCTGAAGGACTGAACCCATGCGTCTGAAGGACTGAACCCATGCGTCTGATGGACTGAACCCATGCGTCTGAAGGACTGAACCCATGCGTCTGATGGACTGAACCCATGCGTCTGATGGACTGAACCCATGTGTCTGATGGACTGAACCCATGCGTCTGAAGGACTGAACCCATGCGTCTGAAGGACTGAACCCATGCGTCTGATGGACTGAACCCATGCGTCTGATGGACTGAACCCATGCGTCTGATGGACTGAACCCATGCGTCTGATGGACTGAACCCATGTGTCTGATGGACTGAACCCATGTGTCTGATGGACTGAACCCATGCGTCTGAAGGACTGAACCCATGCGTCTGATGGACTGAACCCATGCGTCTGATGGACTGAACCCATGCGTCTGATGGACTGAACCCATGCGTCTGAAGGACTGAACCCATGCGTCTGAAGGACTGAACCCATGCGTCTGATGGACTGAACCCATGCGTCTGATGGACTGAACCCATGCGTCTGATGGACTGAACCCATGCGTCTGAAGGACTGAACCCATGTGTCTGAAGGACTGAACCCATGTGTCTGAAGGACTGAACCCATGCGTCTGATGGACTGAACCCATGTGTCTGAAGGACTGAACCCATGTGTCTGATGGACTGAACCCATGTGTCTGATGGACTGAACCCATGCGTCTGATGGACTGAACCCATGCTCTGATGGACTGAACCCATCGTCTGATGGACTGAACCCATGCGTCTGAAGGACTGAACCCATGCGTCTGATGGACTGAACCCATGTGTCTGATGGACTGAACCCATGCGTCTGATGGACTGAACCCATGTGTCTGAAGGACTGAACCCATGCGTCTGATGGACTGAACCCATGCGTCTGATGGACTGAACCCATGCGTCTGATGGACTGAACCCATGCGTCTGATGGACTGAACCCATGCGTCTGATGGACTGAACCCATCGTCTATGGACTGAACCCAGTCTGATGGACTGAACCCATGCGTCTGAAGGACTGAACCCATGCGTCTGAAGGACTGAACCCATGCGTCTGAAGGACTGAACCCATGCGTCTGAAGGACTGAACCCATGCGTCTGAAGGACTGAACCCATGCGTCTGATGGACTGAACCCATGCGTCTGATGGACTGAACCCATGCGTCTGATGGACTGAACCCATGCGTCTGAAGGACTGAACCCATGCGTCTGAAGGACTGAACCCATGCGTCTGATGGACTGAACCCATGCGTCTGATGGACTGAACCCATGCGTCTGATGGACTGAACCCATGCGTCTGATGGACTGAACCCATGCGTCTGATGGACTGAACCCATGCGTCTGATGGACTGAACCCATGCGTCTGATGGACTGAACCCATGCGTCTGATGGACTGAACCCATCGTCTGATGGACTGAACCCGTGCGTCTGAAGGACTGAACCCATGTGTCTGATGGACTGAACCCATGTGTCTGAAGGACTGAACCCATGCGTCTGATGGACTGAACCCATGCGTCTGAAGGACTGAACCCGTGCGTCTGAAGGACTGAACCCGTGCGTCTGAAGGACTGAACCCGTGCGTCTGAAGGACTGAACCCATGCGTCTGAAGGACTGAACCCATGCGTCTGATGGAACCCTGGGCTGATGGACTGAACCCATGTGTCTGAAGGACTGAACCCATGCGTCTGATGGACTGAACCCATGCGTCTGAAGGACTGAACCCATGCGTCTGATGGACTGAACCCATGCGTCTGATGGACTGAACCCATGCGTCTGAAGGACTGAACACCTGAATGACCGTCTGATGGACTGAACCCATCGTCTGATGGACTGAACCCATCGTCTGATGGACTGAACCCATGCGTCTGATGGACTGAACCCATCGTCTGATGGACTGAACCACGTCTGATGGACTGAACCCATGCGTCTGATGGACTGAACCATGCTCTGATGGACTGAACCCATGCGTCTGAAGGACTGAACCCATGCGTCTGAAGGACTGAACCCATGCGTCTGAAGGACTGAACCCATGCGTCTGAAGGACTGAACCCATGCGTCTGATGGACTGAACCCATGCGTCTGATGGACTGAACCCATGCGTCTGATGGACTGAACCCATGCGTCTGAAGGACTGAACCCATGCGTCTGAAGGACTGAACCCATGCGTCTGATGGACTGAACCCATGCGTCTGATGGACTGAACCCATGCGTCTGATGGACTGAACCCATGTGTCTGATGGACTGAACCCATGCGTCTGATGGACTTCAGCTCGTCCGCCGCTCGTCCGCAGGCGCGGGTTTGTTGTTAGCAGGCGCGGTTGTGCCTCCTGACAGCCGCGAGGGGGCGCCGCAGACCCGCAGCAGAGCGACGCACGGCGCTCTCATCCCGACGGCCGTCCCTCGTTTCCTCTTCAGTGAAGTTTGCTCAACACGAGGTAAAAACACGCGAAATCGCGCCGCGGGTCCCGCCGCGACGCCTCGCGCGCTCCCCTCGCGCTCGTCGCTTTATTTCGGCGCTTTTCCTCGACGAAACGTCGCCTCCGGCGCGCGCCCGCGGCGGGAGGCGCGTGACCCGGCGTCGCTCTCGCGCTCCGACTCCGAGGCTTCCGCAGGCCTCGCGACGCGCAAACGCGGCGGCTGTTTTTCGGCGAGTCCGCGCCCGCGGGGTGCGAAAAACAACGCGCGCGAATTACCGGCCGCGGCAAACGCGCCGCGCGCGTGCAAACGGCCGTTAACGGTCCGTTCGCGTGACGTACCGAGCGGAGGAAGGCGAGAAGTGTTTATTGTTCGCGCGAGAAGGATGCGCGCAGCCGAGCTAGCTTTAGCCTCTGCGTGTGGGTTGTTCTGACGAAACGAGCGACGAACTCGCCGACGACTCGTCAAAACACGGATCATTTAATCGGTAAACGAGCGAGGAGTGCAGCTGACCCGGATTCCGGTAACAATACGGATCTCAGAGCGGAGCGTCGCTCACTAGCGCGTTAAGCTAACGCTTCGCTAATAGACGAGAGTCGCGTGTGTCATCTCCCGTGACCCGCACAAGGCTCGAACCGAGCGGTGGTACATATCGACGATCCGCGCTTCATAACGGGCGCTCGGAGAATTTACCCTCGTCGAGTCGGTGAAGCACGGCGTCGACGTGAACGTCTGGAGACGATCGGTGTCACACTCCGGTGATCGACTTGTGTTTTGTCAACACTGTTTTGTGTCGCCGTGTGTGCGCGGATGTGACCCGTCACTTCATCTGGGACTTGTGTTGTCGAATAGCTTGTGTTTAGGAGCAGATGTATGTTGGTAATGATGATAACAGGATCCGACCGGGAATTTGCATTCCGATCTCGATTCCTCTGCGAGGAGTCGATGGGAAGTAGAAAGTGATTTCTCAGTGGTTCAGCGGAGGTGTGGGTTTATTTTCACGTGTGTTTTGAACAGGTTTGGTTATGCAGGTCTTCTGTGCAGCTGGTTTTCATAAACTGTTTGTAACTGATCAGAATGCACACACGGGGACATTGTTGACATCAGCAGGGTCACTGGATCACTGGTGCAGATGTGAGCCCATCAGAGCTGCACTGTTTACCTTCCCAATACTGTAGCGCATGCAAATGACTCATGAATATGTATGTGCGTAAAGACCCGGATGCGGAAATGTTGCTGGACTAATGTAACCTCAGCGCCTTAATCGTTTTGTTTTCAGATGTATTGCTCTTGCACTTTATACTATTTGCGTTGTTGGATGACAACATAAACGTGAGCAATTGAACAGCTTAACGTTTGTTTTGTGAGGAGTGCGTTGCGTCCAGTGTTTTGTAGGGCATGCAGTATAATATTATGGCAGACTTGCAGTGCTTTTTTGCATCTGCTCTTTTGTGCTTGCCATGAGCTGTCCGTCTCCCAGCTTCATTGGTCCCCTGAGGGAGACAGGGTGGGGCTGCATATGTAATAAAGGGGTGTGTGCATGGTCCGTCCATTGCCAGGCTTGAGTGGGTGTGTCTGTTAGGCTGTCTGGGCTTTTGTAGATGTTATCTGTCTCAGATGTTTCCCTACGTGGCAGTTAGTGAACACAAAAATCAATACACCTGTTAGAGACCACGCGCTTAAGAGGACTGATTCTTACCAGGGACATTGTGCTAGTAAAGAATGCGTGAAGTGAAACTGGTTTGAAACTCATGTTGATCTGTTGAAGGAAAACCTCCCATGCCTAGGGCTGGATGGACTTGATGAAAAAGAATATTTGTTAAAGCTGCAATCTGTAACTGTAGATAAAAATGAACAAAAATCAGTTATTGAGCAAGTACATGACAGATGAGTGTTCAGCACGATCTCCTTATCTTACCCTGATTCACAACAGTAAGATTATAATGATGATTTATAATCTGAGCTGTCTGGTCCATTTTCCCAGGAAATGTCAGTTTGACTTTGTGACTTTGACAAGTAAAATAACCTGCAGTTTTATGCTTCAAACAGAGATGATGACAGAGAGGCAAAAGTTATGGATTGCAGCTTTAAGACTGTAGCCAATGCATGAATGTTTTAATAAAGTCCCATGTCACGAAACCTCATGCAGACCTTTTCTCTGCAGGATTGTGTGAGATGTGAGGGATGGTCAGTGTGTAAATCTCTCTGAGGAACTCTGTGTGTGTAGAACGTCTCTGGCCGGCCGTCAGTATGAATGGGGACATGCCTCATGTGCCCATCACAACCCTTGCTGGGATCGCTGGTCTCACTGACTGTAAGTACACACATCACATGCCACTCCCACTTCACTGCAGTGACCGCCCACTTTTTATCATGAGCATTTTATTGTTTTGACTGTTTATACATGATTTGTATAAACAGTTTATACAAATGCTGATTTTCATGTTCAAGATGCATTAATTTATAATATTGATTTATTCAATATCATAGGAAATTAAGATGAAGTGTTTTTGTTGTTTACATTTAGCTTTTTTACTTTTCACTTTTATTTACATTCTTTAATACTTCATTATCCAACAGTACTCATTGCATTACGGTTATTTAGAATAATTTATAACAAAAATAAACCTTTTTTTTGACTGCCGATGCTGTATTTTAAAATATATTTATATTGTGTCATTGAATATTTTGTTTATGCTGCTCACTCTGAGTTCTGTATATTTAACAACAGTCTTGTCATGTTTGTATTTATGTGCTTGTATTGAGTTTTACTTTGATTACATTATATGCAGATTCATTATATTTGCATTTTAGTGCCATTCCTAAATTCAATTTGTCTTATTACAACAACAGTAAATTTGTTCAATAAGAATAAATGCTCATCAAATGACAGTTAAAGTTGCATTAATGTTTTAGTACCAGTGAGAGATGTTTTGAGATGATCTCTGACTGAACTTCAGGTGGCTGTTACATCGTGTCTCTGGGAGCTCTCATAAGAAATGCTGTGTGTCATCTCTTAACTGTTTTTGTGTTCAGTGCTGAACCAGCTGCCTCTGCCCTCTCCGTTACCGGGCACCAGCACTAAGAGCCTGCTGTACAGCGGACGTGTAGCTGAGGAAGTGAGCCGTCTGATGGGCTGCAGGGATGAGTCTCTGGTCTCTCAGCTCGCCACTGGCCTCAGCCAGGTCTCTACGGAGCACATGTGAGTTTCTGCCGCCGTTTGCAGTTCACTTCTGGTTCGCTTCTTTTCGGTTCATTTGACATATGCCTCTGTGTGACATCTGTCTCTGTTAGTTTCATGGGGCTTGTTAAGAGTCATTGTAGAAAGACAATCTTAAAATTAATCTGTGTGGTTTTGTTCATAAATGTTTGTGGGACAATACCACAAGACATTGTGATTAATCGGTTTGGTTTTGAGTATGGTTAAACCCTTACTCTACACCCATACTTCTCTTACTTAATTATGGGTTAGTCCATGCAGATTAGTCTCCGCCTCCACTACATTGCATCAGCACGGACTACCTGATGCACTCTGTCAAACAACATGTTTGTGATGTAGAAAACAGTGGAGGTTTCTAACTGTTTTTGACACAGTCTTTCAGCAATGATGTTGAGTGATGAATTTGCACATGGTTTGTCTTAAAGCAGATTAAAAACAGGCAGACATAGATGGGGGCCTTTAAAGAATTTCTTCTGTTGGGTCAGTGGTGTGTGTGAACCCTGTTGTCTTCTGCACAGAGAGCTGAAGGACAGTCTAGGCAGTGATGAGTTGGAGGGAGATGTTCCAGTGCTGTTGCAGCTTATGCTGTCCAGAAACCCAAACATCTTCAGGAATAAGAGCACACCCAGCACCCCTCAGTATCCTGCACAGCCAGGTAAGAGTGTGTCCAGACGCACCATTAGTGTATATGACACTTTCACCTCCTCATGAGGAACTTGTTGCACCTTTTGTATTCTGTTTATCCTGAAGCCATTGATTATGTACAGTGTGGTGCTGCTTATTTTTGCTGGTGTCTTTTTTTAGTGCCAAGTTTAATGCAGTTCTCAGAAGTTTATTAGGTATTTATAATGGGGTTTATGTCGAAATGTTTGTCCTTCTGCTCTTATACAGTTGGCGATTGAGAATATCTTGTGTATTACAGGTATAGGTCAGCAGTCAATGGCCCCTCCATATAAAATCACTCATGGCTCTATGCAGGGAAGCCCGGTCTCCGCCAACTACCAGCAGGCCTCCATGTCCCACAGTCCATCTGGGTGAGTCTGAGAACAGACTTTTTTATTTTGGAGTAAATGAACTTTAATGTTCATTTTTAAGTGATTCAGTGTTTGTAAGTGGTGTTGAACTGTTGATTCATACGTTTTGTTCTTTTGGTTGAACGTGACGTCCTCTGCTCTTCCATGCAGGCGTTTCGTGGCAGGGCAGTCAGGGTCTGGAGGACGGTTTTTGCCTCAGCAGAACAGTCCAGTGCCCAGTCCATACGCCCCCCAGAGCCCTGCAACTGGTTACAGACAGTACCCCCACCCCCCGGCCTATAGTCAGCACCAGCACACACAGCAGGGTCTGCGGGAACACCCACTGCTTGTGTTGATCTTTCAGAATTTGTCTGTTCTCTGGGTCATTCTTTCTGTCATTCTTTCTGTCTTCTGCTTTCACAGGCTCAGTAGCAAGTCCGATGATTCCAGGCGGCATGAGAAATGTTCATGAGAACAAGGTTTTTGGACTTTTCTATTTACCCTCTATAGATAAAACAATATATTAATTGTATAAATTCCATATACACTTTTTTCATCAAGGTTTTCTGCACCATAAATATTGGTCCATACGAGGGTTGCAAAGCTGGGGAATTTTAGAAATCGTGAATATATGGAAGTTAAAATATTGCAGGAATTTATGGAAATTAGTTGGTAGTAATTTTACAAACAGTTTCACATACAGTCACATATACAAATGTGTTGCTTCCTGGACATATGGCCTGTCTTAATGTGTGTGCCATAATTCCCATTTATTTCTGTAAATAATAATACTAAATAAGATTCCAAAATTCCCAGAATCTTGCAACCCTTGTACACACAAAGAGGAAGTATAGCTCTGTTCTCCATTGCAAGTCCCATCTTAACTTCTCATTGTCTTTCTGATGGTATCCAGGATCAGATGAGAACGTTCACGGGTGCATCTCACATCCTGCAGTCATCTCCGCCCTACACCCCTCCTCGCGACGGGGCTCCAGATCTGCTCCTCACCTCCCCAGACAAGCAGCGTTCTCTGAAGCTGGGTGAGGGGGAGCACGAGCAAGTCGATAAGGCTGCGGTGTATGATATCGTGGGCTCGCCTACAAAAGACCACACTAAACTCATCCTGCGCCCATCACGAGCGCGGCCGGCAGAGGTGGAGCTCAGTGGAATTTATCCAGGCTCGGACCCTGAAGGAGAGCTGGTGGAGGCCCTCGCTGCTATAGAACGGATGGAGAGTGAAGCAGCCATGGAAACAGAGCGTGGAGCTAAAGAGGTCCAAGACAAGGGTATGACCAGGACATGATCAAACATTGTCTCTCAGACCTTCCATTATGTTGTTTGGTGTGAAGTTACTTTCAGTTGTTTTTGATGTTTTGATAAATTGTGCAAGCCTACAAAGTAATTTAAACACTTAATTTAAACAGCTGTCACTTGCTATATGTTTATGTCTCACTATCTTTGTGTAGATAAACCACTGAAGAAGCGCAAGCAGGACTCTCATCCTCAGGAGCCTGGTGCAGCGGGTACAGCCGGTTCAGGCTCTGGGGCTCCAGGTGGGGGAGGCGGAGCTAATGCAGGGCACAGACCAGCCCCTCAAGAGGCCAGCGCTGCGGGTACCAGCGCCAGCCGCCCGGGCCTCCAGGTGAGTCTGGAACAGGTGGGCAGGGTAGAAGATGCCTGCATGGGTGTGGCCATCCCTGACACCGAGGCCCAGCGCTGGCCTCAGGAACCTGAGGAGGGCGTCACTCTGAAAGCTCTCAAACACAAGCACGGCCATGCACCAGAACACCGGCATCGCCATGACGACAAGCAGCCTGATACCCCGCGACAGAAACACAGGTCAGAGGGTCGCCACGGTGATGCCAGCACACAGCGCGCAGCCCAGTCCGGGAGTAAACCTGTGGATCTTCCCCCGTACATGCTGGATGAAAACACCAGCTCAGGAGCACTGAAGAACTTCACTATCCCCAAAATCAGGATGGACGGAGGGGGAGATGTTCCAGTAGGGTGGAAGCAGCCATGCGTGAGGCTGGAGAGACTGGACACCGAGAGCGACATGAAGAAAAGTGTCAAGCCAGTGGTTGTGCTGCAGAAACTCTCCCTAGACGAAGTTCAACGACTCATGAGAGAAAGAGACTCGCGCAGCTCCAAGTCCAACAGGAACCGATATTCCTCTGGGAGATCTGGGAAAGGTAGGGGATTTCACTAACTTTCTCCATTCTGAAGGGTTGTGATGGCTTTTCCTGAACCACAAGGTAGTAGAATTGCATTTTTATGGTTGCATTTTTCGTCAGTTTTGTTTCTTGGTTTGCCCAGCTGGTGGGAGCTAGACAGTTGAAACGGAATAGCTTATTTGTATGTTTGTTGTATAGTTCTGTGCTGGATTAGAAACTGTGGGATTTTGGTAATGGCTTTGAGTTGATCATTTTTTACAGGTGCTGGTTTGTGTCAAAACAGCAAAAATTAGCATTACTGAACACACTACATTTAAACATTAAATTTAAACCAGGGCATGTAGCTTTCATGTATTTCTCGATTAAGAAACATTTAAAAATAAAAAAATAGAGTAATCAAATGTAAAAACTGTGACTTGCCTATACGTTTTTGGTTGTGCTAATTAGCTTAGATGTGCTAATAACCAATATTTGGCTTTGTTGAACTTTTTTCAGAGCTTATAAAACTAGCCATCAAGACTCATTATGAAAACAGAAAATGCAGTCTATCTGCTGATCCTTGTGTTTACTGATTTTCCCTCATGTCTGGTTGTCATTGTTCTTAACACAGATCTGGTGTGGAGACACTAGTTTTGTTGTTTCTTCCTTGATTCGTTGCTTCTGCTTTTCTTGTTCTCTTTTTGAAAGTCACTGTGGATTGACTTTCATATATAAATATATACATACTGATTCCAGCACTCAGTTACTCATTTCAGTCTTTATTAAAATATTGTAGAAGAACTGCATCTTTATTTGTATTCTGCTTTAGTTTTAACTTGGTGCTGTAGTAGCGGTCTATTGTTGACGGTTTAGCATCAGTTACGCCTGTTCAAACTGTTGTGTGGTTTGGTTACTTATTGTTTCAGTGCAGTAGTTGGTAACAGGAGCGAGACCGCGTGGACGGTGTCATTTGAACAGATGTCTCTTCACAGGTGCGATAGATGCGTCTGTCCTGACAGATCTTCCTCCAGAGCTACTGGCTGAGATTGAGTCCACCATGCCTCTGTGTGAGAGAGTGAAGATGAACAAACGCAAACGCAGCACTGTGAACGAGAGGCCGAAATATGCCGAAGACAGCTCTGAGGATGAAGAACACTGTGAGTCCATTACTGTACACAAGCAAAACACAAAACACCTGTTCATAAGACAGACTTCACCCAAAATGAAAATTCTTCCAATATCATAATTTGTGTTCCACAGAAGAAAATCACACAGGTTTGAAATGGCATGATGTTGAGTAAGTGAAGGAAGAGTTTTTGGGTGAACTTCAGATTAAACCTTTAGATTAAACCTGTTTTTCAGTAGTCTTAAAGGTGAAGTAATTTTTGCATTCCTGCTGGCAGCAAATGGAACTGCAGTGTGTTTGTTTAAGAAACCCAAATGAGCAGGACATATTTGGCTTATCCAATAGTATGAGTTTGGGGCAGGACTGTTGAAAGATGTGGGTGCCGCTGGTTGCTCAGGAATGTCACTTTTTATGAAGAATTGTAAACTGTGTTTCAGCTTTAAGTTGGGTCCTGTTTTTTTGCTGATTGGCAGTCTGTTTACTGAATGAGTATGCCAGTTATTTTATAAATTAGGTCTCTTGGTTCATTTATTCTGATATTATGCAGTTGTTAGTATGTTATGCAGATGTTCTTTTATGAGTGCATTGCAGTGTAGCTTCAAAAGGATTGCTCAGTTCCTCAGACAAGGTTAAAAAAAATTGTCTCTATTTTCTCTCAGCATCTCGCAAACGTCATAAGAAGGATCGTGACAGAGCGTGGGAGTTTGAGGAGAGAGACAGGAGGAGCTCTGGGGAGCATCGAAGAGGAAGCTGCGATGTGCGCAGGGGATCAGGTGGCCGATACGATGACTCTGATGAGGGTTCTCCTCCTCCTAGCCTCAGTGACGGTGAGCCGAGAACAGTTCCATCATGTACATTCATTTATCAGTAATGTAGTGAGGTCATGTGATAAAAATATAGCAAAAAGGTTTAAAACAGTTTGTTAATGCTCTGCACACTATTAAAACAAACTGCAGGCAGTCGAATAGTCAGCAGAAGTTCATGTAGCTCAATGGTAGAGCACTGTGTTAGCAGCGCAAAGGTTGTGGGTTCGATTCCCTGGGAACACACATACTGATCAGATGTATAGCTTGAATGCACAGTAAGAGGGTTTGGATAAAAGCATCTGTTAAATGAATAACTTGTTTTATGTCATATTGAATGTTATATTGTGAAGAATTCAACTGTTATATTCTTGGTTCATAAGTGATTTTTATTTTTTTTTGTTCTTTAGTTGCAAGACGTTTAAAGACAAAAGAAAAGCAGAAGAAACGGAAAGCATATGAACCCAAGCTAACAGCTGAAGGTAAACCATGTTGATCACCTGCACTGATTTCCTGCTCTGAACGTTTCCTCTGTCCCTCTAAAGAACGTTAGTGATACTGGATAAAGCTTACTGTGTTTTCTCTTCTTTCTCAGAAATGATGGACTCTTCTACTTTCAAACGGTTCTTGTTAAGTATCGACAACATCTTTGAGAACCTTGAGGACGTGGACTTCACTGCTCAGGGTAGGTCTATGTATCTGTGGTTAGTTTAAGGAGATAACAGGGTTGATTCTGCCTCTGTGTTCACGTGTGTGTTCCTGCAGATGATGATGAGATCCCTCAGGAGTTGTTGTTGGGGAAACAGCAGCTGAATGAGTTGAGCAGTGAATCTGCTAAGATTAAAGCCATGGGCATCACTTGCAGGGTAAGAGACACTTCATTGCCCATTGTCATTGTCAAAGACATCAGGAAATTATCACTGACGTTTTGTGGTGTTCAGGTTAGTTTGTTGATTAGCTTTAAAGGTAATCAGTTTGTGCTCCTAGAATTTGACAATTCATTTTTCAGCATTTACAGTCTAAACCAGAAATATTGCTGACTCTTATTTGCTAGGCAGTATCCAGATTTTTGTCCAGTAATTTTTTTTGTCCCATCTCGTACAATTAAGCATCTGTTTTCATGTCATTTTTGGACCATGGTAGATCCAGTTGAGTATTGAGTGAGTTTTAATAGGTTAACACTAGTGCTAATATTAATGTGCCCAAATGAGCAGTTTTAAATATCCTGTCCTGCACACTAGATTCCCTCTGACAAGCTGGTGAAGCTGCTGAACATCCTGGAGAAGAACATTCTGGATGGCGCCAGTCTGTCTACGCTCATGAACCACGTAAGAATGTTTCTTGAGTCACACTTTTGTACTTTAAATGCTGATGTACCTGAGATGGAGTCACTGTTTTTTTTTCACTATTATTTTTTAACTTTGTTGTAATGCTTTCAGATACAACATGACCAAATTAATATTTATTTACATATTCATTAAGATTCATTAGTCATATTCAGTGTGTTGCCATAGTAATAAGTGTACAGCAAAAAGTCTGTACGACTAATAGTGTTGAGAAGCTGATGTTGTCACACTGTTACAGAAGTACTGACATTGATTTTGCAGAATGCTGTGAGGTTACCGATTGGTTACTGAACATTAAGTTAATGCTAATTTTGCAGTTTAAATAAACCTAATAACAGTTCAAATAAACCTTGCTAACAGCAGTTCTGTTGAGCTTGAATTTTTTTCTTCTGCTGTCCTTCAGGACAACGAGGGTGAGGATGAGGAGCGTCTCTGGCGGGATCTCATCATGGAACGCGTGACAAAATCAGCAGACGCGTGTCTGACGGCACTGAACATCATGACATCATCACACATGCCCAAAGCCGTGTACATCGAGGACGTGATCGAGCGGGTTCTGCAGTACACAAAGTTCCACCTGCAGAATACGCTGTACCCACAGTATGACCCGGTCTACAGAGTCAACCCTAAAGGAGGTGAGACGCTCGCTCCATCACTTCTAAACCACTGCGTGCTTCAGGTGTCGTGATGGAAGCAGAATGTATTCGCAGATGTTTTTGTTTTCTTCATGTGTTCCTTTAGCTCAACTGGTAGAGCATTGTGTTTGCAGCACAATGGTTGCAGGTTCGATATAGGGGAGCACACATACTGATCAAATGTCTAAACTGACTGCACTGAAAATTGAGTCACTTTGGATGAAAGTGTTCGCCAAATGCATCAATATAAACGTAAAATGATTTGCGTTGACATGTTTGAATAGTTTGACATCTGAACGTTTTTTAAAAATCGCCTCAGCCTGAAATGATTAGAGCTGCACCAAACTACAGAAAAATGTGATAACTTACTAAATAGTGCAGTATGATAATGCTTTATATTTGTAAAATCAATTTAAATAGTATTAAAATATATCTGAAAGTTGTAAATTACATAACCAACAAGTTTCACATTCTTTATGGGAAAAGAATGCATCAACAGAACTTATGAGAGCTTATCAACATAACTTATCAACTCATCAGAGCTTCACTCTGCATTGACCTAAAACTGACCATAAATCACTTAAAAATACTAAAATAGTTCAGTGATTGCAAGGCTTTGTGATATGTATATTGCGATGTGCGCATTTGCAATATTTTGCAGCCCTACTGATGATCTTAAGGATATTTTTCATGCTGCAAGCTCTAGACAACACAATCTCAAGGCAATATATAACTATTTAATGTTTTAATAATTTAATGGCCAATTCATATAAGTTTGTACGATCTCATCTGTATGTTTTTGTATGACTAGGTTTAGGGGTGGACATTCATGCTTGCTTTATGTCTAAAAAAGTGTTTTTAGTATGAATCAAATTCAGATCAGATTGGACTAGACTGCTGTCACTTAAGTTCTTCAACAGTTAACTCCTTAGAAACGATTACATTATACTGTCTTCTGCTGATGTGTGCGTTAATGTGTGTGTGTGTTTGTCAGGTTCCTTGCTCAGCTCGAAAGCAAAGCGAGCTAAGTGCTCCACCGCTAAGCAGCGTGTGATCGTCATGCTGTATAATAAAGTTTGTGACGTAGTCAGCAACATCTCAGAGCTGCTGGAGATCCAGCTGCTGACCGACACCACCATATTGCAGGTGACAGCTGATCTGTGTTCATTCTCTCTCTTTTCATTCGCCTCCATCATGTCTCACCCATGGTGTGTAATGTTTCTGCAGGTCTCCTCGATGGGCATCACTCCCTTCTTTGTGGAGAATGTTAGTGAGCTACAGCTGTGTGCCATAAAGCTGGTCACTGCGGTATGTTGTTGTAGATTTACAGTAAAGTCACTTAATTGAGTTTTTCAGCGATATATCACACTCATCCATCACAGTTCAAGCACTTGGTCCAGGGTCCAAAATTGAAGTTGTGCTGCACCGTTCAGTGGCCAATAAATAAAAAAAAAAGTTTGTCTGTCTTGAAATTGTATTTTGTTTAATTTCGCTAAATACCTTCTTAGTTTTTTAACAAATGTATTAAATAGCTTTTTTTTCTCATGTAGATTTACAGGTCATAACATTACATGTTGTAATATCTGTCACAAAAATAAAACTTGAGGCCCAGCCAGTTGTTTTATAGTTACTGTTTCCAAAAGTTATTTTAAATTTTTTTAGATTAGCTCTTTAAAGAATAATCTATCCACAGGCCCATAACTGTTTTAGTCTCTCACTCGATATTTATGTACATTTGTCTTGTTTCAGACACTGCTTTTTTTCTATTGCCCCTCATCCTTTTTCTGTACGCGAATTAACAATGAATTTTAATTTGACTGATCTGTTTTTCTCTGTGTCTCAGGTCTTCTCTCGCTATGAGAAACACAGACAGTTAATTCTGGAGGAGATTTTCACCTCATTGGCGAGACTGCCGACCAGCAAACGCAGCCTCAGGAACTTCAGGTGCTGGTCACTGTTCAGTGTAAACTCAGCAGTGTGACACAAGTGTTTCTTGCATGTGTGACGCTGTTGTCTGTTTGTGTGCAGGTTAAACAGCAGTGATGCAGATGGAGAACCTGTATACATTCAGATGGTCAGTGCTCTGGTCCTGCAGCTGATTCAGTGTGTGGTCCACCTGCCCTCAGAGAAATACAGCTCTGAAGATGACCACAAGAAGGTGCTGTTCGCATATTAGTTTCTTATAAATACTGTAACATTTATTTCCTGTAGAAATGTAACGCTCAATCTGCAAGATGTATCAAAACATTGCAAATATGCATATCGCAGTGGTTTTCAATAACTAAATGATTTTAATATTTTAAAAATGTTGTGTAGGCAGAGTTTTAGGTTGATAGAAAGAGACTGACATGCAAATGTTGTAATACGTTTCTTTTCTCAGAAATAATGAGAAACATGCGTGTTCATGGGTTATATAAACATTTATATTTGAGTTTGTAAGTACTTTATAATAAAATTTAAGTTGCTTTTTCAAAAGTATAATTGTAACTAATGTTGTTTATCATATTGTTTAGTAAGTTACTGCATATCACATTTTTCGTCAATATCATTCAGCCCTACTGTACGGTGGGTAAACAGCCAGAGTAGAGCTTGCTGTTTTCAATTTGTATATAAGTAATGCTTTTTCAGCTACGGAATCCATTGTGTCAGCTTGTTTATTTCTTGGAACTCCAGTCTGTAACTTTACCTATGAGATTTTTATTACATCGTTGTTCTTGAACGTAACAAAAAAATGAATTTGTTTTATAGGTCGATGATGATGTGTTCATTACCAACTCGTACGAGACGGCTAGACGGACGGCACAGAACTTCCTCTCTGTCTTTCTCAAAAAGTCAGATCATCTTTCCTCTCATCCCTTCATTTATTCTTTGTGGTGTGTGTGCGTGTTGCACTCAGTGTGTTTTCGTGTCTCAACTCTCTCTCAGGTGTGGCAGTAAACAGGGTGAGGAAGATTACAGGCCGCTGTTTGAAAACTTTGTCCAGGATCTTTTATCTACTGTCAACAAACCTGAGTGGCCGGCCTCAGAACTGCTGCTGAGTCTGCTGGGCAGATTACTGGTAATAGAACTTTCATTGTGTTCATATATTATTTTTAAATATTATAGTTTGTTTTTAGTTTTGTTGTAGGTTTGTTAATTGGTTTTAATTTTTTTTTTTTTTTTTTTTTTTTTTTAGTTTTCATGTTAATTGTAGTTACATTTGTTGCTATCTGGTTATGTGCTTTTTATTGTGATTTTGTCATATTTACGCCTGTATTTTGATTTCAGTTAACAGGAATGTTTTATAGTTTCAGTTCGGTGAACTATAATAACCTTGATTGAAACGTGTTGTTGGCAGCAGAGCCTCAGCTCGCTCGTCTTGACCCTTCATGCTCTCTTTATAGGTGCATCAGTTCAGTAACAAGCAGACAGAAATGGCCCTGCGCGTGGCGTCGCTGGATTATCTGGGTACTGTAGCAGCCAGACTGAGGAAAGATTCAGTCACCAGCAGAATGGATCAGAAAGCCATCGACCGCATTGTCAGAGATGTAAACACACCTGCGGTTAACACACAAACACTGCTACACACTCGGGGATGGTGTCTAATAAACGCTGTGTGTGTTTCAGAGCTCTGAAGGCGATGAGACTCAGCGCTTGCAGAAAGCCCTGCTGGATTACATGGATGAGAACACAGAGACAGACCCCGCCCTTATGGTGAGTCAGCTGACCTTTTACTTTTCTTGTTGACATGAAAACCATTGGGCAGCTGATATGGGTTTATCAATGATTTAAGATTATGACACGTGTTCATTTGGGCAAGTGTGTCATGAGCATCAAAGATATGTAGATTAACATTTGATTGAAGACATATTTTAATGTTTATGCATCTGGCAGGCGCTTTTATCCAGAGTGACTTTTTACAGTGTGTAAAAAGTGTGTACACTGTAAAAACGGTATGTTTGCTGGGTATCGAACCCACAACCTTTGCGCTGCTAACACAATGCTCTACCAGTTGAGCTACAGAAACACACATAACTTGATAACTCGATTTTTAAAAAAATATATTTTACATTATTGAAATGTTATTATAGCACATACCTAAATAAAAACTTTTCACTAGGGGTTTGAACACAAGAAATGTGTATTATCAAATGACAAGGCTATTAGAACGGTTTGAAACTGAGCAACTGCTGTTTTTTGACCTGGCTGATATATATTAGCTCATCACCGATGAAGGCCTGTTTGTGATCTTTCTGGTTCCTAGTGAGTTTTGTTTTCCTGCATGTTATAGTTTGCTCGTAAGTTTTACATCGCTCAGTGGTTCCGAGACTGCACGACGGAGGCGGAGAAGGCCATGAGAAATCAGAACCAGAAAGATGATGATTCTGAGGGGGCGCAGCACGCCAAAGAGCTCCAGGCCACTGGAGACATCCTGCAGCGTGCTGAAACTCGCAAGAAATTCCTTCACTCCGTCATAAAATCAATTCCCAATTTATTTACCACTCTCAGGTATCTCTGCATCCTTATGATGTCACTCCTGTCCATGTGAAGACTGTATTATGTGCTGTGTGGTGGTGCTAATGTAAAAACTCTTTGGATAGGATGAATTCAGAAACGGTGGACTATGAGGACTCCTGCCTTATTGTACGCTATCTGGCCTCCACCAGGCCTTTCTCTCAGAGCTTCGACATCTACCTGACACAGGTAAGAAGCTGGGCTATAGAATTGGTATGTGTGTTTGCGGATTTTTTGTGTATTTCACTGATATCCAATGAGTGAGTCAAATGGTTATTTTAAATAATGTGGCTGAACTGATTCATAAGCAGTTGAAAATAACTAATAAACGATTACGTTTTCTTTTTAGTGGTTGTAAACAATGCAGCGATTTAAACAATCGACTAAAGACAAAAATCTTTAATTGAAATGTATTACAATTAAAAAATAAAATACAAAATGCTGTGTGGGGACTATTGGAATCACATTTGAATGATTAAGCATTCTTGATTCAGTAAGTCAAACATGTGTCCACTTGTGTTTGTGGCTGTGTCAATATGTTTGTGTTTATTTCTGTTTTCTCTAGATTTTAAGAGTTTTGGGGGAGAGCGCTATAGCCGTTAGGACTAAAGCCATGAAGTGTCTGTCTGAAGTGGTCGCGGTGGATCCCAGTATACTGGCAAGAGTAAGAGAATCAGCTCAACTGAGCATTAGAGGTTCAGTAAGAGATGTCTGAGAAACACTGTTGATATTGAAAACCAGCATAAAACCAGCATCCAATTAACCACACCCCTCCCTTCATTGCTTTGCCCTCAAAAGAATGAACACGTCATGCAACTACCAGCTGGCGGACATGCCCCTTATTGCTGATTGGTTACAAGAGTTTTATGGTGTTGTGTGGATCGGTCCATCCACTTCTCATATTCTTAAATTTGCACAGCCAGGACTTTTCACAGAATTGTTTGTTCAGATGTTAATTTCAATTTTCAACAGTGTTTCTTTAAAAATTACATGCTGTATCTTTAAAGTCACATGTCTGATGACACCAAACGTTTCTAAACACTCCCCTAGTCTGCCATTGGTAGACTTAGTCAGTTAGTCCTGCCCCCTGCTCACTGTGTTTGATTGTTTGTGTGTGTTCTATAGTCTGACATGCAGCGGGGAGTTCATGGGCGTCTGATGGATAACTCCACCAGTGTGAGAGAAGCAGCAGTGGAGCTGCTGGGACGTTTCGTGCTGAGTCGCCCTCAGCTGACGGAGCAGTACTACGACATGCTCATTGAAAGGATACTGGTACGACTGCGACTGCAGCGCTTTCTGCATGTACTCGTCTGAGACGCATTTAAATCATTAAATGTGTGTGACCTTTCTGCAGGATACCGGCATCAGTGTGAGGAAGAGAGTAATAAAGATTCTGAGAGACATCTGTCTGGAGCAGCCCAACTTTAGCAAGATCACAGAGATGTGCGTGAAGATGATACGGAGGGTCAATGATGAAGAAGGCATCAAGGTGCTGCCGTCTCTGCATTACTGTGAAATAACAAGGTTTGCAATTTAAGTAATTTCAGAGATTTGAGTTTTAACTCAGTCTTTCCCTACCTACAGAAACTGGTGAATGAAACGTTTCAGAAGTTGTGGTTCACGCCCACAGCCGTCCACGACAAGGACACCATGAACAGAAAGATTCTCAACATCACAGATGTGGTCAGTCCAATCATAGAAACTTGTTTTTGTAGGGCATTAGTCTGTCAGTCTGATATAAACTTTGATTACAGTGAGTTTATATGCGTTTTTATTGTCAACTTTGAAATGCCATCTTAAAATCAGTGAACGGACTTGAGTTCTGATGTCAGACAGACTTCACTCTCAGGGTTCTGTTGTGTCAATAGCCTCCTTTTGAAATGAGGTGTCATGTACATATTGTTCTTTCCTCTGCAGGTGGCTGCCTGTAAAGACACTGGTTACGATTGGTTTGAGCAACTTCTGCAGAATGTAAGTGTGCCTGTAGTCCCTTTCTGTTTGCCTGCTTCAGTTTGGAGGCCTGTAGCGCTTCATTGTGTTGACTTGTATGTCTGTAGCTGATGAAGTCAGAAGAGGACTCATCCTACAAGCCAACCAGGAAAGCTTGCGTGCAGTTAGTAGACAATCTTGTGGAGTACATTCTCAAATATGAGGAGGCGCTTGCAGGTACATTCACAGAACCTCACATACACACACTACTCAATTTAAGGTTTTTGATTCAGTAAATTAATTCAAAAACTGATTCACTGTTCTGATGTAGCCATCGCTTAAGTGTTATCAGATTCCATTCACGGCTTCTTGTGTCTTGTTGTAGGTGCATAAACATTTAATCACTGCTGTTTATCACTGCAATGTCAGATTCAGTTTAATTTATATAGCGCTTTTTTACACTGTTGCATTGTTTTAAAGCAGATTTACATATAATGAGCAGCTTATAAAATATAATGTAAAAATAATCAATTAGATAGATATAATCAATTTAGTGTGTGCATATCTGACAAGGTGTTTTTTTACAGAGAAATGTCTGGGTCAGATTGCACTCCAAAATCAATAGAAAATGAAATAAATTTTGTCAGTAAAATAAATAAATAGTAAATAATACACAAAAAATAATAGAAAGACTTTAGAATTAACTAATAGAATTAACCGCTTAATTGTTATTTGTCTGTATACTGTTTGTACAGTATAAGAAATTGTATTGGTACTGAAAATAGATGTACATTGATGTCAGTTGAATAGTAAAGTCACTGTGGTTTCTCCAGATGATGTTAAGATGTTGTTGTGGTGTGTGTATGCAGAACATAAGAGCGTGAATGCGACACGGCTGGTGGCGTGCATCACCACACTGTATCTGTTCAGTAAGATCAGAGCGCAGCTGATGGTCAAACATGCCATGACCATGCAGCCCTACCTCACCACCAAGTGCAGTGTGAGTACTGATGACTTCTGTCAACAGAAGCTGCACAATCTGAAGTCATTCTGCCCTCTAGAGGCCATGTGTTGTCAGTGCTGTTATCAGAGGTACAGGTGTGAGGAACTGAACTGTATTTGTTGTGTGTTTGTTTCAGTCTCAGAGTGACTTCATGGTCATCTGTAATGTTGCGAAGATCCTGGAGCTGGTGGTTCCTCTGATGGATCATCCCAGTGAGAGCTTCCTCACCACCATTGAAGAAGATCTGATGAAGCTCATTTTAAAATATGGCATGACTGTGAGTCTCACACACACACACAGAGCTTCATGTTTTTGTATTACCTTTTATTTGCAGTGTTTATTTGCATTAGTTATTTATCCAAGTCAAATTTAACAAAGAAAATGAAATCAACAAAAAATGAAAGCGATTTGAGCATTGAACATTATTCTCTCCCCTCTCTCTCTTTGTCTGTAGGTTGTCCAGCACTGTGTGAGTTGTCTGGGTGCAGTGGTGAATAAAGTGACTCATAACTATAAGTTTGTGTGGGCATGTTTTAACCGCTATTATGGGGCTCTGACGAAGCTGAAGCTTCAGCATCAGGAGGGGACGAACAGCATGGCTCTGGCTGCCACTAAAGCAGCTCTGCTCAGATCTCTCTTCACTGTGGGAGCTCTCTGCAGACACTTCGACTTCGACCAGGAGGAGTTCAAGGGCACGACTAAGGTCAGAACTTGTATAATTTACAACAACATTTACAATGTTCTGAGACAACTGCAGCATGGAACAAACAATTATAAATCACATAATTAGACAATGAAGAATTAAACAAAACAAATATAAGACCTGAATGATTTCACAGCTGCATTTATGACCTTAAATAAAGTCATCTATAACAAGAGCATCAAGTCAAGTGTTGTGATTGTTATGAACAGGTTGTTATAAAGGAGAAAGTTCTGGAGTTGTTGCTGTACTTCACTAATCATGAAGATGAGGAGATCCGCTGTAAAGCCATCATTGGTTTGGGTAAGATGACACACATCTCAAATGCAATACTGGCGGTTGATCGTTTTGTCTGCTTTTCAGAATGTTGCTTTAAGAGTATAAAAGTTTAAATTTTAATAGGAAAAAGATTATGAAAACAAACTTAACACCAACAACATTAACATTAGTTAACAATAGTTGATGAATCATGCACAAGTATTTTTTTTTTTTTGACTTGAGTGTGCTTTTCAGGTTTAACGATGTATTCTCACCTCATTCTGTGACGTGCTGCAGGTTTTCTCTTCATCATGCACCCGAGTCAGATGTTCGTTCCAGAAGTGAAGTCTCTGTACAATGGGCTGCTGTCTAATAAGAGATGCTCCATCAACCTGAAGATCCAGGTGTTAAAGAACCTGCAGATGTACCTACAGGAGGAAGATTCTCGCATGCAGGAGGCCGACAGAGAGTGTGAGTGACCAGAGATCTCCAGCGAGGTCCACAGAACTACAGAGTCTAGCTTCAGCACCTGAAACAGCTAACCAAGGTCTTTGGTACTGACAAAAACATCCAGGCAGGTGTGTTGGAGGAGGTTGGAGCTAAACTCTGCAGCTCTGTGGACCTCCTGGATTGGAGACCTCAACTCTAGAGTCAGAGCTATTATTGTTGGAGAAAACTGAGGGTGTTTGAATACTAAGTAATTGTTAAATTTTAGATTTTTTTTTTAAATCTATTTTTTCAGTTATCAGCTCCAGGCTCTTACCCGAATTGTGTGTTTATGTGTCTCCAGGGCAGAAGATGTCCAAACAGGAGGACCTGAAGGAGATGGGTGACATCTCGTCTGGTATGAGCAGCTCCATCATGCAGCTGTATCTAAAGCAGGTTTTGGAGTCTTTCTTCCACACGCAGTCCAGCGTGCGTCACTTCGCCCTCAATGTCATTGCTCTGACCCTCAGCCAGGGGCTCATACACCCTGTACAGGTACAGACTCCACACACAACATCAGATCATTGGCTTCTGTTATTTTAAACAATAACAGAATGAACAGACTTCAGTGTTTGAAAGTCATGCTGAATGAAATGGAAAAATGGGGGCGTGGCTTGTTTCTTCTGCTGGGTTTTAATTGGATGTAGACAAGTAGGTGTTTCAATGCTCACAGCAGACTGACTTTTGGGAGGGCGTGGTTAATGGGCACATGAATAAAAAAATGTGCATGGATAAATCTTATATAATAAACACTGCAATAATACATAAAAATACTAATGCTTTATTTATGATACAGTACATCTATTATTTGTATCACTCCACAACAGCAATAAAGCACAAATATCGACACGTCAGCATCTAGGTAACAAATGATATTATTTTATAAATCCTAATAAATCTTTACGTGTCAAAAATGTCAACATACTTCAACATCCTCTCGACAAGAGTAATAATAACAGCAATAACAACATCAATAATGCTTTTCATTTAAATAAATTTTTGAAAACAAACATAATTGGTGCTTAAAATGTGTCCAGGTTCCAGGTGGACCTCATGACCGCTCACACGCAGACTCATAGGGACTTTTTGTCTTTTTGTTCTCTCCTTCCAATCACAGTGTGTGCCGTATCTGATTGCCATGGGGACAGATCCAGAACCCACCATGAGGAACAAGGCCGACCAGCAGCTGGTGGAGATCGATAAGAAATACACTGGATTTATCCATGTGAGCATCAATACACACTCAAATGTCATATTCAATACTGTGCCATTTAAACTCATGAACTCAACCATTTGAACCATGATTGGTCAGAGACATTACAGCCAGAAGTGAAAAATCCAGATTAAAGTCTGACAATCTGTGGTAGAAGCAACATGCTTGTTATCAAGAGGTGATGTTAATGCTCATGTTACAAATAAAGAAAAACTATAATGGGAGCTTTTATGCCCCACATTTTTATTGGGGGGCATTTTTGGCATTGCCATTTTTGCCCTGAACCAACCCCCACCTCTTGCCCTTGAGACAGTACCAGTATGTGATGTTTTAGTGAGTCTTAACATGGATTTCCATGTCTATGGAAATGGCAGTCAGTGGAAGTTAATGTTGTGGACCAATATTCCATTAGGTTTATCCCCTTTGTTGCTGCACATGTATTGATTTGAAATGTTACATACACAACACACTGTTCAGTTTGAGTGTATTACAGACAACACAGCTGTCTGATGTTGATGATATAACTGATCTGTTCTGAACAGATGAAGGCTGTGGCCGGGATGAAGATGTCATTTCAGGTGCAGCAGGCCATCTTGGGCTCGGCCGGATCTGTGATCCGTGGCTTCCGTCAGGATGAGTCCTGTTCTGCTCTGTGTTCCCACCTGTACAGCATCATCCGTGCAAACAGACAACACAGACGAGCGTTCCTCATCTCACTCCTCAACCTCTTCGACGACAGCTCGGTCTGCCTCTTTCTCTTTCTATCACTGTCTCTCTCTCTCTCTCATTCCCATCAGTGGTGTTGAGATGTTCTCTTTCTCTCTCTCTCTCTCTCTCTCTCTCTCTCTCTCTCATTCTAATCAGTGTTTATGTCTCTCTCTGAGCAGAAGATGGCGGTGAACATGCTGTTGTTCATGGCTGATAATATGGCCTACTTCCCGTATCAGACTCAAGAGGAGCCTCTGTTTATCATGCATCACATTGACATCACACTGTCTGTGTCAGGCAGCAACCTGCTACAGACCTTTAAAGAGGTAAACACACACATACACACACCTGTACACAATCAATCACATCACACACACACCTGTACACAATCAATCACGTCACACACACACATACCTGTACACAATCAATCACGTCACACACACACACACCTGTACACAATCAATCACGTCACACACACACATACACACACCTGTACACAATCAATCACGTCACACACACACACACACACCTGTACACAATCAATCACGTCACACACACACACACCTGTCACAATCAACACTCACACACACACACACCTGTACACAATCAATCACGTCACACACACACACACCTGTACACAATCAATCACGTCACACACACACATACCTGTACACAATCAATCACGTCACACACACACATACACACACCTGTACACAATCAATCACGTCACACACACACACACACCTGTACACAATCAATCACGTCACACACACACACATACACACACCTGTACACAATCAATCACGTCACACACACACACACACCTGTACACAATCAATCACGTCACACACACACACACCTGTACACAATCAATCACGTCACACACACACACACCTGTACACAATCAATCACGTCACACACACACACACCTGTACACAATCAATCACGTCACACACACACACACCTGTACACAATCAATCACGTCACACACACACACCTGTACACAATCAATCACGTCACACACACACACACCTGTACACAATCAATCACGTCACACACACACACACACCTGTACACAATCAATCACGTCACACACACACACACACCTGTACACAATCAATCACGTCACACACACACACACGCCTGTACACAATCAATCACGTCACACACACACACACACCTGTACACAATCAATCACCACACACACACACACACCTGTACACAATCAATCAACACACACACACACACACCTGTACACAATCAGTCACAAACACACACACACACACACACCTGTACACAATCAATCACGTCACACACACACACACACACACCTGTACACAATCAATCACGTCACACACACACACACACCTGTACACAATCAATCACGTCACACACACACACACACCTGTACACAATCAATCACGTCACACACACACACACCTGTACACAATCAATCACGTCACACACACACACACCTGTACACAATCAATCACGTCACACACACATACACACACCTGTACACAATCAATCACGTCACACACACATACACACACCTGTACACAATCAATCACATCACACACACACACACACCTGTACACAATCAATCACGTCACACACACACATACCTGTACACAATCAATCACGTCACACACACACACACCTGTACACAATCAATCACGTCATACACACACACACCTGTACACAACCCGTACACACACACACACACACACACACACCTGTACACAATCAATCACGTCACACACACACACACATACACACACCTGTACACAATCAATCACATCACACACACACACACACCTGTACACAATCAATCACGTCACACACACACACACCTGTACACAATCAATCACGTCACACACACACACACCTGTACACAATCAATCACCACACACACACACACACCTGTACACAATCAATCACGTCACACACATACCTGTACACAATCAATCACGTCACACTCACACACACCTGTACACAATCAATCAATCACGTCACACACACACATACACACACCTGTACACAATCAATCACGTCACACACACACACACACACACCTGTACACAATCACACACACACACACACACCTGTACACAATCAATCACGTCACACACACACATACCTGTACACAATCAATCACGTCACACACACACACATACCTGTACACAATCAATCACGTCACACACACACACACCTGTACACAATCAATCACGTCACACACACACATACACACACCTGTACACAATCAATCACGTCACACACACACATACACACACCTGTACAAAATCAATCACGTCACACACACACACACCTGTACACAATCAATCACGTCACACACAAACACACACCTGTACACAATCAATCACTTCACACACACACTGCCCTTCATTTCATATGCTCTACTGAACCTAAATGATAGATGCCTCATTATATTATTATTATTACAGTAGTCTTATTGTAGTGCCTACAAGTGCGACTACAACAGAGTTTGAAACACTTTTTACATAGTGTTGTTTTTCATTTTTAACAATTAAAATAGATATTGCACTGTGTTTTTAAGGGTTGTGATGTCATATTTACGGTAATATCTTCATTAAGTCTCTGGTTAGAGATCCGGGTCGGAAGAGCAGGATGAAACGGCAGCAGCGCCGGCAGCAGAATGGTTCAGAGGAGGAAAGAGACATCAACAGCGCACATGAAGACGCTCAGGATGTTTATGTTGAGGAAGATGAGGAGCAGCGGGTGAGGAAGAGTGTCAGAGAGTCAGAGCTCGATTCCGAATCTGATCTGGACGACGCTGACGCTGTGATGCAGCGTCTCCCTGATGACGCATCACCTCTCCTGGACTTCTCCAGAGCGTCACAGGGTATACTGTTACTGCTGGTGCTGAAGCAACACCTCAAGAACCTCTATGGGTTCTCCGACAGGTAAGGCACATCCTCAACCTTGGACTAAAGTCCCTGCGGTTCTTTGTGGTTTTAAAACTGCTAGTTATTTACTAAGTGTTTCCGTAGCTCAACTGGTAGAGCATCGTGTTAGCAGTGCAAAGGTTGAGGGTTTGAATTCCAGGGAACACACACACTGATCAAATGTATAGCTTGTAAGTTACTTTGGGTTAAAGCATTTCCTAATTCATAAATGTGTATGTATTTTCTCGTATGTGTATTCATGCTTTATTGATTTGGTAGCATACTGCTATAAATGATAATTAACAAGACAGAACAATAATATGAAACAAAAGAGTTTGCAGAAAATCTTTATTGTCATTGTACAGCTCAGAACTGGAAGTGCTGCTCTTGTTGCTGTCAAAATATATTTAAAAAGATGCTGAAAAAAATAAAGCTGACCCATGTGGATGTGTCTAATAATGTATGACAAGTTCTTTGTGTTCTTTCAATGCAGCAAAATTCAGAAGTACTCGCCCACGGAGTCGGCCAAGGTGTACGATAAAGCCGTAAACAGGAAGTCGACTGTGCACTTCAGTCCTCGACAGACCATTGACTTTCTTAACAATGATGAGATTAATGACGAGATGACCTACGAGCTGAAGAGAAAGATCGTCAAACAGTACCTCGATGTGAGAATACAGTCCCAGCTCTTTCACTCATCACTACATCAGACTGAGTATTATTAACTTATTAACTGTTCTTCCTTGCCTTTGCTGCTTTGTGGCAGAAAACCCTAGCAGAACTCCAAAATGAAATTTCTTCCATCATTTACTCACACTCATGTCATTCCACACCTGTATGACTTTTTATCATTAGCGGAACACAAAAGAAAATATTTTGACAAATGTCTCAGTAGTTTTGTGACTATACAGTGGAAGTCAATGGGTGTCACTGTTGTTTGGTTATCAACATACTTCAAAAAAATGACATGAGGGCAAGTAAATGATGGAAGAATTTTCATTTTTTGGGTGAACTGTCTCTTAGAAAACCACTAACCACAGCTCTGGAGCTGACGGCGGAGCAGAAGAAAACGATCATGCTGTTCTCTGTGTTTGATTCTCAGTTCAAGTTACTAATGGAGCATCTGGACCCTGATGAAGAGGATGAGGAGGGAGAAACGAGTGCACATGTGAGGAATAAAGCCATCACAGCACTGCTGGGGGGAGCGACCGCCAGCCCCCGAAACCACCACACGCTCGACTCAGAGGAGGAAGATAGTGAAGAGGAGAGAACACCAGGGGTGAGACAGCCAAACAACTCAACAGTCTTTCACTGTCAGCATCAAGTGAGGTCCACATTACTGCTCATTTTGGCCAAAACCAGGAAGAGATTGTGAAACTCAGTGTGTTTCTGACATCACATTTCTCAACAAGAAAGCAGTAACTCCACTTTTTTATTAATGACACTGTGCATTCCACCAACAGAAACGGTTTATCTGAAGAAATTCAATTCAGACACAGGTGTGTACTGTAGATGCCTGATACATTAACACCTTAAACTGCAGTCTGTAACTTTTGCTTCTCTGTCGCTATCTCTGTTTGAAATATAAACATAAAATTGTAGGTTACTTTACATACTTTACGTATGTTGCAGTCACATGAAGCCAAACTGACATTTCCTGAGAAAACGGCCTGACAGTTCAAATTATAAATCCTTATTATAACTGACTTAATCAAAATAAAATAACATTGCCACTGTAAAAAGCTGTGCATCCTGACTCAGATGCACATCCTATCATTCTCTTTGCTGTTGTTTGTGGCAATCTACTCCAAATCCCACATGGATCGTTGAGGTTAAAACTCGAGTTTGTTGTCTCTTCGCAGGCATCTAAGCGTGGCAAACGCGGGGGAGACTCTGCCGACCTGCTACTGGCCAACATGAGTGAGTCTGTCAGCGCCCTGGACATAATAGCCATCCACTGCCCCAAATACAGAGACAGGCCGCAGATCGCGCGCGTCATTCAGAGAAATGGAGAAGATTACAACATCCACTGGATGGCCGGCTCATACTCCAGCCCATGGTCCGAGGCCAAGCGTCGTGACGGGCGCAAACTGGTGCCCTGGGTGGACACCATCAGAGAGACGGATATCATCTACAAAAAAATCACACTCACCAGCGGCAACAAACTCAGCCACAAAGTGGCGCAGACTTTACGCGCACTGTATGCAGCCAAGGACAGAAACTCCAGCTAATGATACATAAACACACATACACTCTCTCCAGACCTCTCATCTCGGATCCTCTCAGCCTAGTCCAAACCACACACACATACGCACACACACGTCTCTGAACGTACACCATCTTGCCTACCAGCCAAACATGTCCTGGGTCATCTTACTTCAGCCAAACACACACAAGCGGCTGTTCTACACTACAGACTTTTCTCTGATGCATTCTGGGTCTGACGCCGGAGACGCCGCGCCCGGTGCGTCGTGGTAACGCAGAAGTAATGTTTGGAGAAACATTGGGTACTTCTTCGCTGTTGTGCAGCAGATTTCTGGTTGTTTGATTTGTATTCCCAGTGTATCATAGTTTAACATAAAAATATTGTTTATATCTATAAAAGAAATTTAAATATATACTGAATGTTGAAAGAATTAGTTTGTTGATGTTTTTACCTTAATCTTTCTCTTTTTTTTGGATTTCCCAGAGTCACATGGCTTTCTATAGCTTAGCTCATCTTTCCCAGCTGATGACTCTTTCTGTTCAGCTGTCTATCCATTTTTGTACCATAGCACCGTGTGGCTGTTATTTATTGTGTATAGCATGCAGTGTCTGTGAGGAGGGCTGTGTCGAAGGTGATCTGCCGTTTCATTGGTCACCCAGCTCGGTGTAAAGGGACCCACATGCCTCTGATGGAACAAATACTGCAATAAATTTTCTACTTCTCTTACTTGCAAGACTCAGTTTTCAACTCTGTTCTCTTGTTTCATTTTGTCATCTCACTTACAGATGAATTGTAACCCGTCTGAGCTCCTCCCTTCAAGTATATTTTTCTTTTGTGATGTAGAAATATTGACCAAAGTATTTCCAATATTTAGTGTGAAAAAATGTTACACTTTAAATTCTGCTCATCTGAGGGAGACATGTAGTCCTTTGGGAGAGTAAAAGCACGCATACCCAGAAGTACTCAAGTTTTGACTCCTCATGAGCAGTTGGTGTGGAAGACAAGACAAGACAAGACAAGGACAGAAAATGCTTTTAAGAGCCCTCCAAAAGACATTTTAAAAACTGCTAAACGTTTAGAAAGACAAAAAATAATTGTGATTCATATGTTGCTGTTGTTATGATGGACTATTCAGCTGTCCCAGCTGACAGCTCAAGGTCTTCTGGTCCTGATTTCATGATTCAGCTGTCCTGTCTACCTTCAGAGCACATTTTTGTGTCATCACTCCCTGCTTCAGAAAACAGTTTCTGTACATTGTGTTTTAGGGGCTGTATACAAGCTCCCGCAATGAAAAAGAACAACAATAGATTTCACATAAAATTGAACTTTATTTCTAAGCTAAATAACTGGATGTTACTAAACTTAACCTGGAAATTGTGAAGGTCATGAGTGCGACAGTTAGCAAACTGCAGCTTAAAATTGCTTTTCATAGCTAAAAATCTACTTTATTAACATAGTTGGTATTATATAGTGTGCAGTATTCACTATGTACTACACTAGAATTTTAAGGCTGTGTGGAACAGCTTACTATTCAGTTTAATTGTATTTATATTGCACTTTTTGCAATGCTATATTGCTTTAAAGCAGCTTTACATATAATGTAAAAATAAAACACAAACAAAACTACCGTACATGTTTTTGCAGTATACAATATGTATATACATGAACACTTAGTACACAACGGATCGTACTGTACTGAGTATGTATCCCACAGTGCAATTCACTTGACGTTCAGCCTTCAGTGTGATGAATGAACTGAAACCGTTGAGAGTTTATACGTTTTCTACACGCTTTGTCTTGATTTCAGAGATCATATTTGGACCTCACACTATATTAAACAAGCAAGTCATGTCATGCGAGTCTTTTATTCTGCTGTAGTTCTCTGTGGAAAACTGTTTTAATAAAGTACAGCAGAACATCACACTTTCCCTGTCAACAGGTGCTGGAAACTGAAGAACAGGTGTTTGCTACCATGGAAACCTTTCTGAAGAAACAGGTCAGAGGCGATAAGACTTTACAAGTGTTATGATGAAAATACTTTACATTTATCAAGTGAGCAGATGCTTGAGTGATGAGATTAACATTTAAAATTCTCTAAAGGGACTTAAATAATAATGTGTACATTTATGAAATGGCTTTAATTCTGTTTTACATTTTCAACACAGGATGTCAGCAGATAACTGACTGTGCTTCATTCCAGATCAGAACTGCACATCTGTGATGTTTGTGGATGTGCTGCCTGTTTCATATTCATATTTTAAATATTATGATGGTATTACAGCATCATTTCTGTCATTTTAATCAGTTTTTCATAAGTGATTGGCCTCTGTATGGCCATCTTTTCTTCATTTTAAAAGCTGTAAGAAAATAACATTTTATTAAGGGGTGATATTTTTGGGAACATTTTTATGGCATTAGTTATGTAATTGCTTCCCTTGTTTTGGAATTGGCAGAAATGTTCTCTTCAAAATTTTAAAACAACTGTGCCACACTCTGTCTTTGTCTCTGAATTCTTTGTTTCTTCTTTCAGTTTTACATGTTTCTCTGTGTATAGCTCAAGTAACTGTGACGTATTTCTCTGCAGGACCTCAGTGTTTAAGATGAATGAAGGACGAGCAAGTAATCAAAACTATTCATTCAAACTAACATGACGATTCTTTTTGACCTGAATCAGAATAATCCCAAAACGACAAAAGAAAATCTGCTGATCCTTCTTGTAATCTTAAAATTTTAAATATAGTTTAGAATTGAATCCCACAATACATTTAAAATGCAGAGTTGCAAAAGGATCATAACCTGCCCATCCAGCTAACAATATAGGTTTTAAAAGTTTATAAAAAGGTTTAGGTTTTAGGTTATAAAAATGTTTCTGTAACGTTTCCATTAAGTAACAAAAATGTTATTTTGAAAGTTCTAGGAACATCCAAAACATCCAGTTTTTAGACATTGAATTAACGTTATTGCTTGGTTGTAAGAACATTATTCAACTATTCAATTATTCAACCATTTTTTAATTCTGTATCATTTGTAGAATGTTCCACTTAAGAATAATGTTTCTGATATACATATGATGTACAACATTAAAAAAGTTCTATTAACGTTATTGCAAGACCTTTTTGATAACTTTGAGAGAACCTTTAGAGAACATTAGCCAACGTTCTGAACTGTTTGCTTCCTGATCATTTTTTGTGATAATTACTCTGTCTGTACATTATCCTGTTTTTTCTCCATCTCTCAGATTACAAGTTCAGATCTCATATTCATAGTTAGTCATTTGATTCTTTGATCTCCTGTATAATCTACTGTATGGTTTAGTTTTATTGTGAGAGCTGTTGTCATACTGAAGGCTGAATTAGAGCGATTCTGTTATTATCTGTGAGATTTTAGCTGGGATGTTGGATTATAGAGAGAGAGATAATCCCACATCTTTTAGTCTCTCAGTGTTCTGTTGTAACCTGCAGAGAGAACAACTTTTCAAACACGTGTCTTCACCCGAGTTCCTGTGCACAATACATGTAAAAACAATTCATGTATTCAGTGTGACTAATATTTCACATACATTTCATATACATTTATGTTTTGTTTTAATGATGTATGAACAGAATAAATGTGTTTTTGTGTTTATTTTCAGTGCTGGAGTAAAGACAGAAGCCTGTTCAAAAACGCCTTTTTAAAAGGTGTCATGTGACCTGTGTTGGTATGTTTGGTCTTCTGAGGTTTGACCTCAGGAAACACTGTGCTGTTCTCAGATCAGCGTGGTCTTTCATGTTCAAATCCTCATTTCATTTTCTCTCTTCCTGCCTCTGAATCGCCTTCTGTCACTCTCATCCTCTGACCTGCTTACAAACGACTTCCATTACAAACCTGATGAGGACATGACGAAACCAGAGCAGTCGGTCATGAATCTGACATCCTTCATTTAAACTCTTAAAAATAAAGATGCTACAAAAAGTTCTTCACAGTGAAGACATAGGAGAACCAATTTTGGTATCCCAAAGAACCTTTCAGCCAAAGATTCTTAAAAGAACTATTTTTTCAACCCTTTTTATAATCTGTAGAAGCTTTTTCCAGTACAAAGAACTTTTTGTGGAACAGAAAGGTTCTATGGATATTAAAGGTTCTTTATGGAACCATACAGCTAAAAATGGTTTCTCTAGGGCATCGTGAAGCACCCCATATCTCTTCTTTACCCAACTCTTCACCCCACATCTCTTTAATGTCTCGTCATGTCTCTTCTCTGTACATCTGAGATGAGCGTTAGATCACTGCAGACAGAAGGAAGGATGATGGGTAGGCGTGTAAACGCTGGAAGGATGGGGGGGTGTCATGTGATGTGAACAAACTGTTTCCACAAGTAGGTTGCTGTATGTTTGTGGTTACTGAAACTTCATTTTGGTGAGGACGGAGCGAGGGAGAGAGAGAGAGGCAGCGATGGAGTGACTAACAGTGTGTGTACTAATGTTTGCTTTGTTTTATTTCAGTGTATGTTGATAGATTTTAGATTTCAGGTTGGTGATGGAGCCCCAGCGACAGATTTACAAAAGACTGGACATCCCCGATCATGTGCATTACATCATTGCCTTCATCATCCTCATCATCGGCACTCTGGGGGTCACAGGAAACACACTGGTCATGTTCGCTTTTTACAGGTACGAACGCTCTGGTTGTGTTTCTGACAGTGCTGTTATAGGCTGTATGATTGAAATCATCCTCATATCTGTTTACAGTAACTTTCATTAATAAACCTATTATATTAAACACACAATAAAACACTGCAGATAGAAATGATACAATGCTGTAATTTTAACATATAATCTGTCCATGTACAATTTTTATCATCATCCAGATTTTACACTGAAATACCATGAACATTTAACAGAATATATCTTATCCTATACTGGTCAACTTTTTTCGTCTTAATTTTTAATCATCTTTTTGCCTTCCCTAACTCATTTGAAATATTCCATGTAGTCTCTCAGTTAATATGAAATCAAGGCTGCATGCATAATAATTACAAAATGATTCACAAAATGCTTTTAAAATAGTTTCAGATAGATAAATTACATCATATTGCAACAGAAACAGACTGTTTCTAATGTTTTAATGTATATTCTCTTGATTTTCATTTATAACTGGTTGGAAACAGCTTTCATTCATTTGAAACAGCACAATATTTAAATTCATTTAGTCACATTTGAGTTCAAATAAAAACATTTGTGCATAATTTTACTATACTAAAATTGTTCATTAAAGCTGCTTTGCAACAATGCACGCTGGAAGAAGTGCTACAGAAATCAAACTGTATGTGAAATGAAAGTTTTTGAATGTGAAACATTGACAGAAGTTTTGCTGCTCCATTTCATAATCCGTCTATTACGGGATTATATCTGTGTCATGATATTGACTTTAATTGTTCTACAGAATTAGGTCAATGCTCTAAAACTAGAACAGACAGGGAATCACTCATTAAAAAGCTTCTGCTTTTCATTTTTTATGATTCCCCATTTGTTCAGATTAAACCCAAATCCACAATCCAAAATCCTCATGTTCAATAATGAGTTTTGCTTCAGGTTTATAAGAGACCACTGGAACAAGGGTAATGTGTAGGTGAAATGTGGATAACAAGGTTAATGCATTGCCATAAATGGATGGAATTTTTGAAGTCATGAACGTCTATGAAGTGGGAGAAATCAGACTGCTCTTCCAGGAATTCTGGTTATTCCTTGAACTGCAGTATCACTCATGTAAAAAAATGAATAGCTGCTTTAATAAATCTGACTTCTTATTTGCAAAATTATTCTCTTTTTTCAGTACAACAAAAAAGATAAAAAACATTTTTGGTTTCCAAAGAAACATTTAGTTACGGTCCTTAAAAGGCTCCCAGAAGAACCATTTCTTTCTTACATTTTATAGTCTAAAGAACCATTTTCCACCTTTTTATAGTCTAAAGAACCTTCTACAGAACCTTCTATGGTTCTACAGATGTTAATGGTTCTTTATGGAACTATATACAAACAAAAATGGTTCTTCTACAGTATTGTGAAGCACCATTTATAAGAATGTATTTAAATTATGCCTTCCTTATCTTTATGCCTTATCTTTATTTTATGCATTTATGCATTTAGGTTATTTCATGTATAATTCAATTTTTTAATAACAGGGTAACACAGTAAGATGAGTCTGGAATGTAGCTTGTTTGAGGTATTTTAAACACAATGCAGTTTGGATGACACTATTACATACTTGTACTGTAATTATGAAATGAACAGGGTAAACATCATAACATACATAACAGTTATTCTATGTAAACTGTGTTCTTGCTGTTTTTGTTTGTTTTATTGAAGTGAACTTTTAAAATGTGATTCATAAGTGCATGATTGACCTAATAAGACGAAACTGTGTTTTTATTGCAGTAATAAAAAGTTGCAGAGCCTGCCAAATTATTTCATTATTAACCTGGCCATCAGCGATTTCCTCATGGCCATCACACAGTCTCCAGTTTTCTTCATCAACAGTCTTTATAAGGAGTGGATGTTTGGAGATCTGGGTAACTGAGTGTTTGAAGTCATCTGGATTCTCTTCAGCACAATATTGTGTTCATCATGTTTGTATAAAGCTGCAATCTGTAACTTTTGCCTCTCTTTTGCCATCTCTGTTTGAAAATGAAATTTGCAGGTTACTTTACGTATGTTTAAGTACAACATACTTTATGTATGTTGAAGTCAAATGAAGCCAAACCAACATTTTCCGGGAAATCAGACCCTCAAATTAAAAGTCATTATTATACTTACTTAATCAGGGTAAGATAAGGAGATTGTGTTGAACACTCATCTGTCATGTACTTGCTCCATAACTGATTTTTTAAACTGCAACATTCCTGTAAACAGAATATAACAAACAATTCTGAACACAAGTATGGATCTCACAACAGTTCTCTGTTTTCAGGATGCAAGATGTATGCATTCTGTGGTGCTTTGTTTGGTATCACCTCCATGATAAACCTGCTGGCCATCTCTATTGATCGTTATCTGGTCATCACCAAACCACTGCAAACTATCCAGTGGAGCTCCAAACGCAGAACTTCTCTGGCCATCCTGTCCATCTGGATCTACTCGCTGGCCTGGAGTCTCGCACCTCTGATTGGCTGGAGTAAGAGTCATATATTCTGTCATGGAATAATACATAAATAAAACTACGAATCCACTTTGCACTTATAAATCAGTGTGTCAATTTTACATTCTTATACACAAATGCTCCTCCAGGTTGCTACGTCCCAGAAGGTCTGATGACATCATGCACGTGGGACTATGTGTCTTCTTCTCCAGCCAACAGAAGTTACACCATGATGCTGTGCTGTTTCGTTTTTTTCATACCTTTGGCCATTATCCTCTACTGTTACCTGTTCATGTTCCTCTCTGTCCGTCAGGCTAGCAGGTCTGTGGTCCTCATGTCACCACCAGCATCATCAGTTTGAGGAGGTCTCAGTGAAACAGGATCGTGATGGAGTTTGAAATGTGTGTGTGTTTAGGGATCGGGAAAGGCTGTCTCAGAAGTGCAGCTTTGTAAAGCAGCAGTCCATGAGGAGTGAATGGAGACTGGCTAAAATAGCAGCTGTGGTCATAGTGGTGTATGTTCTGTCCTGGGCTCCCTACGCATGCGTCACACTCATAGCTTGGGCGGGGTGAGCCTGTATACATACATATGTTTCTGTTTTCTATTCACATCTTTGTTATTAAAATAAGATTAACCAGAACATCATTGAGACCTGAGCTGTGCAACTACATGGCAACTCCCCAGCAACCCCTCAGAGCTTTGTAGTCCCTATACTGCATAGCAACACCCCGACAACCACTCAGAACTCTGTGGCATCTGCAATGCATAGCAACACCCTGGCAACCTCCCACAACATTATAATTTTGTTGATTTCATTGACCAGAACCGCTTCATCCCTCTCAACATATATTGTGCCCTGTTTTTCTTACAGGGATGTCAAACAGCTCTCTGCCAGGACTCTGCCCCCCCCACACACACATACATGGACATTCACAGAAATCATGGAAACACACATACACCTTTGATGTCTCATCTATACTGTGAATTTCAGCACTTGTCACATGCTATCAGATATGCCTGTAAAATTATGACTTGCACGAACATTAGGGCCATGTGATGGACCAAAACAACAGCTGGCTTGTGTGTACTGTACTGATCCTTCTTATTTGTCCTTTAGGCATGACACAGTTTTCCTGCATAGAACAGAAAAAAATGAGATTAAGTTCTTCCCATTAGAAGAACTTAATCTATATCTTCTAATCTATGTATCTACAAGAACAAGTTACAAGCGCCGCAGCATCTACAGTCCTCGTTCATTTTAGTTCACCCCAAAATTAAAATTCTTCCATCATTCTATTACCTGAATGATGGAACATATTAACCCTGTATGCCTTTTTTTGATTTCTGAGGAACACAAAAAAAGTTTGAAGTATGTTGGTAACCAAACAACAGTTGCACCCATTAACTTCCATTGTATGGAGAAAAAAACACTGAGACATTTTTTCAGAATATCTTCTTTTGTTCCACAAAAGAAAAAGTCATGTTTGGAATGACCTGTAGCTCAACTGGTATTGTAGCACAAAGGTTGTGGGTTCGATACCCAGGAAACACACATACTGATCAAATGTATAGAAAAAATTCACTGTAAGTGGCTTTGGATAAAATTGTATGCCAAATGCATAAATGTAAATGACGGAAACATTTTCATTTTTGGATGAGTTGCTTCTTTAATCTAGGCACAACTTTAGTAGTTAGTGATTATGGTTTTAATCTCTCTATCTGTCTGCTGGGCTGAACATTCCCAATGATCTGCTGCTGTTCTGGAGTAACTTACATATTTTATTTACATGCTTTTATTAATATGTTTTTCAGGTATGCAAATGTCCTGACACCGTACTCTAAAACACTGCCGGCCATCATCGCTAAATCATCTGCCATCTACAATCCCTTCATTTATGCTATAGTTCACAAAAAATACCGGTAAATGAATCACCAAACACACAAAACATATGCTAATTCTGTTTTATATGTACTTATTTTATATAATTTATGGTTTCATGAGTTAGTTTAACAATTACCTACCAAGGTAACAGGAAATGTTCTTAGAACAATTGTTAAAATACCCAGCTAAAATTGTTAGCTGGGTAGTCATTGGTCCAAACATATTGGAACCCTGTAGAGAAAATGACGTTTAAATCAGTTTTCATCTGTGTCTTTGAAGAGCCACGTTGGCTGAGAAGGTACCAGGTTTATCCTGTTTGTCTCATGTTCAGAAGAAGGACTGTCTCACCTCTTCCACCAACAGTGACACCTCAGTTCAGGACACCAGCTTCAGCAGACAGCCGTCTGTCAACACCAACACACTGCACACAGCCGCCGACAGCTCCTGCATGATGGTATTGTACAATGGTCTTCGTTTACTGCAGTGAAACCAGCCAGACATGAAAATGTGTGTGTGTGTGATGGCAGGTAATAGGAGAACTGGACCTGATGGAGAACTGCTCAAGGGCATCAGTTAAAGTCTCTTTCAAACAGAGGAACATCATAAAATGCTCCTCATTAATGATGGAGAAGGTGAAGTTTAATTCATATAACACAAATAAATGAAGTATGCATCATTAACTTCACACCCTGAAACACTATATGGAGTTCACAAAGTGTAACTGCACTGAAACAACGGAAATGTTTCTTACAGAGCAACAGTCTGACTTATGACTGCACAATCATCTGAGCTTGAATTGTGTTGAACGTTTAATGAACTATGCTTGTGTTTGTGTTCTGTAGCCTCCAGTCCAGATGAAAGAGTCACTGAGCCTGTGAGAATGAGATCTGGCTCCCTCGCCATGGCAACTGCACTGATGACCATCCGCACTAAGAGCAGGAGCGCTGACATGACCTCTGACCTCTGGTTTGACCCCACGAGTGACTCTGTGACCGACAGCTTCTCTGATACTGCTGAGATCAGCATCAGTCCAGCCTCTGAGAGAAGATGTGGAGGTGTCTGGATCTCGAGAACTTCATGTCTGACCTCACACACACAAACTGCACACTTACTGGAGACTACGGAGAGACTTCTTACAGGATCTGCAAAGGTTTCGCAAAGTGGACCAACATGTATCCAGAACAAGTACTGAGCCTGTTTAAAAATCTCATTTTATTTATTAGAAAATAATTGTATATATTAGAAAAAATGTAGTCAACAGACTTAGATCTGTAGCATAAAGTCATCGTTAGTGCTTCATCCATGACACCCAGGAAGTGACGTCACAGGACAACTGTTAAAGCACGGCGGAACACTCTTGTTGGATTGTATCCGATGATGATGGGTCACGATAAAGCAAACAAAAATAGTCAGACCGTGTGTTTCAGGGGGAGATTTTGTGTGTTGTGTGTTTGGTGTATGTACTTAAGAGAGTTTTAAAGCCTGTTCGTGGAGAAAGACGATGTTTTAAAAACAGCGCTGCTCTCTCACTGCTCAGCCGACAGAGGGCGCTGCAGTAGCTGCGTCACTGCACTCGTGTAGCACTCATTTGTATTAGACACATTAAAAACAATGTTATAAGTGAACCGTGTCTCTGTCACGACCTCTTTCATTACTGCAGGCTCTACGTTTAGCTTAAACAGACTTAAACAGACTGATCCTCATTCTGTGTGCAGATCTTAAGGATGGAGCAGTCTGCACTTTCTGCTGTGAGGGATGATCTCACACGTACACCAGCATCCTCTTCATTTCTCTGTGTTGACCTAACACAGAGAACTGTGACGTCATTCACGTATACTGCTGTTATCATTTAATAACATCAGCATTATCTGTTTAAGTAAAGTAGCCTGACTGCTTTGGCTTACACAATTCATTTAATTCACATCAGCTAGAAATATCGGGCTAGTCTTTAATCCTCACTTTTCATCTTATTTAAACGTAACGTTTGCTTATATATATTCAGTGATATATATATATGAAATATTATTTATTGTTTTTCAAATTAGTGCTACAGAATATGACGAGCTTTACAAACATAAGTCACGTGGTTGATTTAAATGGTTTGTGCGCGGGTCCGACCTTATGACGTCACCGGCGAGGGAACTTATTAACCCCGCGCGCAGTCAGAGCAGCGCAGCGCGGGAGAGACGCGGACGGGACGCGACGCGACGCGACGCGACGCTGGACGCACAGGTACGACACACTGTGATGATTTTATTGAGGAGATTTGTGTCACACCACAGCATTAAACTTACTCCAGTTCACAAGGTAACGTTCTCAGAACGTTCTCTGCTAACGTTTTCTCTCGAAATGATCACGTTACGTTAATAGAAAGTTTTCAACGTCATACATCACACACACACACACACACACACACACACACACACATATATATATATATATATATATATATACATATATAATTTAAAACATTTGACTTCTGTACTACTTAAAACCAATAATAACGTTATAATACAGCGTCTAAAACACTACGCGTGTAGTGAAAATAACATTTGAACGTTTTAATGGAAACGTTAGGGAAACGTTCTTTAAACAGTTATGAAGAGACCTGCAGCAGTGAAAGGCTCGTCATGTCTCACTGCTGTCTCAGGAGGACCCCATATGGACGGTGGGGCAGGTGTTTACCCTCGACCCCCCCTTTACCCCAGCATACCCCCCACTCCAGATGAACACATGAACTTTACATTGTGAGTGTAGACAGTAATATGCCATTGAAGAAACGAGTATGTCTAAACACACACACACACACACACACACACACACACACACACACACACACACACACACACAGATCTCTGTACAGATTGTGTGGAGGTCCAGTTTATAGCTCTGTTTGCATCACTCATTGTTTCCTTCCTGTTTATTTCTGGGAAGCTGCCGTGAAGTAATCTGTATTGTAGAAAGCGCTATATAAATGAAGGATTCATCACTCATATTTAAAGTTAAGACCCAGCAACCACCTAGTGATATCTTAGCAACACCTTAGCAACTGCATAGCAGCATGCTAAAAATGCTCTGAACGCTCTGAGTTAATAATGTAATACTGTATGCGATGAATGTTGTGATAGTTAAATCTCATTGTAATAATAGTGAAGGAGATAATCTTCTACTTTATAGGACAGCACTTCAAAAACAGCAGTCAGACAAATAATACGTAATATAATGGATGTATAAACTGAAGGGCTTGTTGATTAAAAAATCTGTAAACCAAAATGACAGTCTGACAGCTGTTACACACACACACACACACACACACACACACACACACACACACACACACATGTATTGTTCTTCCTATGGTCTCAGCTGTTCCTACTGAAGCTTAAATCTACTTACAGCTGTCACTCAGCAGAAGTGCAGATTCTGTATTGTGTGTGTTTGCATTGATCATTTATCATGTCATTGATGCATCTTATAGTTTATTGATTGTTGTATATTGCCGTACTTGTATGGCAACAGATTTCTGTGTTTGTATGAGAGACGACCACATGAAAAGTGACGAGTTCCTGAACTATTGATCTAAGACAAACCAATTACTCACACACACACTGACTGTGTGTATTGCTTGTGTGTGCAAACTTGTCTTTCTGAACTTTTGCTTTCTCTGTTCTTTTTAATACATTGATGCATTTATGAAACGTGTGTGTGGGTACCTAACCATATTTTGGGGGCAGATTTGTACCTGAATGTCAGCAAAACCTGACAGATCTGAGCAAATCCTCCTTTTGGGGACGTCCTCATTTGTTAAAACGCTATAAAAAAAAGTAAAAACAGTTTTTTAAAATGGTAAAAACACAGAGTTTTCTGTTAGGGTTAGAATGTGGGTTTGGGTTAGGTGACAGTGTTTATAACTAGCTGTGTATAAAAACAATAGACGTCCATGGAATGTCACTATTTAGATAGATGAGCAAATGTGTGTGTGATTAAGTCACCTGTCTATTGTCCAGGTCTGAAATCAAATCCTCTCTCTTCACCCTCACTGCTCATTTGACCTCTCTGCTGTTGTGAAAGGCAACGTGCCAGTAAACATCGCCAAAGTATCTCATAGACACGATTGTGTTTCTCTCTGCAGTACTTCTTTGCGGATGGATGGATAGATTACTGCATTTTCCTCGGATTGATCGCTGATGAAAAGAGTTTATAATAATACATGATGACAATATAAATCAACTGTGGATTTCATCTGTACTTCATTGTTTGCAGTTGGTTTGTTTATTTTCCACGGTGAGCTCCTGGAAATTCGGAGCAGTACATGGAGAGATTGGCTACCCAGCTAACAGAGAATGTTCTCAGAGTGTTTTCAAAAGTTAACTGAAAGTTATCAAAAATATACATGTTATTAGAGCTTTTTTTAACATTATATATAATTTCTACCAAAACATTTTTAAGTTGTTAGTGGTTTTAAAAATATCACAGAATTGATAAAACATAAAAATGTAAATGAATAACATTCTTATAACCAAGCAATAACATTAATACAATGTCTAAAAAACTGGACGCTTTAAACGTTCATATAACTTGTTATAATAATGTTTTAAACATTTCTGTAACTTAAGGGAAACGTTCTTACAACCCAGAATTGTTAGCTGGGTAGATTTTAGCTCAGGCCGGTGAATGAATCCGGGGCCTGGTCATCTAATCCCAATGCTTTGTATTAAATTTGTATTAAGTGGAATAACGATGGCTTGTAATGTTGGGCCACATGATGAGAGTCTGGTCCCAAAATATCAGGGTGTAAGCCTAGCAGCCCCCCAGCCCCCAATAAACACACCCTCTGATACATGAGTATAAATGGACAGTCTGTGTGGTTCAGTTGTGTGCTCGAACCTTTAGACCTGCTGTCTGTCTGGCTGTCATCCGTGTGTCTTATTGTCAAGAGGAAGGTAAACTCAACTCAATTTACATTTATTTATATGGTGCTTTTCACAACACATATTGTTTTAAAACTTCTTGTGGTACATTACCAGTAGAGTGTGTTAAAACTGAATTTAGAAATGTCTGTGATAGTACACATTATGCAGTTGGCTAATATGGTGTGTGCATTTATGCAGAAATAAATCTCATTTAGATTTATTTTACTGCTTTTGCTGCGATATTCTTACAAAAATTCTCAGGATGTTTAGATTTTCATCCTAAATTTATTCCTAAATTTAGAATACTAAATTTTGTTTGGCTTTGGTGAATACATTGTAAGTTTGTGTACTTGTATTACATAAGTATAATATTTAGATTATATGTATATTAATGTTTTTTTGACGAAAGCAGTCTCAAACAGCCATCTTAATTATTACTAAAATAATATTGAGCATTTTCCACATAATATGCATTTGGACACCTTAGTAACGCCCTGGCAACCACTCACAACAATTTACCCACTCTACAATTTTAGCATCATGAGTTTTGCCCAGAGTTCTGCTACAATTCAGCAACATCTAACTGAATGTTGCTTTCTCTCTCTTTCTCTGTCTCTCTGTATCTCTCTTTCTCTGTCTCTCCCTCTGTTCTCTCTCTCTCTTTCTCTCTCTCTCTCTTTCTCTCTCTCTTTCTCTGTCTCTCTCTTTCTCTGTCTCTCCCTCTGTTCTCTCTCTCTCTCTTTGTCTCTCTCTTTCTCTGTCTCTTTGTCTCTCTCTTTCTCTGTCTCTCCCTCTGTTCTCTCTCTCTGTCTCTCCCTCTGTTCTCTCTCTTTGTCTCTCTCTCTGTGTCTCTCTAGAGCTTTCTGCAGAGAGTTTACAGGCGTGGTTTGGCAGCCTCTGAGGGTGTGTTTAATATCGGACAGCTATGAGTGGCAACTACAGTGTGATGTTACAGGGCCCGGCCCCGTGGGGCTTCAGACTGCAGGGGGGCAAAGACTTTAACATGCCCCTCTCCATTTCACGGGTGAGTACAAACACACACAAAATACACAACGCACACTCCATCAAACATAAGAATTACCATCTGTGAACTGTTGTCTGTGATACACCCCCTCTGCCCTTCTTTCTGACCCGCCCATACACACACACCCACATACACACGTACCATCTGTACCAGGATAACAAATTATACAAAAATGACCCGATAATGACCCATAGAGCATTTAATCTAATTTAAGTTAAAGTAGGTTAATGGTTTTGTTTCTATGCAGATACAGGCAAAATAACTACATATTTAATAAAAACTGAGTTGAGAAATTGCAGTCTGTTTTGTGACAGGTTTGGCTGCACTGAAGATTTACTAAAAACAATAGGTGAAAACTGTAGTAACAAGAAAATCATAGCTAAAACAAGTAACTTTATCATTTTCTGTTGCAGTGTTGGCTGGATTTTCTGCATTTAGCCGTTTAGTGCAGTGTAACTATCAGATGTATTTTACTGTCTCCAGGGCGACTGAATGTGCAGAAAACAACATCAGAATCGGTCATGTTTGTGTTCTGATATGTGTGTTGTGCTTTGTTTGCATTTGTCTTCTGCTGTTGAACATGATTTTGCTGTGAGTTTATAGAACGAGAATTCATTTCAGTACATTGAGGTAATTGACATAAATTCACAATTTTTTCATCATACAGTTAAACATAAAATGACTTGCATTACGCAAATGGTCAGATATCTGTTAAACGATCTGTGTAACCTTTGCTTAGCACCTGTTCATGCCCTTTAACGCCCAACAAATCTTCTACTCTCTCTGTCTCTCTCCCCCCTCTCATACACACTTAAGTTTATGCACTTATGTCACACACTCATTTGGGCTGCCAGTGTATGACAGCTATTCCCACAATTCCATCTGGCAGAGCAGAGATGAAAATGACTTTTTGATTGATTTTTCCTGCCTCCCTCCAACAAGCTCATCTGTCCTTCTCCTGTGACGCTTTCCCTTGGTTTAAACATTGAGTCTCTGTATTTCCAGTTCTAGTGCCAGCTTTCATTTTTATTTATGCGGTTTTATTTATGTTTATTCGTTCATTTGTTCTTTCTGTCAATACAAACACAATCAAGAACACGATACATGAACATCAAGTATATATCAAAAATGTTATTCTTAAGTTGTTAGTTGAACATTTTAAAAATGTTCTTATACAAAGCAAAAACATTAATACAAAATCTTAAATTCTGGATGTTTTGATGTTCTGATGTTTCTTATAACATTCAAAATAACATTTTTAATGTTTATGTTACTTAATGGAAACTTTAGGTAAATGTTCTTGCAACCTAAAAATGTTAGCTGGCTCAAATGTGTGTGTGTGTGTGTGTGGGACGCTTCGTCAGTGATAAGACTGATAAATTTAGCTGCTTTCTCAGAGGTCCTCTGCTAGCAGTCAGGTGTTTCAGCTCAAAAGCGTATCTTCAGCTTTTTTGGCAAAATCTTTTGAGTTGCAGATGTAATATTTTTGTGATTTTCACTGTTGAACTCAGACTGGATAAACACTGTGCGAGTTTAGACTCTGGATAAATGTTTAGAGGTAGTTTGTTGGGTTTGGTTTTGAACAGGTTTAAGTGTGTGAGATTTGTGTTTTGTGTGAAATGTAGTAGGGTGTGAAACGTGGAGCTTGGCAGAAGAGCTGAAATGGATTGGAACAGCTTGCAGACGTTGTGTAGACTGGCAGGGGAGCTGTACAGAGATTTAATATTCTAAGTTGGTTTATGGAGGTTTTAATACATGGCTTTGGTCTAAACTTGACTTTATAACACTGTGGTTTGGAGCTGTTGTGAGTACTCAGACTCACTATTGCAGATGTTTCAACGTTTCTGTGTCTATGAAAAAGGTATCATGGTACTAACATGCTTTTAAAAACACGTTACCAAGTTAACCTCATTTTTTCACATATGATATAATATGTTATGATAGTTAATTATGATAGTACCATTGCATTCTTTACCATGTGAGTACCATGTTAGTTTTGTAATAATTATTCAATATTCAATATACTTTTTGTTGGGTAAAAAAAATCTAAAATGTGCTTCATATGGTACATGTAAATTACATTTGGTACAATGTAAATTTATATTTGTAATGTGTCTGTGACTTGGTTAATAATTTGGTTAATAAAAGTCATTTTTTTCTCTAGTTTGAAAGTTGGTTCTTGAGTTCTAGAGCTCACTAACTGATCTGGTTGCAGTGGTTAACAGCTGTCTGCAGGTGAAAATCATCAGTAAATAATTCTGGTTATTTATGTTTCTCAAACAAATACAGTATGTTGTTTGGACTTTTATGATACTTACATGGTGGTTTTTAGTTGCGCCTCTGGAAGCTGATGTCATGTCAAAATCACTGAATTATTATTGTCTTGGATTTCAAGTATGAATTTATTTTACAGTATTCATGATCAGTGTCAGCAGATTCAGTTTCTAGTTTTACTGCCTGTAAGATTCCAGAGCTGAGTGTGAAACGACTCCAGCCTCAAACCTTTTGTTTGTTTTTGCTGTTCTGTCACATAGTTTTGCAGCATTTTGTAGTCACATACTTTTTTGTAAATATTTTATTTAAAAAAAAATCAATTTCATTTATTTATTTATTTGGTAAAAAAAATAGTTTTTGTTTTATTTCGTAATAACTGACTGTCTATTATCTTACGTTGCACTTTTTGTTGAGGGAAAGTTCATTAAACTTTAACGGCTTATTGTTTAAATAATCTCTTAATTTCTCCATTGTTCTGTGACTGGAAAAAAACGGCCTATTTATTACGCCCCTCTGTCTGGCTTTTCAATCACATGGCTTTGCTCAGAATGGCATCATTATTTGCGCTCTCTGTCTTTGACACTTCATCTAAACATTATAACATATTCTGTCAGTAATGATATTACTTGATTGCTCTGGAAAGCTGTTGTACACAGAATGAGTTATGAATGGGACAGTGCTCTCTTTGTATACACATGTAATTTAAAGGTGGTTTTATGAGTATTTACAGCTAGTTTATGTGTGTATAGGGTATAGTTAATGAGCGTACCTACTTTAACAGTATTGGGAAGAGTGAGGGACATTTATAAAGTTGAATGAGCTTTCTGTTCTCTGTTCACCTAGCAACCATGAAACGTCTCAGAAACAATAAAGCCACTGATGCTGTACTGGCAGGCAGTACTGTATGCAGTATGACATCACAGCTGAACAGTGTAATGTCAACACCTGTTCTGTTGCGTCTGTTCAGTTGCTGTTTATGATGTGAGATGTTTTGGTGGGAGAGAGATGGACGGATGGAAAGAAAACAGGAATTAAACTTGATATCTATTTTTATTTCTTTCATTATGAATGTTTACTATAATCGTAAACTTTTATTCACTTTGACCACTTTCTCATGCATCATTTTTAAACTGTGTCCCTTAGTGTTGACATGGACAAATCATATAAAACACTGAATCGCTCACATCTCTTCTGTGTCTCGCCTGCATTCGATCACAGTATCTCACAGTAGCTGAATCATGGTAGGTTCTTAATTCCTATTGGTGGTCACCACAGCAAAAATGTTATTTTGAATGTTCTAGGAACATGATTAGATTTTTTTTTGACATTTACATTATTGCCTTGTTATAAGAACATTTTCCATGCTTTAATTCTGTGAAATGTTCTACTAACAATTTAAGGGCAATGTTTTTATGCAACGTTCTACTGCTGTTACCAGAAGATTGTTTTTGATAACTTTGTGCATCACCTCTCAGATCAGAGCTGTGATGTGATATGATCTCGTGATCACATACATTAATGTGTGTGCGTGAGACTATGGCAGGTTTGATGGCAGTGTAATCCTGTGATAAACACATGCATGTGTTTCTCATGAAATCATGGCTTGTGATGGCTTCCACTGTCTCTCTTTGACATGCCAGACTGAACCCATGCAGATCTCTCATGTTTGTCCTCTATTATCACACGTGTTTGATTTCTGAAATGATTGCTGTTTCTGGAATGGCTTTGAAACGAGAAGCATTCTAAACAGTTTTTGTACATCTGGACCTTGTTCAGGGCCAAAACTTCAGCTTTATCTTTGTCTGAATGACATGGGACTGTTTCCATCTTTGACGAATTTAAGAAATAAAATGTTTCTTCCAAAGTCCTGGAACAGAGTCTCTGTCTCTTTTGCAGTACATACATTCTCCACGGAGAAGGATCTGGTGTTGCAAATAAGTGTCTGGGCTTGAAAGGGTGGTTTTGGTAATGACTGGGTGGTTGTTTACTTGTCAGGAGCCTACCTTTTATCCTTAAAGTAATCTTGGGTACCAGCAGAAAGCGTTCAGACACAGCATTAGTCCTTACAATCTGGTTCCCTTAACCAGGATTGAAACCAGCAACCCTGTAATTACTGGTGTGGCATCTTGACTCTATAAACCACCAGCACACCACACAAGTAAACAAATTGTAAAACCTTCTCTTTGCCTCAAAGCTGGGGTTGCAAAGCTGGGAATTTTGAAAATATTCCAAGTTGGAACTGATTTTCAATCTAACAGATCTGTTCTGCACATATAACCTTTATTTCCTTTCTTTGAACTTTCTTCTAAACGTTCTACTCTCAGATGTGTTTATTGTGTGTGTGTGTTTAATGTGTGTGTATTTGATACTGTGTCTGCTGTTGTTGTGGGCATCTGTTCTGTAAGTCAACTAAAACGCCCCATGTTCTGGACTGCATTAATAAGAATCTTTTACAATCACACAATTGCTAAAACAAACTCAAAACACATGTTTTTTGCTTAATTATTTGTTTCCACCTTTAAATAGGCTTTGTTTAACTCTTCCTGAGATTCTGGTTTCGTGACGCATCCGTGTTGCCAGTTTTGGGTGCTGTTGTGTGGTCATTACGCTCACATGCTGTGTGTGTGTTGTGTTTATTTACCAGAGGAGACAGAAGTTATGGCTTATAAGGAATCAGATGTGAATAGCAGCCATTTTTTGTTAATGGGGATGTAAACCGACGACGCCTCATGTTTTATAATGAACAGTTTTGACCAGGTCTTCTGCACTGTTGTTTTTCAAGCGTGGTTCAAAGATGAGTGCTAGAATGCTCCAGCGCTGTGATGCAGCAAGTTAATAAAACAACAATGAACGCGACGTTTGTTTACAGTGTCTGGTATAAAAGACAGATGATTCAACACATAACAGAAACATTCCATCTGCAGTTTAACTGCGCAGAGTTTCTCTTTATATATACTAATCTTATTAAAGAGATAAAGAGACAAAGAGATGTGATCACTGAGGATCGCTCGCCCAGCTAACAGGGAACATTCGTTTCAAAAAATTCTTGCAGTAATGTTAGTGGAAAAGGTTTTTGTTAATTAACAGAAACACTAGGGAATGTCTAGCTTTACTTGTTCATCAGGCTGGGATTATATTTATCTTTAATTCGGTCTGAACTGGCCACCCTTACCGCACGTTCACAGACATTCGTTTAATTGACGCAGCACTAAACTAAACATGACGGGAACTAAACATGAACTTTTCTCCCGTTTGACTTCTAAGTTGTTTATGGTAGGAAGCTGTTGTAAATTGTTTTCTCTTTGAAGTAAATCTGTGACTTGTCTTACTGTGTACTTTTTGTTTCTCAAAGCTGAGAGTGTACATCTGTGTTATCTGACGTTGTATGTGCTCTTCAGTTTGTATCTGCTGCTGGTCTTAAACACAAGCTTAATTTATTTTCAGCTTTATCCCAGTATCTCTTTAGTTTAAGTTTAGCCTAGTGTTTCTGTTATTTTGAACAACCAAAAATTAATCCATTTGTGATGTATTTATTTTACATTTATGCATTTGGCAGGTGCTTTTATCCAGAGCAACTTACAGTACACTCATGTTAAACATTTTCATCGAACAAAATCGAACCCACAACCTTTTGCGTTGCTAACACAATGCTCCACCACTGATAATTTCTGTTGCATTTTAAACTTTGGAAGCTGTATTTCACAAATAAACATATGTAGATAAGGTACAAATGAGGTACAAAGTTGACTTAGAATTTAAAACAATATATTTTCACATGATTCTTACAGCTGATAGATGGAGGTAAAGCTGCTAAGGCGGGAATGTCTGTAGGAGATCTGGTTCTGTCCATCGCTGGCATCAGTACTGACAGTATGAATCATCTGGAAGCTCAAAACAAGATCAAGTCCTGCACAGGGAACCTCAACCTCAATTTACAGAAGTAAGAGCTATAGTACAAATATACATCCATACATAAACATCCATAGAAATGTATATACATACACATCCATACATCAACACACACACATACATATAAACATCCGTACAGATGTATATACATACATATACATACACACACATACATACATCACTACACACATATACATACATTCATGCATCCATACATGCACATACACACATTCATACATATACTGCTTCAGTAATGGGCTAAGGAATATTTCTTTAATTCATCATTAAGATTTATGTATTGTGGATAGTTTAATGTGACAAACAATAGTCTGCTATTCACTGAAAACATCAATGTACCCAACAACGTCATGATTGTTTTATTTACTGATTTAGTTTTTGATTATAGAATTGAGCCTGCTTATGTAATGTTTGTTTATTTGTCATGACTTGAAATCACAGACTTAATAAGATAAAAACCGACTTGCGTAATAACTGTGTGTTAAAACCAGGTGCCAAATGCTGTAGCATCACACAAGCCAGATGTTAAAAGACGAATCTTGTCCCAGTGTGAACACTCACAATCCCTCTCATACACAGACACACACACACACACACAAGAGAGCCAGTACAAAAGTCTGTTGAGTAAGAGTAACTTCACACAAGCAGGGTACATCTGCCCCCAACATATGGTGCCTGTCCACACTGGGGTGTGTTTATTACCAAGAAAAACATAGAAGAGGAGTAAAGAGAGAGAGAGAAATGTATTAGTTTGTGAATTGTGTGCCACTGGATGTGGTGTCTGCGTTGTATTGCATATGGGTAATTTTTTTCACACTGTACATTTGAGTTCTGTAACTTTAACAAATGATGTTGCAGTGTAGGGAAGTTTTTTTAAAGGGTATTACAGCACTTCAGCTGTTTTCATTATAGCTTTTGATTATTTACACGATGGAATAAAAATCAACAGGGCGCTTAACAGGGTGAAAATAAAGAGCTGACGTTAGCATCACTCAGAGTGAAGAACTGAGAGTTAGTGTGCATGTTCTGAACGGTAGTGGTTAGGTTGTTTCTAGGGGGTTGCTAGGGTGTTCTTTGTAGTGGTTGGGTTGTTTCTAGGGGGTTGCTAGGGTGTTCTTTGTAGTGGTTGGGTGGTTGCTTACTGGTCCAAGGCTACTCTACTGGTCCAAGAGACTCTCGAGGAGTCTCTAGATGTGTCACTTTAATGTAAGTCTGAGGGAATTCTTTACCGTTTATTCATCCACTGGGCAAAAACCAAAAGCAGTAAAACACTGTGGCCAATGGTGGGAGAATAACATTCATGGATTGGTCTAGTGAAAATCAAAGCATAAAGACAAGCAGAGACTGACGGATACAAGAACTCTGTCAAACATGGTTCACATGGGATGGAATCAAAAGCCCCGCCTTCACATGTTACTGACCAGTCCCGCCTTAATAACTAGTGTCATCTCAAACAAACACTCTGGTGGACATCAAAAATGTTGTACGTGCACACAGCACATTTTGCTGAAAATATCTGTCTGAGGAAGCAACAGTAACCCGGGTGGGCAGAGCTTTACGAAGGTCAATTGGCTTATTTTCACCCATATTTAAATGTCAGTTAGACAGAGGGTGAAGTGCAGAACACTCTCAGTGGGAATAGTGTGTGCAGAGTGTTGATTTGATATTTAGTGATGGTAAACTAATCACCTCTCTCACTTTTACTGGGGCTTCGTATTAATAGAAGTGCACCAACATCAGCGCCACCTGAAACCAGCAGAGTGTGTGTGTGTGTATGAGAGAGAGAGTGTATGCAAACCTTCCACATGGTTAAACTGTGCACACACACACACTACACTGATACACACACTGAATTTGTGCTGTTGTTTCGCTGTTGCTTTAACAAACCTCAGTCCATTAGAAGCAACAGAGTTAATGACAAGAAATGTGATTTTTTTGCCAAACATCCCAGCTAATAATTTTGGGGTGTATGAACATTAAGTAACGAAAACATTAAAATGTTAAATATGTTAAAAATAGTTAAAATGTAAAACATCCAGTTATTGTGTAATTATAAAAACATTATTCAAACATTTTACTTCTGTAACATTATAAAACATTTTTTAAAACGAAATTTTATGAAAAACATGATATATAACAAAAATGTTCTGCTAATGTTACCACAAGAACGTTTTTAGAGAATGCTTAGTCAACATTCTGTGTGTGGTAGCATGTGTGTGTGTGTATGTTTGTGTGTTTGTTTATATGTTTGTGTGTGTGGTGTGTGTGTGTGTGTTTGTGTGTGTGTGTGTGTGTGTGTTTGTGTGTACATGTGTGTGTGTATGTTTATTTGTGTGTTTGTGTGTGTGTTTGTGTGTGTGTGTGTGTGTGTGTTTGTCTGTGTGTACGTGTGTGTGTGTGTGTGTGTTTGTGTGTACATGTGTGTGTGTGTGTGTGTGTGTGTGTGTGTGTGTTGTGTGTGTGTATGTTTGTGTGTGTGCGTGTGTGTATGTTTGTGTGTGTGCGTGTATGTTTGTGTGTGGTTGCGTGTGTTTTGGCTCATGGAAGATATTTGAGTTTTATTAGAGAGGAATGGAGATGCCAGACTGGGCTTAGCTGCAGTTATAGTTGAGGCTTTTACAGGCTCTGTGTAATCTGCTATAATCTCTGAGAATCCACACAAAATGAAACAGAGACTCCATCTTAATTAAAAACATACACAGTAAGTCATTTTGTTGATTTTTTTTTGTTGTTGTTTGTGTTCCTTACAAGTGTAAGTGTCACACTTTGTGTCTGTTATTCTTTCTGTTTAATCGCTTTGGAGAAATGTGTGAGATAAGGTTGATATCATATTAAGGTCTCCTGAGCAGTGAAAAGTGACGTGACTAAATGAATGCAGAGGATGCTGGCTAGGTGTCATCTGTGTGTATACTGCCATGACTGTGTGTGAACTAGGGACGTGTTGTGCGATACTACAGGCTTCTATCTGAATGTTAATAAGATAAAGATGAGTGTTTATTCAATGAAAACTGTTGCATGAAATCTCAGTCTTTGTGTTTTTCTATTTTTGGTGGTTTCTTGCTTTTGAAATTCAGCTTGAATTTCAAACAGCTTCTAACAGCTTGACTGATTTCATGTAAACTGAGCAAGATCACAAAAACAAATCAGTTAGATCTTCATGAAAATCTGTCATTTCCTAACTCTCGGTTGTGTGTGTTCCTGATTGTGTTCATGTTTATTCTTTTATCTCTCTGTTTTTGCATTACAGTTCTGCTTTGCCAGGTTTTGATGTTCTGGTATGTTCATATCAAAACACAAATATCTGAAACACATACACCCACACCAGAACTCCAGACCACACAACCATTCAAGACAATTATGTACAGAATTTCTCCAGCACTCCAGCTGATTTTACTCTTAACAGTTAGATAACAGGTTGCTGATTATGTAGGTTTATTTAGCTGTTTGAATGACTACTGTGTGTAACATATTGCTGGTTTAACTGGTTGACCGCCACAGCTATGCTGGTAACCAGCAAACTGAAAACTGATTGACCAGCTTGTTGTTTCTGTGAGGCTGGTTAATCAAGGACATCTTGCTGGTTTCCAGATCTGTAAATCTTGTCTTCAGATCTTTTGTCTTGACTCCTCAGGAACGTAGTCCTGGTCCTGGCTTTGAGGTTTAGTCTTGCTCTGGATTTGGCTTATGGTCTCTGGTTGGCATGATATCTTCACCATCACAGATTTCAAAGTCACTTCAGGTTTGATCTCAAAAACGAGTAATGTTGTGTTGAGAATTCATTTATGTGACATTTATCAAGAAGAGATGTAGTGAGCAGGCATCATTGTGTATGTGTGTGTGTGCACAAGGAAGTCATTTCCCCCATTAGGTTTTTCAGTGGTTGCAAAGCTACTTTGTTTCTCAGTTCTGGGAATGTGTTAGAAGGTCAGCTTGCCCTCACATGAACAACATTCATTCATTATTTATATGGCTTGTGTTTGTGAGAGCTAAAACAACTCTCAAAGCATGAGGTTACCTCTGTTACACCCCCACACTTCAGTCTCTAAACTGTGTGTGTGTTAACTAAACGTGTAAGATGAGAACTGTATCACAGAACAAACCTTTGAAACACAACACATTTTCACACACTGTCCTGCACTTCAGCACATCCCTGAATGTGTGTGTGTGTATATGTGTGTTTATGTGTTATAGGATATAACAGCTGGGAAAATTTCCATTACTAAGATACAGCAGGATAAAACACAGCATTTGAAGGGTAGATAAAGTGAAATGAAAGTTTCACCAAATTTAGAGATTATTCTGATTATTTTACATTACATAGGGCAATAGTTATGATTTTCCAAAACAAGAGTATAATCATGACCGTGTTTAGCCAATTTAAATGCTTTTTTTGACTTCAACATCAATGTAGTGATTGTCATTTTACCCCGTATCATAAAAATATTAAAAAGTACCTATTCAACAACAAACATCATATTGTTTTAATAAGTGAAATAAATTAGTTAAGAAATATTACTAAATAACCACTCCAGGGTGGTCCTAGTTAATAAGTAATTGTATTTTGATGAAGACATGACCTTGTGTGGTGTGTGTGTTTGTTATTTGTCACATACAAGCACAGTCTGAGACATTGAGATCTCTTCTGATACTCTACTGGAGACGTGAGGAATATCTGCGGATTGTTTTTTAGGAGATACAATTGAGATAATAAAGTTCTCATTTGTGATTTTTTAAAAAACTTATTCTCTGATGATTCTTACTGTGTCAGACACACACTTCAGATCAACAGGAAAGCAGCATTTGTATGAGTGAGTGACAGATCAGACTGCAGCCTCGGGCTGTGAGTGTTGTCAGATATAAATCAGACCTCAGACACTCGGTTGAGATGTTTGGTGTTCTAATGGTGGTCATGGTACACCAGAATCTAGAGCTCTTACACTCTTATAATTCCAGATAAATGTTTGGCTAACACAATCTACACAAGACATCAAAACAATTAGCACACAAATAGTTTAAGTGTGTTTAAGAATAACGTCATTGTTATTATGCCATTAAATGTTATTACGATTGTGAGTAGTTTTGCCATTACTGTCTATAATACACATGTAATTAAAGAATGACACTCATTACTGAGTAATTTAAGGTATTTTGCGTGTAAATGTGTATGTGTGTGAGTCTCTTTAACCTTATTTTAACCTCATTTCTATGTGTGTACAAAATAGCAGTCAAAGAATTTAACAAAGAAGAATAAATTTAACAACATTAATTAAAAATGTCCCTTTCTCCCTCTCTCTTTGTCTACCTCTCTCTCTCTCTCTGTCTGCTCTCTCTCTGTCTACCTCTCTCTCTCCCTCTGTCTACTGCTCTCTCTCTCTCCCTCGCTCTCTCTCTCTCCTGGTGTTTGTGATTCTATATTCAGTGTACTGAGACCACATTATTAGCTCATAACAGCAGCGGTCATGTTCATCTGACTGGAATCAAGAATGTTTTATCAAGAATGTTCTTGCAGTAACGTTAGTAGAACCTTTTTTGAAGTTATAGATCATATTTATTCTTAAGTACATTACAGCAGCAAAACATCATAATATAGATGCATGGTTTATCCAAAGTGACTTACAATTGAAAGAACATTGTGCATTTTATCATAGGAGCCAACAAGCCTAATGTACAAATGTAAAAGCAGAAATGCATCTGATGCTGGAGACCGGATGCACAGTGAAAAGGAAAGGTTTTTTAAATGTTAAACAAGGTTAAACATTGGAACATTAAGGTCTGTGTGTTTAAGTATACGTAAAAACATGTAAACCACCACTGATAAAAACTTTCTTTTGACTATAAATCAAAAGTGAAACTACATGAGATGCATAAGATAGTTCTAGAAGGATGTGTATTAAGTTTGAATTCTCTGAGAGAAACAGATACTAGCGTGCTGGCCAACCTTACACACACACACACACACACACACACACACACACACACACACACACACACACAAACAGCAGTATCACTTACTGTCACACCAGAGCTGCAGCTAATAACAGCCTCATCTTGCTGTAGTTCTAACCAAATGTGACCTGCTCTCTTTAGTGCTTAATGCAGAGCAATAATCTGTTGTCTCCTGCAAGCAAAACAATTTCAGGACTGTTCAGCAAACATCATCTGTTTTCTGTGTCATTATGAACAGGCCTGTGATTTTCTTATAAACCACAGTTAGACTTCTCTGTGCTCACAGTTAATAAAGCTGTTATTATTTTCTAACAGAGCCTCCAGTCTTCCAAAACAAGATGTGGCAGTGAAGGTATGAACTTTACCCACACACACAGACACACATACGGAGCCTGAAAGTCCCTGAGTGAATGAATTGTGTCAAAATGCCCCTCTGAGACAGACACACAGAGCTGTATGTGCAAATGTTTAAGCTTTGCATGATTGTAATGAAACTTTGTTTCATGTGAATGAAACTTTTGTTTCATTCTGTTATGTTCACGTTTATTTGTGTTGTGTTTATCGTCTCAAGTCGTGATATGGGTGTAGATTTATGATTGGAATGGAATGCTAGTGTGTTGTTTCCTGTAAAGTTAATACTATATGCTGTTTTTGTTCATTATGTAGTAAGTTAGATTTAAAATGCAACAAAAGCAGTTTTAATCATTTTAATTTGATTAAACACTCATATAATGTATATAATGTGTATAATTCATCAATTCAATCGTTTGCCTTTGCACATCTGTTCTGCCTCACATACTTAGTATAAAAATAATATGTAGTACACTGTATATATTGGACAGCATTTGGTAGCAGTATTAAGCTGGTATTTTTAAGGAACACAGCCGGAACCATTTGGATTTCTTGTTGTCTGTTGATTGGTTGTGTTGGTGTTGTTTTGTGTTGTGGTCTTGTTTGAGTCCTGCATGTGCTTCCCTCCATATTCAGGATGAATCTGTGAAAATCATCAAACCTGTTCCCATGACAACCTCCATTCCATGTTCCTCTGACATCACAAGCTCCACCCACATCAATTCATCATCCTATAAGAGCGCTCACCTGTTTGGAGGGGCGGGGTCACTGCACATAGCCTCCATTCCTTCCGCTGCATCTGCTTTTGTACCCGCTCTATCAGCTCAAAGCCTACCAGCTCCGCCTAGTCTTGCTGATATGACAGCTGGTTCACCCAGTCATCTTCCTGCGGTGCCCCGTCCTTCAGTCTATAACACGCCTATCGATCTCTACTCCAATGAGAATGCCTGTGAGGTGGCCATGGGCCAGAGGCGGGGCCTGCTAGAGAGCCAGGGTGACAGTTTTCCACTGAATGGGTAAGAGTTTAACTGACACATCGAAGCTCCTCCCACCACACAAACCTACAACAGTGACCGCAGACTTTATCAGCAGCTCTGGAAGTCTCTAACTGAACGGTTATTTTTTGTTTAAAGCTGCAATCTGTAACTTTTGCCTCTTTACCACCATCTCTGTTTAAAATATAAAATTACAGGTTACTTGTGGAGTTATTTTCTTAATGTTGAACAACTGCTGTAAGAACAACATACAGACGCTGCATCATCTACAGTACCCGCACATGTGATACAGCAGCCGGATCTTCTTTCTGTTTACAGACGAACATTTCCTGTGAAATCAGAGATGACAGCTCAGATTATAAATCATTATTGTAAACTTACTGTGAATCAGGGTAAGATAAGGAGATCGTGTTGAACACTCATCTGTTATGTACTTGATCAATAACTGATTTTTGTTCAATTTTAATCAAAAAAGTAATTGCAGCTTTAAATAAAGTTGTGGCTTTAACAGACGTGTATCATTGCTTAACCTCAGACCTCATGACAGGTCCATTTAAGTAAAAACTAAAAATCGCTGTGGAGAATTTAAATGCATTAGTGCTTCCATAACCTGAAATGAATTTCAGACTGCTGTGCTGACTTATTCTTGACAGTAGTAGATATATAACTGAGAAAAACTCAGTTTTAAAAACTCAGATACATGACTGAGATATTTATTTCTTTTCTATAACATACCTGCCCCCCTTCGCATGGTGTAAACCACAAGTGACACAACTGGTGAATTCAATAATTTATCAGAAATCATTTTTCAAAACATTCAAATCCAACAAAAGCAAGACATTACAACATTACTGAAAGAAAATTACAGGAAATACAATTCTTTATTTACATGTTTGCATATTTTAGAAGTTTGATTATTCTTTAATAGTCTTGTTTAATCACAAAAAATAAATATTCCAGAACGTTCTGTCATGTGTTAAAGGTACTGGCTGTATCTCTGTGCATTACGTGTCTCAGATGGTGTTCATTTAGAAGCGGGTCTCTGTTATTCTGGTGTGTGTGTATATATAGTTAGTCCACTGTAATCATATCTGTTGTGTGTTTTGGTGTGTGTGTGTGTATCTAAGGGCTCTCCCTTGGATAATGTCCCAGGGGAAACTTGGATATATCTGAGTGTGTGTCGTGGTTTCATATTTTAATGGTAGTTTTAAAGTGCTGATTGACATTATCAGGCAAAAGAGCCTCGTCTTTAATTTCACTTACACACACGTTTTATCTAGTGTATTTCTCAGTGTGCTGTATTGTGTTTGTTTCTGTATTCATGCCACTAAATAGTCTAAAAAACAAAAAAATTATTAGATGCTTCAGAGAATTAAAAGATCAAAACCAAAAGCTTTTCTTTATATTACACACACACATTTAACATTTTATCTTCTCGTCTGTCCTAAACTCCAGTTATTTTCTCATTATTCTTGTGCAGCTGTACATTAAATACACAAATCACTTCCAGCTCTGTTTCTGTGCGTTTTATAGCCAAATGCAGAAGAAAACAAAACATATTTCTGTTTAATATGGGCGCATATGTGTGCACAGTTTTGGATAATTTGAAAGGATCAGGTTTGTCTTTATTCATTGTGCGTATGTGTGTGTGTGATTTGCATGGCATAGTCTGTGAGCAAATTGTCTCCAGAGGTTCCTGTACTGTAGCGTAATCTGTCTACTGTATGTACGGTATGTTCTCATTTAGATAGCCAGATGAGTTTGTGTGTAAATTGTTTGTGTTGGTCTTTCTCAGAGGGGATTCCCAGCTAACAAACAATGTTCTCAGAACAATGACTAATGTTCTCGTAAAGTTCTCTCAAAGTTATCAAGAAATGTTCTTGCAGTAACATTAATAGAAAGTGTAGAAAATGTTATATATTAAATATTAAAAAACATTTATTCTTAATTGTTAGTGGAATGTTTTCAAAGCATTACAGAAATAAAAATGTTTGAATATCGTTCTTGTAACTAAGAAATAACATTAATACAATGTCTAAAAACTGGACTTTTTCCTAGAACTTTAAAACATTTTTAACTTTTTGTTACTTAATGGAAATGTTAGGGAAACCTTCTTATAACCTTAAATTGTTAGTTTAGTTTAGTTAGTTACTGTGAGTTGTCTCTGTGTTTAATGTTTTTATTCTATGTTCTTTACAGCAGGTGAATCCAGCCACAAAGTCAGTATCACATTACTGGGCATTTCTATCATTGTGTGTGTGTGTGTGTTTAATTTGTGCTGTGATTTTGTAGTGCATGTAATTCTTATAACGGTCATAATCTTATGTTTTCCTAGAATTGCCTTGAAACACTTCTGATGAAGATTATTTTATTACTGGGTGAATGTCATAAGGAAACTCTAAAATTAAAAGAAAGAAAGAAATTATGCCTTTAATTTATGCTAATTCTGAGAAAAATCTGTGTATTATAGTCATTACTTACTATAATACAGTAATAAAAATTACCATTGAGATTAAAAAGTTTAAATCAAATATTTTTAGTACCTTTTCACTAACTGAACACTGGGTTCGTACCTGTTACCAGTACACTGGGTTTATAGCTGATCTGTGATCAGTGACCAGTACACTGGGTTTATAGCTGATCTGTGATTAGTGAACAGTACACTGGGTTTATAGCTGATCTGTGATCAGTGAACAGTACACTGGGTTTATAGCTGATCTGTGATCAGTGACCAGTGTTGTATAAGATGCGTGAATGGTCACATACAGCTTCACTATAGCTATTGATTGCAACAGTACACGGTTATAGCTGATCTTGATCATGACCAGTACACTGGGTTTTGGCTACTGATTAGAACAGCTACACTGGTTTTAGTTCTTGTTTGACAGTGTTGATTTAATTGACAGTGATTATGAATTCTGTTGTCAGTCAGTGTTATCAGTCACATACAGCTTACTATGCAGCATAAAAACAAGTTACAGTGTTTACAGTTTGTGTGTTGTGTGTGTGATGTCAGTGTGTGTGTGTGTGTGTTCACGAGCTCCGGTGTGAAATGTCATTTAATTTCATTTAGATTGATGTTATTAGTCTGAAAGGATATTAGAGTTGTGTTGAGTTTTGTCTCTAGATTAGATTGTTCTGCCTGTTGTGCTCAGATTTTTTTGCATGTTTTCTTCATATGCATCAGCCCCACCTAGTGGTCATATACAGCCATAGTTCATTTGTTAAAGCTGCAATCAACTTTCTCCTCTTTACCGCCACCTCTGTCTGAAACATACAACTGCAGGTGACTTCAAGTAATTTACGTACTTTACTGTGTTGAAGTCAAACTTGTCAAATGTTGCTGGAGCATGTGCATGTTAGCAATGGCCTTCATACATTAAAACAAAGAGTTTATTACTAAAACTGTGGTGTTACCATGGTACATATCTGAAAGAGAACACTCACAACTGTCTCTGGTATTTGATGGATCTAATAGAGGAGTTATATAATCACAATATTTTATTGTATTTTTTTATAGTGGACCCCCAGCTGTTTTAAAGTGAGTACAGCATCTGTAACATGCCATTAGGTCTGAAAGAGAACGATTTGTAGATTCTCAAGTTTTTATTTATTTACTTTCTTTTGTTTTTCCGTCTTTCTTTCAGAAAACCTCCACTCAACAGGTAAAGAGTGAATCAGTGTTTTAACTTCAGCACTGCTTATATATATATGAGGATCCGCCAATGAAATCATATTCAAAAGTATTAAGCACAATTAAATTGTTGAGTAAATTTGACTATGTATGTGTATTTGTGTTTTTGTGTGTGTGTAGACGTCCTCGTAAGCCCATCACAGAGACGGACATTGAATTTTATCACGTTCCCTCTCATGGTGATGCAAGCAGGAAACGCATCATGGAAGACACTGAGGACTGGCGTCCACGGACTGGCACGTCACAGTCACGATCATTTCGTATCCTGGCACAGATCACTGGCACTGAGTCTGATCTCGGTGAGAAACACATCTCTATTTCAGTTTGTTTTATTGTGCTGCCAGTTTTTGATGATGTTTTTTGACGAGAGGCAAAAATGCCACAGAAACTTAAAATATAAGGACAAAAAATTTATTTCTCTTCCACAGGTCAGCCACAAGAGGATGAATCTACAAAGAAGACAACAAAGTGAGTTTCTCTGCTTGTGTTCTGTGTGTGTATTCTGTGATGTGTGTGTTCTGTGATGATGTTTCTGATACTCTGTTCTCTTACTACTGCTAATGGTTTGTCACTGTGAAACCCTGAAATTGAGAGTAACCAGCATGGACAGATAACTGTGAAACACTGATCATGTGTGTGTGATGTTGTGAATCGTCCCTACAGCAAGTTCCTGTAAGTCTTACAGACCGTCTGATTGGTTGTGTTCTAAATGTGAACCGGGTTCTGTCTGTGCTGCTCTGCTGGTCTCCCAGCTAACAGGAAACATTCTCAGAACATTGGCTAACATTCTTTAAAGTTCTTTCAACATTCTCAACAAACATTCTTGCAGTAATGTAATTAGAACTTTTTAATGTTATATATCATATATCAAAAAGGTTGTTCTTAAGTAGTTGGTTAAATGTTTTAAATACATTAGAGAATTAAAAAATGTTTGAATTACGTTCTTATAACCAATTTTATAAGACAATGTTACAAACATTTTTTAATGTTTTTTTTAACATAAACAATGTTAAAAAAAGGTCTAAAAAAGGGACGTTTTGAATGCTCCTGCAACTTTCAAAATAACATTTTAACATTTTGTTTGTTGTATGGAAATGTTAGAGAAACATTCTTCTAACCTTAAATTGTTCGGTTCACACTGAATGGTTTGTTGGTTTGCTGTGTGATTTTTTTTTTGTGAGACTTTATAGCTTTGCCTCGATCTCAGATTCAATCAAAATACAATCACATGAGATTCTGCTGTCGTTCTGATGCTGCTTTATTAGTGCAGTAGACAGCAACCCAGCTAACAGGGAACATTCTCAGAATGATGGCTAATGATCAAAGTTCTCTCAAAGTTATCAATAATGTTCTTATTCTTAAGTTGTTAGAGGAATACAGAATACAAGGTAAATGTGTCTAACATCTAAAAAACTGCTTTATGCTACTTAATGGAAACGTTAGGGAAATGTTTTTACAACCCAAATGTGTTAGCTGGGAAGGGAGCTCATGATTTAGAGGCTGTAGAGCAGACTGTCTGCATAACTGCACTGATAATACTGACTCACTTCCAGACGTCTCAACACCTTCGTTTTTCTTTCTCTCTCTCTTTTTTCCTCCTTCTGGTGATCAGGGTGGTGAAGATCAATCCTAAGATCGGACCCAGATATCATAAACTCAGAGACTGGCATCACGGTGTTTCTGCCCGAACCCTTAACGTTCTGAGTCTGGTTTAGAGAGAGTGTGTGTGTGGGCGTGTGTGAGTGTATGTATGAGTGTCAGTGTGCATATGTTAGTGTGTGAAATCTGAGTTTGTGACAATAAGACTGAAGTTTTATCACATACTGGAGTTACAGATGGCAGTTTCTGTCCTGAATGAACACAAGTACTCTCTCCAACAAACTGGATTTTAAGAGTGTGTTGATTTCAGGCAGTGTGTGAGATATTTCAGTGTGCACTTATGAGAGTAAAGCTCAAAGTTGGTTCTTGTGGATTTAATAGAAATGACAGTTAGTTGCACTACAGTATACAGCACTACAATACACAGCACTACATATACAGCACTATAGTATACAGCACTACAGTATACAGCACTATAGTATACAGCATTACATATACAGCACTATAGTATACAGCACTACAGTATACAGCACTATAGTATACAGCACTACAGTATACAGCACTACATATACAGCACTATAGTATTTAGCATTACATATACAGCACTATAGTATACAGCACTACAGTATACAGCACTATAGTATACAGCACTATAGTATACAGCACTATAGTATACAGCACTACAGTATACAGCACTACATATACAGCACTATAGTATACAGCACTACAGTATACAGCACTATAGTATACAGCACTACAGTATACAGCACTACAGTATACAGCACTATAGTATACAGCACTATAGTATACAGCACTACAGTATACAGCACTACATATACAGCACTATAGTATACAGCACTATAGTATACAGCATTACATATACAGCACTATAGTATACAGCACTACAGTATACAGCACTATAGTATACAGCACTATAGTATACAGCACTACAGTATACAGCACTACATATACAGCACTACAGTATACAGCACTACAGTATACAGCACTACAGTATACAGCACTACATATACAGCACTATAGTATACAGCACTACAGTATACAGCACTACAGTATACAGCACTACAGTATACAGCACTACAGTATACAGCACTACAGTACACAGTACTGAATGACACGTGGTGTTTGGACAGTATTTAGTTCTCGTGATGTTTTTGGCTGTTTGGTTCTTCTTGCTTTAAAGATTTTGAGGTTCATCAGTACAAGTGAAGCATCTGTGACGTGCTGATGATCACCACAGAGAAGTACACTAACATGTAGAGGGTGTCAAAGCTTGTGTTAAACCAGGACATTCATTTTAAAGCTGCGGAATCTTATTTCTGTGCTTCTCAAATTTCTGTGTGGTTTTATTTGTCTTTTCTTTTCCTCTTTGTTTGTTTTACCTATAAAGCAAAATTAGAATAAAGTTGCCTGTATTTTCTGAAAAAAATTCTGCCTCATATTTTCTATTTATTTCTGTGTGTTTCTGTTTCTTTCTGACCTCTCCCCAGTCCTGCTTCATATACTGTATGAACCACAAGAGAACGCGTCCAATAAAACACATTTGTGTGTATGACACAGAGACTGTACTGTGAATGAGGTACAGCGGCCAACAAAAAATGAAATACTGTTATTTTTCCATAAAAATATAAAAGAAGAAATTTCCTAAAAAGTGAAAGGAGCGTAAAATGTTGCAGAGCGTGCAGGTGATTTATGAAGGACGATTACTGTGCAGGAAGTTCTGTGTGTGATGAAGGTGAACGACTGCAGTCCTTCTGTCATATTAAAGCTGCTGTTGATCTACTTCATATTCTGTATATTTTCTGTAGACTTCCAAGTGTCCAAAACATATTTGAAATGTATAGATTATTTAATGTACAATAACAAAATTGTGCCAGTAAGGATCTGATTGGATGATGAAATGTTAAGCTACATTATTAATGGTTAATATATTACTTCCAAGCGTGCTGTGTTGGTTACATCAGCAGAGAAAGGTATAACATTTTGATGAAACTTTATAAAAACACTTTCAGTAATGTAAATACTAATGATATGTGCACAATAAAAACAAGGGCATTTGTTGTATAGTGACAGGATCAATTCTGTTGTTTTTAAATACACTTCTTATATGTCACCACCAGGAGGTGCCAGAGATCAACACAGCTTCTTCACAGCTTGTCTGCAGGCAGAATTCCAGGCAGTGCTGCTGTACCTCCAAAAGCTTGTTTTACAGCTACGTTATAATCAAGACGGTCCGATTAATTTTATACTCAGAATCATTCAGCAGATGTAGATTGTGGCTGTGTTTCCCAGCTAACAATTTTAGGTTGTGAGAATGTTTTCCTAACATTTTCATTAGGTAACAAAAATATAAAAAATAATATTTTGAATGTTCTAGGAATGTTCTAGACATTGTATTAATGTTACTGCTTGGTTATGGGAACGTTATAGGAGCAGGAGCTGTCAAACTGTAAAATGACACAAACAACTGTCAATTTTTGACAACTTTACACACTGAACACATTGGAAATTACACAAAATTCAACAGCATGTGAAAGTCACAGAAACAAATTCCACTTGCGCTGGTTGTAAATAAAATGTATGTGCGTCTCGTTTGCTGAGTTGAAATGACGAAGCAGATTTGATCATCTGGAGCCATTTAACACAATAACAGACTTACAGACAGACAGATTTCATCTCATCCTCTGCTCAGTGTAACACATTGTGCTCGTGTGTGTGATGTAGAACTTCCTGTGTTGGGTTATTATGTCTCTCCATTAGATTAGCCTGCTCAAATTATTAACAATCTGTCCTATAGCTGGAGAGACATTAGAAGGGGAAGTGTGTCTGTTTTCTGTTCTGACTCTGTGTGTGTGTCTCATTATAATCTGTGTATAATTAATCAGTTCATTCATGTGTTGTATCCTGCTTTCATTCCAGTATCTTTTACTTTATTTCGGTATTCAGTGTCAATATTACATTGACATTGAATTTAATTCCTACACACTCATGAATGCTGCCTGTGTTTAAAGTCGTGCATCTCCATTAATCCATGTGGACAGCTGAGTTTGGAATATCCCGTCAGCTGCCAGGTTCATAACTGAAAGGCATTTTTTGGGTTGCTATGACTGCTGCCATAACATACTGTCTCCGGGGGCTTTTAATTAGGCAGGAGGAAAGACTGGCTGGTTTGTTTGTTTGGGCATAAACGTGTGTGTGACTGAGTGAGTGTGTGCATGCGTGTGTGTGTTAGGTATGTGATGGTTAAGTTTATGGGTGGAGTTAGTGTAGGGGGATAGAATATACAGTTTGTACAGTATAAAAACCATTACGTCTATAAAAATGTCCCCATAAAACATGGAAACCAGTGTGTGTGTGTTCTCACAGTGAGGGTCCTGAAGAGCCCAGTGCTCACGTCACCTGTCCCATAAAGACCATGATCAAAGCTCCAGGAACACCTGTCAAAAACTCAACAGGTGAGACTCAGAGAGAGAACACAGCTCTTCTGAATATCAGCTCACATGACTCAACTTCCTTCCTGTCATTCTTCTTATATGGAAATAAATAATGTCTGTGTGTGTGTGTGTTCATCTTGTTAATAGGTCTCATTACTCCCACTTTTGGAGTTGTGAACAACAGCACACCTTTGGGCCCTGCCTTGGACCGCCCCATGCCCCGCCCACACCCCAAAGACGAAGCCTCATTGGTCCAGATGGCAGAACACATGCCTGCTGGAACACGCACCCCAATGTGTGCTCACTGCAGCACAGTCATCAGGTACACACACACATGTAGTATCTGAATTTAATGACATTTAATCTTGGCAAACTCCATGGGCTACTGTATTGTTACTTTGGTCTTTTATTGTGGCATCATAAATTTCAGATTTTCCCTCCCCAAAGCTACACCAGAAACCTTTATCTCAAGTCTGTCTGGAAGACTGAATAAACTCTAGTGCATTGTGTCTGTGTCATTCAGGGGTCCGTTTCTGGTGGCGATGGGGAAGTCATGGCACCCGGAGGAGTTTACATGTGCTCACTGCAGCGTGTCTCTCAGTGGGCTGGGGTTTGTTGAGGAGCAGGGCTCTGTTTACTGCCAGCACTGTTATGAAGAGTTCTTTGCTCCCACCTGCGCACGCTGCCATTACAAGATCCTCGGGGTCAGTGAGAATTTCGTAAACATAAGACACCTCAGCAGTTGGTTAACGTTCTCCATACGTTCTCTTAAATTGATCAAAAGTATTCTTGCAGTTACTTTAGTACAACATTTTTTTAAGTAATATATCTTATATCAAAAATGATATTCTTAAGTTGTTAGTGGAACGTTTTAAAAACGGTACAGATTTAAAAACGTGTTTGAATAAGGTTCTTATAACCAAACAATAACATTAATACAACGTCTAAACAATTGGATGTTTTAAATGTTCCTAGAATATTGTACATGTGAATATTGTCAGAACATTTGTCTGTTATTTCTGTGGGTTTGTGTGTATGTGTAAAGGTGATGATGTCATGTGTCAGTGATGATGTCACAATTAACAGGAAGTGATTAATGCCCTGAAGCAGACCTGGCATGTGTACTGTTTCCTTTGTGCATCCTGCCAGCAGCCAATAAGAAACAACACTTTCCACCTAGAGGACGGAGAACCCTACTGCGAGAGAGGTACACACACAATATTTGTGTTTATATTGAACAATGTTTTTATCCTCTAACCCTAAATGTGACCCTCAAACAAACTTTCCTGCATTGAATTTTCAGCAGATAATGTTGTTATGACTGTGAAGACATATACAGTGTGTTTATGATCATTTATTCTTGTGTGTTTAGATTATTACAGTCTGTTTGGGACAGAATGTCGTGGTTGTGATTTCCCAATAGAAGCAGGAGACAAGTTCTTAGAAGCTCTGGGATTCACCTGGCACGACACCTGCTTTGTGTGTTCAGTAAGTGTGTGTGTGTGTGTGGTCCTAGTATTCATGTTATGGGGACAAAATATCTTCACAAGCATAGTAATACCAGTCAATTTTGACTTTGTGGAGACATTTTTTAGGTCCCCAAGAAAAACAAGCTTATAAATCATACAGAATGATCTATTTTGAAAATGTAAAATAGCAAAACGTTTTCTGTGAAGGTTAGGTTTAGGAGGTTTAGGTTTAGAGTTAGTGTAGGGGGATAGAATATACAGTTTGTACAGCATAAAAATCATTATGTCTATGAAAACCAGTGTGTGTGTTCAGGTATATTTGTGAGTGTTTGTGCCTTTGTGTGTTTGTGTGTGATTAATACATGTTGTTTTGTGTCTTCAGGTGTGCAGTGTCAGTCTGGAGGGCCAAACATTCTTCTCCAAAAAAAACCAACCCCTCTGCAAGAAACACGCTCACACACTTTAGATGTGAAGGCCGAGTAACATCGTATGTGCAGTGAGACAGACACACAGAAAGATAACAGTGGGGGGAATGTTTGGAGAGATCTGCATATGGTTTGACATACGAGATGACTGTGTATTATAAAATCAAGCTCAGGACCGGAACTGAGGAAAACACTCCAATGAAATGTGGGAATAAATTTTAAATGGAAGTTTGATGGATTTAATGGAAATGATCCTAGAATTTTAACAGTAACATTTCTAACGTTTTTGTTACTTAACGGCAACATTAGGAAAACGTTTACAACCTAAAACTGTTAGATGGGAAGGTGGCTGATGTTCATATGTGAGCTGATGTTCTGTTAACAAACACCAGAGTGTAAGATCTTTTTGACTGTATCATGTGAAACGCTTGTTTTTGTTGTGATTTTACTTTTAGTTAATGATAAGGAAATGTTGGAATTTTGTTTTATGAAGCCTCTTCAAGGGTTGTGTTTTAATAAAAATCAAACAATAATAATTTGCCATCCACCTAATTGTCTGATGTCTGATGAAGAGTCTATCAGGTGCCCTCTCTCTCTCTCTCTCTCTCTGGAGGTGTCATCTGGAGATGTGGTGAACTGTTGAGCTATCTGGAGGTTTGGACAGGTTTGTCGTGATTCAGCGCTCTGTGTCAGATGGTCTTTTCAAAAAGGCTCTTTGTGCGATGTTGCTAATTTTAGCTCCGGAATATTTTCTCTGACTGCCAAGCAGGGCCGTCGTAAGCCAGTCCCCTCTGAAGTCTTTCCCCAGTGGTTCAGAAAGGACTGAGGTGCGTCTGTGTGTATTCCTGAGTGTATAAGCAGGTTTACTCTTATTTCATAGACTCACCTAATTCTGTGCAGTATATGGTTATTGCTTAAAGGCAGGTGATTTTTTTCCAAAAGAATTTTTTGTTATGCTGCTTGAAAGTCTCTTTACATCCTGAAATCAATCACTAAGTTTAGTGGTCTAAATATTTTTATATAAATATATATCTTCTGTGGAAGACGTAGGCCCATAAAATGTTTGTCCAATCATTCGGTCTGAACACAATGGCAGGATGTTCTGCTTGCCTGTCAAACTGTATTGTTGGAGGAGGTGTGGCTTTAGAGAGGGTGGGATTTTATGCTGTCAGAGCTGGCTTGCTATTGCTAGCCTCTCTGAAATTGCCCCCCTTCCTTTAATTAGGAGTGTTTGCTAAGGCTAGCATCACTATCGCTGTTGTTATCAAGGGTTTGAATAACATGAAAGTCCATCATTTTTAAATCGTGGATTATGTTGATGTAAGAACCAGAACATCACTGAGACCAGAGGATGAGCTCTGTTGATTTGAGAAAACACAAAGCAACAACCTACAATACCCTAGAAATGCCATAGCAAAAAAAAACATTAAGAACACTCTTGAAACAACATACTAATGCATATAACTACTTCAAACTCCTTAGCAACACCCTGGAAACCCCTGAAAACATTACTAGCATTGTAGTGGTGAGTTTTGCACCACTCACATTTTCTTCAGAAAATGTAAACCTCACTTTGAGTGGTGAGTTTGTGAGCCCTTCGACACTGAACAGAGAACATTTAAAATTTGAATTCAGTTTCTGACACATTGCTGTACTCACACATTAAATCACACAGAGATCACACGTGTCACGCTTCAGTTGATCTTCTGTTCTCTGTGCTCCACTCATCTGCTCTCTGTTCCAGTCTGTATTTCCTTCATGTTTTAGAGGATGCTGCTTTCATAACTGTTTCTTTTGGCTGCAGACATTTTTTTCTCATTTTAAACACACAAATATCACTTTACAAACTTTTGCCCATTAAACTTCTGATGATAGTTTGTAAAGTGTAAAAATGTGTGTAAAACTGAGACACTAATGAGTGTTAGTGTGTTCTCCTGTCATGTGTAATTGTCAGCACTTCCTCTCATCTTGTTTTCTCTCTCTGACACGTTTTTGTTCTGGTCTCGTTTATTCTTTATTCTCTAATTGGTGAAATCTTAATTAGAGTGATGAGCCGGGTGGCAGCTGGAGCCCTTGTTAGTGTGTGTGTGTGTGTGTCAGAGGGCAAGCATTAGGGTTCAACATGGGTGAATGAAACAGTTAGCAATACAAACACACACACACACTAACAAGGGCTCCAGCTGCCAGATTATTCCTAAATTCTTAGTGGAACATTATAAAATTATTACAGAATTAAAAAAAATGTTTTAATAATGTTCTTAATAACCAAGCAATAATGTTAATACAATGTTTAAAAAACTGTACGTTTTTAGCATTCGTAGGACATTCAAAATAACATTTTTAATATTTTTGTTTTTGTTTAATTTTTTTGTCAATGTATTTAAGAATAATGTTTTGATATGATATATAAAACACTCTTCTAACATTACTGCAAGAATGCTTTTGGATAACATTGAAAGAATTCATTTAATCTGTATATTTAAAGAACATTAGCCAACATTTTGAGAAAATTCCCTGTTAGCGGGGGGGTGTTATTCGAACAGCTGAAGGTCTGTTCTTTCACCTCCACATTAGTACCATCAACATCTCACCTTATGACACACACACAACATAACACCAGTAACAACACACACACCTTTCCAAATAGCATCTAAACACACACCAAAAGCTGACAAACACCCCATTAACACAGCCCCTCTGTCAGCTGTGACAATGGGAAGACATTTGGAGGACAGAGTTTCAGATCGAGACGTGAACAGAAGCTCTAGAATATTTTATTGAGTGTGTGTGAGGAACTCCAAACATTGTTGTGGACAAAGGGGGGCCCTCGAAGTCAAAAAGGTTTTAAAGAAAACTTGAATGTATTCACCAGGATTTGTATCCACTCTGAATTTATTGAATTATGAGAAGTGGTCTTTATGTGACAGAGTATAGAATGAAAAATAAAAGATTTGTAGTTAACATCAGCTGAAAGTCATTTAGAGGCAGACAGCTTCTACATGTTGATAAAACATTACCGGTTTTGTTTTGTTCACCATAACACATTCAGAATGTAAAGAAAACTGTTTCTGATATCATGTCTGTTTCAGAACGCACTCAGTCTTCTGGACCTGTTAGAGTTCAGTTCTAAAGGCTGCATTGCATGCAGACAATTAAGTTCACAGATGGTCTAAAAATATGTTTTAGATTTTATTCAGTACTGAAAAGTAAAGATTAAAATTGTTCTTGTGGACTGCTTTGCTCCAGTGTGTGTGGTGTGTGTAGGTGGTGCACTGGGTTTGTGGAATGAAGCCTTTGTTGTTTGCTGTCTGAATAGCTTTTGTTTGGTCCAGCTTTACTTAAGCGGAGTTTGAAAAAGGTCAAAGGTCAACCTTATACAAATTGGGGGAAGGGTCAAAGCTTAAAGATGACCTCCATCACACCTCGTTGTGTGTGTGTGTTTGCTTATCCAGACAAGCAGGGAGGGTTGTGTTCATTTAGTGTTTGGATTATTCTTTTTTGTACAGGCTTGTTTTATAATTCCCAGCAAAAAAACGACCGTGGTAACCATAGTTTCTGCCCAAAATATCACGGTGCCTATCAACTGAAAGCCTCTCACTTTAACATGAGCACTACAGACGACTCTTTAAATGCATACTGCCATAATATTTAACTTAGTGTACACTGCAGAGACTGCAATAAACTATATGCAGTTCTGTTCAAAACATAGCTAGTGTGTTTGGTAGAAAAGAAAGGGGAGGGCAGGATTACGAAACAGAGGGTGGAGCCTCATGAAAGGGGTGGGGTTTGTCCCAGCTAGAGACTTCTGTGTGTAAGATTGTGAATAATGTCCTCCTCTCTCTGTCTCTCTGTCTCTCTCTCTCTCTCCCTCTCTCACTCACTCACTCACTGGGCAGTCAGTGTGAAGCTGTTATTGACGCTGGTGTGGGATGAGGACAGCTGAAGCGTGTGTGGAGCACACAGATGAGGTGTTTACTCACTGCCTGAAGATGAGCGTCTGCAGGATCTGCATCTGTCTGCTGCTGACTGGACTTCTGGGACCTGTGGAGCAGAACTCGGGTGAGTGTCATTCAGCTGAATACTGACAGGATCAGCTCTCCTGGAATATAAGAAGTCACCTCTGAATAGACGCTATGATTTTAGGTTGTAAGAATGTAACAAAAATAATAAAAAAATATATTTAAATTTAGGAGCATTCAAAATGTCTAGTTTTTAGATGTTGTATTAACATTGTTGCTTGGTTATAAGAATGATGTTTGTGTAACATTAATGTAATGATGTAACATTTTTAAAACATGTTTTTACATGTTTTTAAAACTAGCTAATTAAGAATAGCATTTTTGATATATGATATATAACGTTAGAAAAATTAATATTCTACTAATGTCACTACAAAAACACTTTAATATCTTTAAAATAACTTTTATAGAGCATTAGCCAACGTTCTGAATGTTCCCTGTTAGATGGGTATACACTGCAGCAGGCTGCAGAATGTTAGATTCATCTGTGTTTTGTGTCAGTGTGGAGACAGGTTTAGATGTTTATTAATGCACAAATGGCCTGTGGTATGTTGTTTTGTTGGTTTGCCAGTGTGTTTGAAATTTCTTGAAACATTTTTTAGCTCTGTCATCTTTTGGGAGACATCAACTTTTATATGATGTTGTTGCCAAATGCGCGGCCAGGTGTTTCTGTGTGTGTGTTTTATCAATGACTTTTAACCTGCTGCATCCAAAATGGTTTTTAGTGGATAAAGTCAGTTCTCCTTAGCTTCATGTTTCAGCAGGTGAAGATCAGCACATGAGTTGTGGACAGAGTACACTGTCAGCAGACTACCAGAACTACAAATTACTACACAGCTGATTTCAAATCTAACACATTTATGAAAGGTTTTGCTTGTGTTACCTTTAAATTAAACACCGCTTTTATCTACACTCCTAAAAATAAAGTTTCCTAAAAAGGTTCTTCATTAGCGATGCCATAGAGGAACCATTTTTGGTTACCCAAGAACCTTTTACCATGTTTCTTTTAAGAACCAGTCAAAGGTTTTTAAAGAAACATTTCTTTTTCCACTACAAAGAACGACGTGGGTGATGTGATTTGGTAAAACTGTAACCACAAAAAACTTGCATGTGTTTGTTTTCAAAAATAATTTTCCAAATGAGTCTCTTTGTCCTGTTTTCTAGTATAAATATCCTCCATGCTTTACTCGCTTTCCTCCATGAAATACGAGAGTTTCATCATCTTTTATTTCTCTTTACATCCCATAATAACCTGTAGACACAGTACAGACTCATCAGAGCATCTGTGAGTCTGTGAGAGTCAGAGATTATATACTGTTTACAGCGTCTCATACTCTTGTAAAAAGCTGATGTCAACAGACAACCTTCATCATTCTGGTTATAGCTGGTAGACCAAATGGTAAACATTCAAAACATCTGTTTTTTTAGATGTTGTATTAATGTTAGTTTGGTTATAAGAACATTATTCAAACATTTTTAATTCTGTAACTATTTAAAATGTTCCACTAACTACTTAAGAATAACATTTCTGAGATGATATATAATGTTAAAAAAGTTATACTAACATTACTGCAAGAACATTTGAGAAAGTTCTGCCAGAGTTTTGAGACTGTTACCTTTTAGCTGGGAGGGTGAGAGACATGGACAGTACGTTTGAAAGTTCCAGGTTAGAAGATAATAAAGACCACAGTTTCAGTTTCGAGGTTGTGTGATGCTCTTTTGCTCTGGATGTCTGGGTGTCCACACCTCACTGAAAGCTCCAAACGTCTGAACCTCTCACTTCCTGTTTGCTTTGGAGAGATGACACATCCTTCATAAGAGTGAGAGATCTTTCCTCTTTTCTTGTGGGGTTTGGAGGTTCGTTCTCTGATGGTTGTGTATCTCTGATTATTAATGTTAGATAAGGTTTGTTGAGACACTGTCTGAGTGTATTACATGATGTTTATCAGCAGTATTCACTGCACTGATGCTTATACCGTGTCATGAAAGATGATGTTCTGCTTTTGGGCTCAGAGAGACTGTATGGTGTTATGAATCGTCCAGCAGCGGTCTGCTCATGGCTGAAGGCCAGAAGCTTCTGATGCTGATGGACAGTGTGAGAAAGTGAGAGGTGTTACAGAGAGGAATGGAAGACAGATCAGAAGACAGATGGAGATGATACCAGGCAGGGAAACAGAGATACGTTTGCTTATAGATTATTGAAGGTAAGGAGGCAGGACAGAAAAAAGTTCCTGAAGCTGACTCTGAGGTTGAAGTCAACATGAATAATGTTTAACATGAACATTATTCATGGATCATAACTTTTATAACTTTGAGAAGCGTGAAGTGTCCAGGCAAACAGAGAACGTTCTCAAAATGTTGGCTAATGTTCTCTAAAGTTCCCTCACAGTAATCAAAACGTTCTTGCAGTAGCTTTAGAGTAGAAATGTTTTTATGGTTATATATCCTATATTAGGAATGTTGTTTTTGTGGAATGGTACTCTAGCGGAACATTTTAAAACATTACAGAATTAAAAAAACAAGCAGTCTAAAAAACTGGATGCTTTGAATGTTCCTAGAACTTTCAAAACAACATTTTTAATGTTTTAATTACTTAATGGAAATATTGGGGAAATGTTTTTACAACCATAAATTGTTAGCTGAGCTGTTTGATGTTCAGAGGTTTGAGTGTTTGTGTATATATTTACTTACGTGAACCTATGAGCTCAGAATGTATTGAATGAGTGTCCCGTCTCTGTGTGATAACACATAATGGTGTGTGTGTATCATGTTTTCATTAATGGCTGTTTAATTTTGAGGCTTAACATGTTCAGATTCAGCAGAGAGGTCCACATTCAAATCTCAGTTTTCTTTCTGAGCTGAGACACTTGTACACCGAAATGGTGTACACTTGTACAAATGGAAATCCACTCATGCTCTTTGTACAATGAATCAATAATTTGTGTTGTCCAGTAATGGCTGTGATTGGCCTATCTTAGCCAGCGATGAGAAAAGTAACAACCACCTCTCTTTCATTCTGAACAGTGTGTTTTGTCTCCATTCATTTTTTAACTTTTTGCAAAGCTGCTTTTAAAACAAGGTTGATGATGACACGCTCTATACAAACAAAAGTCACTGTCCTCGAATCTTTACTCGGTTACACTACTGCTCAGCATGTTTTCCTCATCATCAAAATAAACTGGGAACTGAAGTTTGGTTCTTGCTCGCTCACTGTTTTCTTGAATGTGGCATGTTTATTTGAAACGCTTCATACCGTGAGGTGGCAGTAATGTGTGTGTGTGATCTGTGTGAGGACACGCTGGAATGTTCGGGGTCAGGTGATCAAGTTTTAAAATGACCTTGTAAATCATGGCTCAGCATAAACAAAACCACACACACACTGTTCACACACACACACACACACTGTTCACACACACTGTTCACACACACACACACACTGTACACACACACACACACACACACACACACACACTGTTCACACACACACACACACACACACTGTTCACACACACACACACTGTTCACACACACACACACACACACACTGTTCACACACACACACACACACACTGTTCACACACACTGTTCACACACACACACACACTGTTCACACACACTGTTCACACACACACTGTTCACACACACACACACACACACTGTTCACACACACTGTTCACACACACACTGTTCACACACACACTGTTCACACACACTGTTCACACACACACACACACACACACACACACTGTTCTCACACACACACACACACACTGTTCACACACACACACACACACACACACTGTTCTCACACACACACACACACACTGTTCACACACACACACACACACACACACACTGTTCACACACACACACACACTGTTACACACACACACACACACAGTTCACACACACAGTTCACACACACACACACACACTGTACACACACACACACACACACACACACACACACACACACACACACACACACACTGTTCACACACACACACACACACACACACACTGTTCACACACACACACAAACACTGTTACACACACACACACACACACTGTTCACACACACACACACACACTGTTCACACACACACACACACACACACACACACACTGTTACACACACACACACACTGTTCACACACACACACACTGTTCACACACACACACACAGACACACACACACACTGTTCACACACAGACACACACACACACTGTTCACACACACACACTGTTCACACACACACACACACACACTGTTCACACACACACACACACACACACACACTGTTCACACACACACACTGTTACACACACACACACACACTGTTCACACACACACACACACACACACACACACACACTGTTCACACACACACACACACACACACTGTTCACACACACACACACACACTGTTCACACACACACACACACACACACACACTGTTCACACACACACACACTGTTCACACACACACACACACACACACACACTGTTCACACACAGACACACACACACACTGTTCACACACACACACACTGTTCACACACACACACACACTGTTCACACACACACACACACACTGTTCACACACACACACACACACACACACTGTTCACACAGTGCCTCGTGTTTTTGGTGTGTGTTGATATGGTGTGTGAACATTTATATGAAGGTATTGAAGATTCTTTCATCAGTCTTTACCATCTGTGTGCGTCAAGGCACATTTCTGTAACATTTCCATTCAGTAACAAAAATGTTAGAAATGTTATTTTGAAGCTTTTAAGGAACATTCAAACCATCCAGGATTAACATTATTGCTTGGTGATAATAATATTATTTAAACATTTTTTAAATTCTGTAACGTTTTTAAAGCATTCCTCTAACAGCTTAAGAACACCATTATTATGTATACAATATAATGTTTAAAAATGTTCTTCTAATGTTACTGCAAGAACATTTTTGACAGCTTTGAGAGAACATTTACAGAACATTAGTCAACATTCTGAGGCCATTCCCTGTTAGCTGGGAGAAGTATCTCATGACCCTACAGTAAGCTCATCTCATTTTCTCTGCAGGGAATGTGGTATCACACTTTTGCTAGTTCTCACAAATATAAAGGTGATCACAGCAGTTAATTAGCATCTGTTGCTGTGGAAACTGCTCCTGTTCATCATTACTGAGAGTCAGGATTGCTTGGAACGCTGTTTTATTCCAGATATGAGTGGAATTCTCTTTATTTACATAACAGACTGCTGCAGAACTCATGAAGCCACGCAAACAGACTTCTGAAAGCAGGAGCACATTTTCAGACTGAGATCTGAGTCAGTCGTGTTTGCAGGTGTATGCATGCATGTGTGTCTGCATTTACATACATGTTGCGGTTAAAGCAATACAACTCAGCAATAACGTTAATGCTGGAAACGCTACAGAAACATTCTTACAAACTAAAATTGTTAGCTAGGAATATATTGACCGCTGCATAAAACCTCTGTGTGGTTTGCACGTGTTTATGTCTCAGAAAGGCCCCAGCCGTCCCTCACAGAGCTGCGGCAATAAAAGAGTTTTATACGGTATACACTCACAGATCTGTAAAAGTCTTTCTGCACTTTAAGTCTCTTCATTATGTGTGTGTTTGACTTCTTTCAAACACACACACACTCAGACTGGCCTTCAGTCTTTGTCCAGATGGTTGTGTCGTGTTGGAGTATAATATAAACAGTGCATTAGTGAGTTTAGACTAGTGATCATGTTTGTGATGAGTGAATAACAAGAGTTTACAATGAGAGAAATAGACTGTTCATGATTTTAACACACTAACTATATAATATACAGTACAATACATTACCGCTTTTCAGATGACTTAAACAAGTAAATAAATGTATGTGAATTATTTTGACCAGGTTCTCTATGCACTTTTGTGGCCATGTAAATATATTTATATATATATTTGTGTGTGTGTTTAGCTGTGCACATATTCTTGTGGGAAAAGCAAACACACACCAGCTTTACAATGTACTTTTACTCACCAAACCTTAATGATGTGTTTCTCAGGAGTAACTCAGTTCAGAGCGTTGTTCTCTCATCAAGTGTATTATAGTTTAGAAGTTTTAATTTTAACATTTTTACTTTTATTTATTCTTATGTATTTTTTACTTTGATTATTAATGTTAGTTTTTCTTTTATATACTTTGTTTTTTTAGCGTTTTTTATTGGTCTGCTTAAGTTAACACAATAATAAATAGTGCTTATTTTAATTTATAAATCAGTAAATTAATGTCTTCATATACCTCCAAATTAAAAGCCTTTTTCTGTCTTTTTAAACTGTAAAGTGTCTTACAGCAGTTTTCCCTGCTGCATATTTGAAGATGAAAGAGCAAGAATGAAATGATATCTGTAGTCATATTTCTCCAAGTGCTGTAGTTTAATTTTCATAATTTAAAACTGTTTTGATCTGGAGACTCTGAAAATCTGGAGAAATATTTCTGTTTGGTCTCTTATTAATTTAAGCTGGATGTTGTGAAAATGTTGTTAACATATAAGTAACTGGAGAAACATCAGTTTTCTGAAAACAACATTGAAAAAACATTTAAATAATGTATAAACACACACACACACATATATGGTATTTAAATGGTTTTCACATATATAATGTGGTATTACCATCAGACAGGGTCACTGTACTGCTGTTCCACCTCAGAGCTCTTGTGTGTAACTGACAGTTTTCCTCTTTCTGTTTTTAAGCAGCTAACGTTCTGGACAACATGCTGCTGAGGAATTCTGGGAAGCTGGAGGAAAGACAGGAGACAGGAAGTGATGCAGCAGCTCAACCGCAGCACTTCCTGTGGTGTTACTGCTACCATCACTGTCCAGAGGACCCCACCAATAACACATGCAGGTATCGGAAAACACACACTCACACTCTCTCTCTTTCTCTTTCACACACTCACACTCTCTCTCTTTCTCTTTCACACACTCACACTCTCTCTCTTTCTCTTTCACACACTCACACTCTCTCTCTCTTTCACACACTCACACTCTCTCTCTCTTTCACACACTCACACTCTCTCTCTTTCTCTTTCACACACTCACACTCTCTCTCTTTCACACACTCACACACTCTTTCTCTTTCACACACTCACACTCTCTCTCTTTCACACACTCACACTCTCTCTCTTTCACACACTCACACTCTCTCTCTCTTTCACACACTCACACTCTCTCTCTCTTTCACACTCTCACACTCTCTCTCTTTCACACACTCACACTCTCTCTCTTTCACACACTCACACTCTCTCTCTTTCTCTTTCACACACTCACACTCTCTCTCTCTTTCACACACTCACATCTCTCTCTCTTTCACACACTCACACTCTTTCTCTTTCACACACTCACACTCTCTCTCTTTCTCTTTCACACACTCACACTCTCTCTCTTTCTCTTTCACACACTCACACTCTCTCTCTTTCACACACTCACACTCTCTCTCTTTCTCTTTCACACACTCACACTCTCTCTTTCACACACTCTCTCTCTTTCTCTTACACACCACACTCTCTACACCTCTCTCTCTTTCACACTCACACTCTCTCTCTTTCACACACTCACACTCTCTCTCTTTCTCTTTCACACACTCACACTCTCTCTCTTTCACACACTCACACTCTCTCTCTTTCACACACTCACACTCTCTCTCTCTTTCACACACTCACACTCTCTCTCTTTCACACACTCACACTCTCTCTCTTTCACACACTCACACTCTCTCTCTTTCTCTTTCACACACTCACACTCTCTCTCTTTCATACACTCTCTCTCTTTCTCTTTCACACACACACTTTCTCTCACACACTCTCTCTCTTTCACACACTCACACACTCTCTCTCTTTCACACACTCACACTCTCTCTCTTTCATACACTCTCTCTCTTTCTCTTTCACACACACACTTTCTCTCACACACTCTCTCTCTTTCACACTCACACTCTCTCTCTTTCACACACTCACACTCTCTCTCTTTCATACACTCTCTCTCTCTCTCTTTCTCTTTCACACACACACGTTTAACAGTGTGTTGTTTTCAGCACTGATGGCTACTGCTTCACTATGGTGGAGGAGGAAGGTGGGATCTCTGTGTTGACATATGGCTGTCTCGGTCTGGTCGGATCTGAGTTCCAGTGCAGAGTGAGTCTGAACTGCTGACATTTCAAAATGAACCACCAGATCCATCCTCAAATAATACAGGGACAGTTCACCTAAAAATTATGAAAAGTTCGTTCATCATTTACTCTCAAACCACTGATCTAATGAGTACAATAAAAGTAATCCATACAACATGTGCAATATATTAACCAAATGAATCATAGCAATACATTTTAAGCATTAAATATCATCTATAAAACACGTATGATTCTGATGTACTGAACATCAGACATCTGTTTGGACACTGTGTTAGTTTCAGTGTGTTAAACATCTGTTACTGAGATTGTCTGTGATATACTGTTTGTGTGTGTGTGTGTGTGTTCAGGACACAGGAAGCTCTAAGATGAGACGATCACTAGAGTGCTGCACAGATAAAGATTACTGCAACCGAGACCTGCACCCTACACTGCCTCTTCAAACACCCAGTGAGTACACACACTCACAATCACACACACACATCCTCGAGGAAAATTAATCAACTGTAGTCAGTGAGCTCAGCTGATGTCAGATGTTCACACCCAGATCTTTATGACATATAAGTAATAATGTTTGTGTGTGTTTGTAGGTTATGTGGATGGTGATATTCATCACATCGCTCTTCTTATCTCAGTGATTGTCTGTAGCTTCATCCTCACCTTCATCATCATATTCTGTTACTTCAGGTTTGTTACTGATATCACACACACTGACTCAGTTCTGGTCAATTCTTCTGGTTTGCCACTTTCATGTCTCTTCTTTGTGAAAGAGTGGATCAGACTTTATGTGTATATTTTAAATATAAATATACAGTTTTTCAGGCTGTATTTAACAGTCTGTGTGGTGCTGCAGGTACAAGCGTCAGGAGTTCACCCCGGGCTATCCTCTGAGCCTCCATCAGGATGAAACGTTCATTCCTGCCGGAGAGTCGCTGCAGGATCTTGTGGAGCAGACTCAGAGCTCCGGATCAGGGTCAGGAGTCCCCCTGCTGGTGAGAAACTCTCACTGCACACCTTCAGCAGCTCATCAAGGTCTTTGGGGCCGCTACCCAGCTAACAGGGAACGTTTTGAGAACGTTGGCTAACATCCTCTAAACGTTCCTTAGTAGTTATCAACAGTAGAACAATTCTTTAACATTATATCACAACATTATTCTTAAGTTGTTAGTGGAATGTTCTAATAATGTTACAAAATAAAAATGTCTGAATAATGTTTAACAATTAATACAACATCTGAAAAACTGGATAAATTGAACATTCCTAAAACTTTCAAAATAACACTGTTAATGTTTTTGTTATTTAACGAAAACATTATGGAAATGTTATCACAACCTACAGTTGTTGGCTGGGTATCCAAATACAGGTGCAGCGTACGATAGCGAAGCAGATTCAGATGGTGACACAGATTGGGAAGGGCCGGTATGGAGAGGTCTGGATGAGCAGATGGAGAGGAGAGAGAGTGGCTGTGAAAGTATTTTTCAGCACAGAGGAGGCGAGCTGGTTTAGAGAGACAGAGATCTATCAGACTGTACTCATGAGACACCAGAACATACTGGGTGAGACTCAAACACACAGACATTAAACTTTTTAAAAAAGATGCTTCATGATGCCACAGAAGAACCATTTCAGGCTGCATGGTTCCATAAAGAACCTTTAACCTCCGCAGAACCTTTCTGGAAAAAGGTTCTTTAGACTATATATGAAGAAGAAATGGCTCTTCTGTCATCGCTGTGAAGAAGCTTCATCTTTTTAAGAGAGTATCACATTTACTGTTTATCACTTACAGAAACACTGCAGGGCTTTATAATGCTGATAAATTACAACTACTTTTAAGCAGTGTCGGGCTACAAGCTACTCTTTAAAACCGTGAGTTACTCAGAAAATGTCAGTAGCATCTCCATTGTTAGTGAGGTGCTCCTTTAAGACTGGTGATGATGTCATTGTGTAATTAGCAGGAAATGAACTGTGTTCTACACATGATGTCATGATTAATGATGTCATGATACACATAATTCTGTTAAATTAATTAGCTGAGATCAAATTAAAGTGCTTACATTTATCTAAACAGGGCAATGCTGTTAGAATAAAATTACCCAGCTAACAGGGAACGTTGGCTAATGTTCTCTGAAAGTTCTCTCAGTTATCAAAATGTTTTGTTAGTATTGTTAGTAGAACGCTCTTTAACATTACATGTCAAAAACGTTATTCTCACATTGTTAGTGAAATGTTTTTAAAAACATTACAGAATGTTTAAAAATTGAATAATGTTCTTATAACAAAACAATAACGTTAATACGTCTTAAAAACTGGATGTTTTGACAATTCCAAGAATTTTTCAAATAACATTTTTGTTACTTAATGGAAATGTTAAAGAAACATTCTTACAACCTAAAACTATTAGCTGGGTAGGCTCGGGTGCTGTTTTTAACCTCTTGTGTTGTGTTCTTCAGGATTCATAGCAGCAGACATTAAGGGCACGGGCTCGTGGACTCAGCTTTATCTCATCACTGATTACCATGAGAACGGATCACTGTATGACTATCTGAAGTGCACGACTCTGGACAGCAGGTCCATGCTGAGACTGGCATATTCAGCCGTCTCGGGCCTCTGTCATCTTCACACAGAGATCTTCGGCACACAGGGCAAACCGGCCATCGCTCACAGAGACCTGAAGAGCAAAAACATCCTGGTGAAGAGGAACGGAGCCTGCTGCATCGCTGACCTCGGCCTCGCCGTCAAATTCATCAGGTGAGAGGAATGACTGATGTCTTCTGCTGTAAATACATTCACAGACTGGCTTCCGGTAGGGTTAACACTTCTAAAACATCGAAAACATCTTACAATCCTATTTCATGTCACTAAGTTGTGCATTAATGATATAATTACTCTTCAACTTAGCCGAGACAGAAATCAAATTTTAGATTTCATTTCACTCAGCATCAGCAGTTTTCATAAAACAATTTTTTGGCAAAATACTGCTGTTTATCAGTTCATTTTTAATGCAGTTATAAATAATTTTGTAGTTTTATAACTTTTTACTTAGTGGAAATATTCTAAGTATTTTGTCACCGTAATTGAAATGTTTATTTTGTGCCAGATAAATACTGCACAAATGTTTATTTCTTATATAAAAAAAATAAAGCTGCAATCCATAACTTTTTGAGTTAGAACTGAACAAAAATCAGTTACTGAGCAAGTATATGACAGATTTTTTCCCTATTCATAACAGTAATTTTGTAATAATGATTTATAATTCGAGCTGTTGCGTCTGATTTCCTGAGAAATGTCAGTTTGGCTTCATTTAACCTCAAAGTATAAAAGTAACCTGCAATTTTATGTTTCAAATTCATGGCGACAGAGAGCCAAAAAGTTACAGACTGCAGCTTTAAGCTAGTTAGACACATACAGATAACATCTGCTCGTTCACTAATGGAAGCATTTCTACAGCATTAACACAGTGTTAATGTGTGACAGTGACACTAATGAAGTGGATATCCCACTGAACACTCGTGTGGGCACCAAACGCTTCATGGCCCCTGAAGTTCTGGATGAAACTCTGAACAGGAGCTATTTTCAGTCCTTCATCATGGCTGACATCTACAGCTTCGGCCTCATACTGTGGGAGATCGCCAGGAGATGTGTGTCTGGAGGTATCATACTTCCTTCTCTTCTTCATCAAAAAGAAACGGGGTATCTGCTCAAATGATGCTCTTTCATATCTCAGGAGACATAATGGAGCTCAGAGTGAGTTCTGCTTTATTAATCAGCTTGTTTTCAGATGTTTCTCTAAAAATACCTCAGACAATTCTTTAAAGCTGCAGTTCATAATGTTTTTTGTAAGAAATGAACAGGTATCCATTATTAAGTACATGACAGATGAGTGTTCAACACGATCTCATTACCTTACCCTGATTCACAACAGTAAGATTATAATAATGATTTATCATTTGGGAAATGACTTCATTTCGCTTCAACATACATAATGAATAGTACATAAAGTAAACTGCAATTTTATGTCTCAAAAAGAGATGGCAATAGAGAGGCAAAAGTTACAGATTTCAGCCATAAATACATACAAATGAGCCTTTTGCTGACATAAAGTGATAATGTATTAAGATTATAAACTATAAATAAACTCTTGAATGCATGACTCCAGAATTTGAGACATTTTTGAGATCTCTTCTGAAATGTGACAGGAGACACGTGTGAAACTGTAACAGTGGATTTCTGTAGTGAGATTTATTAATCAAATAATCTTTTATACTCTTTCTGTTGTGGATTGTTTCTTCTTTACAGCACTCGTGTCTCAGTTAACTGGATTTATATGAAGTGTAATCATATGAGCAGATGATATGCTATATTTATTTTACGTTTGTGAGATTTCTATGGGCCGACTGAGAGCGTGAGACTATTGGTGACCCTGAAAAAGTCTCCATTGAATCTCAGTTTTGTCTTATAGAAACATCTGGAATATCAGTGAGTTTGAATTGATTCATGATTAATTCTGCAGGTATTGTGGAAGAGTATCAGCTGCCGTATCACAATCATGTTCCAAACGATCCGTCCTATGAAAACATGAGAGAGGTCGTGTGCATCAAGAGAATCCGGCCATCATTCCCAAACCGCTGGAGAAGTGACGAGGTGAAATACACTGAGAAACCAGAAAACACACATGCTCTTCTTCTTCTTATTATTATGCTCTTACGTTTATTTTCTTTTTTTGTTTTTTAATTGTTTAATTTTATTTCATTTTATTACATTTTGACTTTTGATGTGTGACATTCATTTTGACCATTTTCTTCTGATTGAAATGGGATTTAATTTAATTTAGTTTAATGTGCAAAATGTGCAAAAGACAAAACTTGAGATGTAAATGTAACATTATCAGTATCAGGTTCAGAAGAATTCTTTCTACATAATATTTCACAATAAGATCCCATTTGTTTGCATAACAACCTTATTTAACATGAACAATTAACATATACAGCATTTGTCAGTGTTTGTTATGAGTTTAACACTAGTTGTTGTGTCATTTCAGTGTTTAAGACAGATGGGAAAACTCATGACGGAATGTTGGGCACATAATCCTGCAACCCGCCTCACCGCATTACGCGTTAAAAAAACTCTGACCAAGATGTCGGAGTCTCAGGATATCAAGGTCTGAGCGCACCAATCCTTTCCTGAGCAGCTCACAATGTCTCACAGCTTCCTGCAGAGGGTTCGAACAGCAGGTGTGAGAGACCACAGAAATCAGAGTGGGTCACCAATGACCACACCGAAGATCTTCAGTGGTCCTGACTGATGGTGGCACAGAGTCTGGATGCAGGATTAAGCTCATATCAGAGAGTCTCTGCTGTTCTCTGGTGTTTGACAGCAGTGGGTGAAGGTGCTCATCAGTGAGAGTGCCCCCTGCGGTCAACCTGCAAAAACTGGATCTAATGAAGCAAGTTGGTTCTTTGGACATGTCCGGGGTCCATCATGAACATGCTGGTCTTTAGCTCATGATTAAAGAGGAAAAAACTGGCACCTTCATTAGATGGCTGCTCAGCTCGTATTATTGTGGATATATTTGTTCTCACTAGCCTCTTTGTCAGTTGTCAATTCAACATGCAACAAATTTGTAAAGTTTTGCAAGCTGCAATTTCTCCATTTCTGGTGGGCTGTGCCTTATTGTGTACAAAACTGAAAATGAGACTGAAGCCGCAGTGTACTTGAATAAAAGTTTAACAGTGTTCATTCTCTGCATGTTCTCTGCAACACAACGTATTCCAATATTTAATCAAATGTTGTATAAAAGTTCATGTTACTGTTATCTTCTAGGTTTGTAAGAACCACAAATGTCCAGGATTGGCTACAAATTCTGAGCATGTCTGATCATTTTATTTTCAGAATCATGTTACTAAACATTCAGTATTTATTTGAATGGATTAAAACAGCTGTCACACAGGTTCCACTAATTTCTCTAGTGTTGTCTGCAGAACAACACACTGAGCTCTTCCAGAATAAACTACATGGAAATCTAGTTACGATGCATTAATGTATTAATATTGATAAATAAGCAATGTAACCTATTACTATCTATAAAATATGCTTTGCGCTGCATACAGTTTTTGCACACTAAACTAGAGGAATAAACAAATGTACACACTCTCAGTATTGATTAAAAATATAATTTATTAAAAAAACTTTAGATACATTTTGTACAGAAACTGGCTGCATCTCTGCATTTCACTGTTTTTTTAATGAAACTTTATTCTGTGGATCAAATTCTCTATACACGGCAACAATCTACATTATCATTGTCTTAGAAGCGAAGGTTGCATAGTTGATTTAGCATGTACAACAGACAAAAATAATCAACACTGCTGCTCTTGAAGATTATATAAGGGGGTTTCTGTTGTTGTTTTGCTCATTGATTTGGCGTTTATTTCTCGCACACATCCTCCTTCAGAGACTTTGTGGATTGTATGGAAATGGCAGTTCGTTAAAGACGTAACGTTCACGGGTGTCGGAGGCCTCAGGCAGTGATTTTTCAGACCGATCCGCAGATAATGAGCTCTGCATCACATCACTGTGAGCACAAAAACAACAGCCTTAACATTTACAGAGACGAGTGTTTGTACAGAACTCATGCTGTGGATACTTCATTCCAAAAAACAGATCATAAATAGCACAGTCTCCAGTTGCACAGGCCGTCATTATCTGTAAATGAGAACTGTGTGGATGCTTAGTGTGTTTCTCGAGTTAAAGCTGCAATCTGTAACTTTATTTGATTAAAAACAAACAAAAATCAGTTATTGAGCAAGTACATGACAGATGAGTGTGCAACACAATCAGGGTCCTTATTTTACCCTGATTCACAACAGTAAGATTATAATGATGATTTATAATCTGAGCTGTCTGGTCTGATTCCCCTGGAAATGTCAGTTTGGCTTCAACATACGTAAAGTATGTAAAGTAACCTGCAATTTTTTTTACCAGCAAGATGGAGGGGTGGGACAGAAATCAATCACCACAGAACTGCATATTGACAGTGTTCATAAAAATATTAAAGGTTCGAACCTGCAACACTAACCCAACCAGACGTCTGAAATGAAAGTCAAGAGATTTTCTAACACAAATGCAAAACGATATGCGTTCCGAACTCTTTACAAAAAATTAGCATGGTAACCATAGTTTCCACCAAACTATTACAGTTATTGTTACTAGAGTAAAAGTATGGTGTCCTTACATTTACAGCTTACACATTTTTCAAAATCATGTGCCCTCGTAATCTTTAATCAGAATCTGAAAATCTGCTGTCTCTCTGCAATGGCAGACTTTGACCATGTTAGTCTGACAGCTTGAGCGGAGTCAGAGCTGATAACCACTCCCCTACACCGGTTAGTCTACTGCGAACTTTGAAATGCCTATTTTTCCAACCCAATCCTTTCCCAGTAGAAAAACAAGCCACACCCTCCATTTTTCTTTTACGGACAGAACAGAACAGTCAGTTGCAACTTCCATTTCCCATGGACTTGAAAAGAAATTCAAAATAATATTTTACAAACTGTACAAGCTTCTATGGTGAAAACTTTTGCTACCATGGTAAATTTTAATAAGGAACATCATTACTGCTTTTTTGTCAAATTACACACAAAGCAGAACAAAATTCTTAAATGTTGAGATGAAACATTTCAGCACAACAGAAACACTTCATGCAGAGAATGTGTGAATTCTTGATAAGATGAAACATGATGTTCTGCAAAACATAACGCCAGTGAAAAATCAGTAGTGTCCTTTCACATTTAATGCTCTGCGCTCCAGATAAATCTCCATTTCCTACGTTATTCTGAGTTCCTGGCAAGTGCTTATATGCACTTTTGTCCAACAAAGACACATGAACAATTCAGTTTTACAGATACTCGCATTACAAAAATAATACAATTGAAACTGAACGTTAATCAGATTTTAAAGGCCACTTTAAGGTTCTCTGTCCACACGCTAAATACTGTATTTTCTCTCAAAATATTATTTTACATGAGAATTTACTGCTTCTGCAACCACTAGATGGCACCATAAAATTCCATAAAAACTATCACCAAGGAGACCGGAAAAATGCAGGAGAATTGTGTTGTTTTTGCACAAACACACACACAGTGAGAACACAGCAGTCTCTACACGTGCAAACTGAGAAGATCTGAGGGAGTTTTAGAGGAATATGGATGAGAAAGAGAGTTTTGGTTGTCTAGTACAAGCCTATGAGACGTCTTGACCCTGTCCCTGGTTCACCTTTGACCCGAGCGAGGTCTTCAGCCCTGTGTTCAATCTCAAACCGAAGACATCCACATGCATGGACAGCTGTGTCACGTTTCCATGGAAACTGAATAAGTTGGTTCACAAGGTATTCTTTATTGAGCTCAATTATTCTCCCGTCATTGTTTCTGCCTGGACGTCATCAGCGCAGCGGTACCTCCATCTTGAGGGTCAGTGTTCCTTCACCACAGAAGCCATGCTGTTGTCATGACGACCCATCTCCTCCAGAACTGTGGCAAGCTGGCTCAGGTTGCCGTGGGGAAAGTGCTGGGCTTCCCACAAGTCCAGAATGACGCCTGTGGGGCTGCTCTTAGTCGCAAAATAGTTCAGATACCTGCAGGAGGGGTGAGATAATCCAGTGAATTAAGTTTGAGTTTGTTTATTTATATAAAATAAAATAATTTTGCACTGTTGCAAAGCAGCTTTACAAAAAATAATTTGTAAAAAAATTATAGAAATAAGTATAGAAAAAGTATAGAAAAATAAGTAAAGAAAAAAGTATAGAAATAAAGAAAGACAAATGAAAATTATAAAATTCGCAGAATACATAATATTACTGCAAATGTTATTTAATTCAAAATACAAGGTAATAATTGGCACATTAAACACAATCTGCATGGATCATACAGTATCATCCAGAACTACACACACATTGTATTTATCACAGCTCACAGCCCGAGTGTAAAATGTTCTGTAGACCCTCTCAAGAGGTCCAGAAGAGAATGAAAACATTTTAAAAGATGAGCTACCAAACAAACTCTGTGTTTTCACTTTTAACACATTTTTCCCAGGATCCTCCTGCCTTGATCTCTTCCTCTTCACTTCCTGTCCCCTGTGAACTCTTTAGTCTTTATTCAAACTCCTTTTGTATGCGTGTTTGTCCTCTGAGGTGAACAGCAGGATCTCAAACCCTGAACTCGCTCTCCTTTGAAACAAGATCTTCCTTACATTTAAAGAGCTACAGTAAAACCCCAACAACATCTCAACCTGGAGGGGTCCTTCACTTTTTTTGGTCTTTTCCTCTAATTATGTGAAAAGTGGAATGCTGGTGTTTTTAAACGTTGCCATTAGAGGCACTTGAAAACTCTCATTCTTTGCACACAAAGAGTAAAAGAACGACAGAATACTTCTCATTTCTTCCCCTGCTGTTTCCGACCAGCAGTCTTCTTCAGAGTCTCCCGTGAGGTAATTTCAGTACAGATAGCTTATGTTCTATCATTTTTACAACATGAACTGCTCTGCATTGTAACATTGGCTGTTAACAAAGGTTAACACATGGGAAGCTCTGATCCAGATATTTTGGCTGGTACGACAGCTGATAATTGCTAAGCATGACTGTTACTTTTACCAAAGTCCCTTTAAAGAAATCTCTGCACTCTATGGCCGTCTTTGCAATGCCTCTAAACAGCTATTTCAGTCATACTAGTCCTATCTACTGGAATGGGGGAAGACAGATATCTCTAAAATCACTGGCTAAAGTCACGATGAAACAATATATTTCAGAACAACTATCAAACCTGACGTTAATTGTACCATAAATTCTGTTTCTTGAACTTGAATTGTGCTATAAAAACAAGTCTTTGCACAAAGGCTGTACAAACACTCTGTACAGAGCCACTCCCCCAGAAAATTGTTACTGTTTAGTAATTTATGATTGGCTCTTTCTACTAGTAGGCGCATATTGAGTGCTGCACTTTCCCCCATTCATCCCACATATTTATACCCCATAAATCTAAATTTAAAGTGCGTGCATCACCTGTCCAGGTTGAGTTTATGTGCCAGTATTCTCCAGTCGTTGCCTCGTGTATGTGGGGCATCCAGACTGCTGCACAGTTTGGTTCTGATGCTGAGCGGGATTCTGAACGCACTCGGACCTGTTAGCACCGTAATACTGCTGCCTGGATCCATCAGAGATGTATCGATACACTGTACATCCTGCAGACACACACATACACACACACAGTGAACTCCTGTGAAGAAATGATCTATGAGTTGTACAGCAGGGTTACACACAGCCAAATTTCTGCCTCATTTGTAACTAGTAAAATTGATTATTGTAATGCTCTACTTAGTGCTCCCCAGAAAAACAATAAATCATCTACAGTTGTTCCAAACGCAGCAGCAGGATTTTAACTAAAACAAAGATAGCACATCTCATCCCTGCTTTATGAGAAATTTGCTGGTTAATGGGGCCATCTGGGATAGATTTTAAAGCAGTCTATTATCAGACACAATGACTTACAGTGCACATATTACAGTGCACAGATTACGGTACACATATTACCGTACACTGATTTCAGTACACTGATTTCAGTACACTGATTTCAGTACACTGATTTCAGTACACATATTACCGTACACTGATTTCAGTACACTGATTTCAGTACACTGATTTCAGTACACATATTACCGTACACTGATTTCAGTACACTGATTTCAGTACACTGATTTCAGTACACTGATTTCAGTACACATATTACCGTACACTGATTTCAGTACACTGATTTCAGTACACTGATTTCAGTACACATATTACCGTACACTGATTTCAGTACACTGATTTCAGTACACTGATTTCAGTACACATATTACCGTACACTGATTTCAGTACACTGATTTCAGTACACTGATTTCAGTACACTGATTTCAGTACACTGATTTCAGTACACTGATTTCAGTACACTGATTACAGTGCACATATCACAGTGCACATATCACAGTACACTGATTTCAGTACACTGATTTCAGTACACATATTACCGTACACTGATTTCAGTACACTGATTTCAGTACACATATTACCGTACACTGATTTCAGTACACTGATTTCAGTACACTGATTTCAGTACACTGATTACAGTGCACATATCACAGTGCACATATCACAGTACACTGATTTCAGTACACTGATTTCAGTACACATATTACCGTACACTGATTTCAGTACACATATTACCGTACACTGATTTCAGTACACTGATTTCAGTACACATATTACCGTACACTGATTTCAGTACACTGATTTCAGTACACTGATTTCAGTACAAATATTACCGTACACTGATTTCAGTACACTGATTACAGTGCACCTATCACAGTGCACATATCACAGTACACTGATTTCAGTACACTGATTTCAGTACACTGATTACGGTGCACATATCACAGTGCACATATTACAGTACACTGATTTCAGTACACATATTACAGTACACTGATTATAGTGCACCTATCACAGTTGCACATATCACGGTACACATTTCAGTACACTGATTTCAGTACACTGATCACGGTGCACATATCACAGTGCACATATCACAGTACACATATTACCGTACACTGATTTTGGTACACTGATTACGTTGCACATATCACGGTGCACATATCACTGTGCACATATCACGGTGCACATATCACAGTACACATATCACAGTACACATATCACAGTACACATATTACCGTGCACATATTACCGTGCACATATTACCGCACACTGATTTCAGTACACTGATTACAGCGCACAGATTACAGCGCACAGATTACAGCGCACAGATTACAATGCACAGATTACAGTGCACATATTACAGCCTCAACAATAACAAGGTATGTTTTTAGCCATTCAAAAGCCATTATATTATTTTATATAACTGATTATGTTCAGCTGAAAGAAGAAAGTCATACATAAATATATAACTAATAATTTTAAGTTTTGGGTGAGCATTGTTTTGCTGACATCTGTTTAAGATAGCCTACACATTGACAGAACCTCTGTAATGTCTAAAAAGTCCCTCCATCTCTTCCCATGGCTTTGTGTCTCAGGAAGAGTTTGTGTTCTCTATAATCTAATGAATGTGTTCTCACGCTCACGGTCTTACACACATCACAAAGGGTTTTTTATACAGCTGTGAGCTCATCTGCTTTAACAAATGTCTCTAATTAAGAACAGCACAGATTCATTAACATTGTAGATGGACACATCTTGCGACTTCCTGAGCTACAGAGCTTTTGTCTGACTGACGTTAACCCTCCTCAGGGACTAGGAACGTTCTCAGAATGTTGGCTAGTATTCTGTTAAAGTTTTCTCATAGTTATCAAAAAACGATCTTGGAGTAACATCAGTAGAACGTTTTATATCAAAAATATTATTTTCAAGTTGTTAGTGGAACATTTAAAAAAATGATACAAAACTAAAAAAATGGGTATTTTTTACAAATAAACAAAAGGTTCTTATAACCAAACAATAATACAACATCTAAAAAAATGGATGTTTTCAACATTCTTTAAACATTCAAAATAACATTTTTATTGTTTTTTACCATTATGAAAACATTTTGAAAACAATAGGGAAACATTCTTTCAGCCTAAAATTGTGGGAAAAAGTGTAAGGATCTGGACAAAACTAATTTTTGAAAAAACAAAACAAATAGAAACAATAATCAAAACTGTGAGATCAGGGCTCTCTTCAAATGAACTCACTCAAACTCATGGCAGCCTTATAAAACACTTTCTAACAGATGTAGTGCACACCTGTAGTGTTTATTCAGTGTTAGTTCTGCTGATTGCAGACATCAGACCTCATATAACAATAAGTGAGTTGTGATTGGTTGATTAGATGGCCTCTTACTGTGTAAACCGGCAGTTCTTAGAATAAGCCATTGTGAACCTGACTTTACACCAGTAGATGGAAGAAAAGCTCATAGTTCTATCAGTTCTATCATTCCTGCTTTTGTTTTATAGATGTGCACAAACAGCTTCTTTTGACAGTATAAAGAGCACGTCTTGCTTTAATTAAACTCCATCATGAGTACTTGTACACAAATGAGATTTCTGCTTGAATTTGAATGAATTCAAAATGCCAGCCGATATCGTTTCCAAGAAGCCAAATATATCTCCAGCTGAGAAGAGCTTTCATTCCGAGAGAACATTTATAAATACCATTAAAGCAGCGAAGCTCGGCAGGGTGACAACAGGTGATTCAAAGCAAGTGTGTGTGACTCAGGTCGAGATTTCTTATACATACGAAGAGCACAAAGACTTTTCTAAAAGCAACACTACGTTATTAAAAGAGATATGCATGTTCTTCCACAGAGGAACACTGTTTTATTATGATCCATTACAAAAGAATTACTAAATTCCCAAACAGTGGAAGCAAACAAACACACAATCGCTTATAATTACAAAATATAAAGATTTGTACATCTTTTAATAGCAACTGTTAGCAAATATTTTTAAATCTAAAAATACTTAAGCGTATTCCCACCTAACTAAAAATGAATCATTTCAGCCAATATTTCTGTGGGTTGTGTATTAATATAGTCAGCCATCACTGGGGTTTAAACAGAGTTCTGGCTGTTGAGATAATTCATTACCTGTGAGAAGCATTGAGTCATCACAGTGTTTACAGATCTGTGTTTGTTCTTGATCTGAGCAAATATCAGCCATTTAAAGCACTGCCGGCATTAAGAGCAGAGCACAAGAGGGAGTGTTACCTCAGTCAGGGTGGTGTAGAGCTGAAAGATCTGACCGTCTCCTTCCACCTGCCTGACACACAGTTTACATCTCAACTCACACACACTCATGCTCTGACGCTCCAGAGCAAACGAGCAATGCAGCCTCCGCACAGAACCGCTCCACACCTGAGAGAAAGACAGCTCCTGCACAGAGACAGACAGACAAGGAGAGACAGAGGGAGAGAGGGAGACAAAGACAGACAGAGAGACGGCATTAGAGACAGACAGATAAATTGTGAAATTGTGAGTGTGTGGGGCTGTGGACAATGGGGCGGAGGGCTGAAGTCAAAAAGGTTGAGATCCACTGATCTAATGGAATATCATTTTTCTCTTCCTCATACCTGGTACTTGGTGAGCAGTTTGCTTCTCCACTGTGTGTGTATGTCATGCAGAGAGAGTCTGAGGTTGTGCTTGCTGTCACTGAAGTTCAGAGTCTTGGGTTCATCCAGCAGCTTCCCACAGATCTGTTTCTCTATCTGTAACACCTCCTGTACACACACACACATACACACACACACACAATTAAGGTTGTTGGCAGGAATGTACAGGACAATATACAGGCATAGTTAATAAAATTTGCAGATTTGCAGAAAAGTTCATATCACAGAAAACAGAAGGTTTGTAGTGAAATGGATGATGAAAGTGAAGAATACAGCCTTTACAATGACTCATCTGACGTACTTTAAGTGCATCCTGTGTGTCGTCAAGACAGTACACCCTGATGTGATAATCCAGACCTGCTGTAACTACAGGCCCAAAGACAGCCAACTTGATTCGTTTAGCTGCTGACGGACAGATGGTCTGACCAATAAGACAGTAGGATCCTAGAGCTTGGGTCAGGATGTGACACACCTCCTCCTCCAGCTGTACATAGCAGGATGTGGTGAAGTTCTCTTCTCCAACCACCACCATGTCCTGGAGACAGGAGTGAGAGTGAGTGTGCTGCAGAGGCTTTGTGCCCAGACAGACAGAGTTTAATCAAAGATTATACAATTAACAAGATGCTACAGTCCTGTTACTGTGAATGGGGGAAGTGCTCAATATGGCCACCCAACAAACGAAGCTCCGCCTACTAACAGAACCTACTAGTGAGGGAGGGACTCTGTAGAGAGTGTTGGGAGGTATATGTGCAGTACCTGAAGTGATCTGGAGAAACTTCTTTTATAGCACAATTTGAGCTTATGTAACAGAATTTATGGTACAGTTAATGTCAGCTTTAATAGTTGGTCAGAAATATATTGATTTATTGTGATTTCAGCCAGTGATTTTACAGATATCTGTAAATACACTGGAAAACTGAGAGATTCAGAAGTTGGTTACACAGAATTAATTTTAAATAATCTGCACTCTTTGTATGGCAGTTTATATATGATATAATACACTAATTTAATTTTTTATTCTTTCTTTAATTTTGACACACACACACACACACACACACATGATTCAGGGAATCCCAGCCCGAATTACAGAAACAGATTTCTCCAGATGAATTCACCCCTTTTCACTTCCCTCTCCACACTTCCAATAATTGAATTTTGTGTTGTCTATTTGTAGAATCCCGCCATGCACAGCAGGCCAGATTTCCCCGTCTGCCTTCACTGATGGTTACATTTATTCTCCAGTCATGTTTGCTTCTGTCTGCAGAGTAAGTACTGTATTGAAATGGAGCTGCTCATCTCCAGACTGGCTTTGATTCAGGCACTGGGTGTCCTGCGTGTAAAATTTCTCACCTCCCATTGGTCATGGCGCGTGTGACCTCTGAGTATGATTCGCCAGTTGTCAGAGTGGGCGTGTGCACAGTGGTGCATCGTGAGAACGACGGGACGGGTCAACAGAGCGCCCACGGGGCCGCAGCTAACCACTGAGCTGAGAACTGTCTCTGTATCACCAACCTCTGGCCTGAGAGAGGACAAACTGTGAGAATTTCTTTGGCAGCACAATATATTGAAATTCCTGCAAATGTGCACTTCGCAATCCAAGCTAACAGGGAACACTCTCCGAACGTTGGCTCACTTTCTCTAAATGTTTTCTCAATGTTATCAAAACATTCCTATAACCAAGCAATAACGTTAATACAACGTCTAAACAACAGGATGTTTTGAATGTCCCTAGTAGCACAAGACCAAGCTCAACAGACTGCACCCTGAAAATGACTGATGTAAATTCATCACAAGCATTATTTCTCATGTCAACATTATGTCATCAGATTCTTTTATCAGATATACAGAATGTATTCATTCTAAATTCATGGCAGGTTTGATTTTTCATTTTCAGATGAACTCGCAAATTCTTGTGTACGTGTGATGGGTGTGTTTGTACCTCATGTTTTCTGTTCTCTGCACAGTCACAAACATCTCATATACACGACCCTGAGGAATCGCACCGGCTGGAACCAACAAACTCACACCTGAAACAAAGTAATGCTAAAATTAATCTGATTCAAAGAGAAAGAGAGAGAGACAGAGAGAGGGAGATACGGAGAGAGAGGTAGGGGGAGTGAGAGACAGAGAAAGAGGGAGAGAGAGCGGAAGAGACGGAGAGAGAGGGAGAGAGAGAGAGAGACAGAGAGAGGGAGATACGGAGAGAGAGGTAGGGGGAGTGAGAGACAGAGAAAGAGGGAGAGAGAGCGGAAGAGACGGAGAGAGAGGGAGAGGGAGAGAGAGAGAGAGAGACAGAGATGGAGAGAGAGAGGAAGAGACGAAGAGACGAAGAGAGAGGGAGAGAGAGAGAGAGAGACAGAGTTAGAGGGAGAGAGACAGGGAGAGAGAGAGAGAGACACTGAGAGAGAGAGAGACAGGGAGAGAGACAGAGATAGAGGGAGAGAGACAGGGAGAGAGAGAGAGAGAGACAGGGAGAGAGAGTGAGGAGAGAGAGAGAGAGAGAGAGAGAGAGAGAGAGAGAGAGAGAGAACCCAAACTAGATTTGACATTTCTGAAAGTAGAAGTTAAATCATGGTGGTTCATATTCAGCTGTATGTATGTAAAAGGGATTTTGGATCACTGCAGTATCGGAGTATCAGGCAACCAACAGAGTGTCAAACTCAGATTAACACAGAATAGATGTGATTTATCACATCCCATCACACCTGCTGTTGACAGTATGCAGAAGTGTTCAGCTGAAGAAACCAACAAAGCTTATGAAGTGTCAAGAGATGAAAACACAGGGTTAAGCTAAAGGAATAAAAGAGTTGTTTTATGCCTTGAATAAGCATTCAACAACAACATGGAGAGTGAACTGAGACAGACTCAGACACACAGACAGACAGTGATCATGGAGAAAGTGTATTTGTTAGATAATAGTTTAACATATATAACGAATTGTTTCACAACAAGAAAAAAATTTGGGGAAAGTAGCTCAACCTCACCTGAGTTGGGAATGATCAAGTGTCCCCCCAGAGAATTAAACGACCCCAGTGCTGTGCACGTGGGGTCTCGTACACGTGCCAGCGTCTGGTTGCGTGGGGTCATGGGGTCACTGTCCAAAAGAGAGTTGGTGACTTTTGGGGACAGGGTGGCACATAGGTCAGAGGTCACATCATCCTGGGGGGTCACGGCATCAGAGGAGTTGTAGACTTTGATCTTGAGGTTGGGAAGAGGCAGTGGCTCCAGCAGTGGGGAACTGGTCATGGGGATTTTGTCCGAGATGTCATGGAGAGCGTACACTGGACCACGGTAGAGCGCCGCCCCTGTGGACAGGTCAGGAGTTGCAGCCAGCAAGTCTGCTACACACAAAGTAAAACAGCTGCACAGCTAAGTAAAGTAAAACAACTTTTTGTGTTGCGCAGAATGTCTGTATTTTTACAGAATGAGTCATGCAGTCATACAGCAGTGCTGGCCAATGCAATCCCATCCAATACACCTCGGCAATATATTTAACATTCTCTGGATAACACAAGGTGTATTTAGGGTTGGATTTGGCTTAAATCTAAACTCTGCAGGACAGCGGCCCCTTGAGGACAGGAGATGAGTAGCTGTGTCGTGAACTGTAGGTATTTGGAATGACAGAAGGGTTAGTACATTATGTATTACTGTTGAGTGCATCACTTTAAAACTGTAGCATTTTCTTCTTTAGTGTGCACTGTTATAAAAAAGGTGCTACAGAAGATTCTTCACAGTGAAGCCAAAGAAGAACCATGTTTGGTTTTCCAAAGAACTTTTCCGTCAAAGGTTCAGGAAGAAGTTTCTTTTTTTACCTTTTTATAGTCTAAAGAAACTATTTTCAATGCAAAGAACCTTTTGTGAAACAGAAAGGATGTTAAAGGTTCTTTACAGAACCATACAAACATAAAAGTTCTTCTGTGGCATCATTTAGCACTTTATTTATTGTGTGTGTGTGTGTGTGTGTGTGTGTAAAGAACTCTCATAGCCAGTGGCTGGTAATCTTCATACTGATATACTGATTGCTCATTAACATTTCCACTGTGACAAAACAAAGTATTGTCACTTCTCACATGAACACTCTCTCTTTCTCTCAGTCTCTCTCCCGCTTTCTCTCTCTCTCCCTCTCAGCGTCTCTCTCTCTGGTTACTCAGGTGAGAACATTACTCATTGTGTATGCAGCACTCATATTTCTGATGACTGTTTTAAAGTCACTCATCTCAGTGTGATCGTGACAACATTAAGCGTGTGTGTGGCCTGTATTGCATCACATCTGCAGAAGTGAATTAAACACAAAGATCTTCAGCCTGTGGCACAAAAGATCTGCAGCGGCTCCAAACACAAGAATGTGGACTGTCATGTTTCCCAGTAAAACATGCCCTTGCTCTGTATTCATCAGTTTAATTAATGATGTTCTTCACTGCATCCCTCAGACAGCGTGCCATTACATGTGCAACCTGCTTCATGTTTAATTAACAGAGAAAACGAGGAAGAAAATTCCAAAAAGAGAGATAATATGAGGGAGAGAGACATGACCCATGTTATTTTGAATGTTATAAATGTTCAAAACATCCAGTTTTATGACGTTGAATAAACATCATTGCTGGGGTAAAAGAATTATATTTAAAAATTTCTATTCTGTAACATTTATTTATCTACCTAAGTGGGGAGATTTCATGGATGTCTATTGTTTTTATACACAGCTAGTTATAAACACTGTCACCTAACCCAAACCCACATTCTAACCCTAACAGAAAACTGAAAAAAACTATATTTGAAAAAACTTAGTTACATTATTTGTAGTGTATTTACAATTTGCTCAGATTTGTCAGGTTCTGCTGACTTTTGGGGACAAATTTGTCCCCAGTACACTCACCTGAGCGGGCCTGTTTGACGCTGACAGGCTGAAATCCGCCGTTCAGCACTGATGAATCGATGATGTCGGAATGGAATCGTGGGTGCGTCTTGCGGTAGACGAGCAGTGCCACGACCACAGACACGATCAGACACGTGACCACCACCATGATGACACCCACATACAGCGCCACCTCATCTCCACCCGATGCTGCTGCACACAAACACACACACTGTAATAATCACTGACATATGTTATATCACATTACAAACGCTATTCTAGAGCTGTTAGTGGAATGTTTTAAAGACATTACAGAATAAAAATGTTGAATAAGCATTCTTATAACCAAGCCATAAGCTTAATATAACATCTAAAAATGGGATGTTATGTATGATGTATAACATTTAAAAAGTTTTATTAACGTTACTGCAAGAACTTTTTAGAGAATGTTAGCCAATGTTCAGAGAACGTTCCCTGTTATCTGCGAACCCCTGCTGTACATCAATTATTAGTTTTGCACAGAGTGAAAGTAAGACAGTCAACTTCACGAAGAAAACCCCCTGAAATACAGAGACAGTCAGAAAGAGTGTGCCAGGAAGAGAATCATAAGACGCTGGCTTTTAATTTAATGAGGCTATAAATTATTACTTGCCATAAAGCTCATCTTCCTGGAAATCAGACTCATACTTCATCAGACTGCAGGAGAACAATAGAGACACTCTCATCCAACCTCTTTTCCTGACAAATATGTGTGTGTGTGTGGCCTTGTTTTTCTGCGGTTAAAGTCACACACACCTACATTGTGGGGATCAGCCAGTGGTCCCCAAGAGGGAATCTGATTATTATACATACTAAATTTTTTGAAGATGTAGAGTATATGCATAGTATGTATTGTAATGTACAGAATAAAAGTCATAATGTCTATGGTAAGTCCCTACAAAGACAGCTGTACAAACTTTTGTGTGTGTGATTAAAAGATGATCAGGGCCGAAAATAAACCGCAGCTCTTGTACATCAAAGTGAGAAGCAGCCAAAATTGTCACAGTCTCTTGATGTTTAACGTGTGTATACAATTGCTTAAATTCCTGCTTATGTAACTTCTGAGATGTGTAAAGCACACACAGACACACATCACTCATTACTGGAATGAACACAGTAACAAAACTTCACTCAAGACTCAAAACATCATCATCAGCGTTACATAACAGCAGTATGTATTGAAGAGTGTCATGACACCCGCTTTCAAGCAGGTTTTTCAAACACTCTTACAAGCTGCAATATGAGAAAATACCCAGCTAACAGGAAACGTTCTCAGAATGTTGGCTAACATTAGAAGTTCTCTCAAAGGTATCCAAAAACTGTTTATTAATATTATATATCAAAGCGTTACTTCAAAATAGTTAGTGAAAAGTCTTAAACAGATTTAAATAATATTCTTATTACCAAGCATTAATGTTAATACAACATCTAAAAAAATGGAAGTTTTGAACGTTCCTAGAACTTCCAAAAAAACATTCTTAATGTTTTGGTTAATTAATGGAAACGTTCTTACATCCTAGCTGGAAGGGCACTGCAGATGTCTGGAAATTAACCAATGAATATATTAAAGTTGTCTCTGCTTGCTAAGCTTAAAACTAAGAAATAGTCTGACATATAAAACGACTCTCTTCACCTTTAAGAGCTGACAGTGGTATTGAATCATTTACAGGTTCACTTTATTTGCCTAGATCGCCCTGACCAGAAGAGGGCACCACAGAGATGTCAATTATATAACCATGTTAACTCTGTGAGTTATGCAGTTCTTCAATCATTAATTGAATGTAAACTTCTATATTTTCTGAAGGTTCTTATGATGTTCATGCTAAACTCCACTCAGAAGCTAGGGTGCTGTGAGACTTATTAGTTTTTAGTGTGTTGCTAATGGGGTTGCTAGTGTGCTGCTAGGCTGTTCTGGGGTGGTTGCTTTAGAAACCAAAGAGTTTTTTTTTACTTAGGTCATATATCATACACATCCATTACATCATTCATATAATTACGACTCTCTGATGTAAAATGTTAAAGCAGTGATGTTATTAACATGAGATTAAAATCAACCTTTTCACTCTCAAACCATGTAGATCTGATGCCACTGTGTAACCTAGTAACTGACAATAAAATGTTACATATTGCATTACAATAAACAGCAAAGCTCTCCCACGTATTCTCTATTCTAACTGTATTTATTCCCATCACTGGTATGAATATCAGAGGATGATAACAGACATGAAGTTCAGTTTCATGCTGTTACTGTCTTTGCAGAAACTGCAGAGAAACCACACTTCCACACAATAGTAAGAAACAGCACTAATGAGAGAACAAGTCTATTCAGTAAATACCTTAACCTGGAGAGAACATTATGCATTATTTTTCACTTCTCCCCATCTGTGTGTGTGTGTGAGACAGTGTTTGTAAGAGAATATAAAGCAGTTTGTATGAAAGAAAGCCTGTAAAACTCACAGGAGTTCACACTAACAGTGTACAACAACTCGTCATTTTTCATCTTGTATCTCTCTGTCTTTCTATGGTTTCTATGGCTTCCTCATCTCTCATCCACAATATCCCTCTGTTTACACCCATAATTAATTTACAATTTGAGTTAAATTTGATCACAGATGTGTCCTAATGACAAATATTTTCCAATTACTGACTGTGGCCAAACATAACTTAGTTTTTAATTTTAAGCAGCAATTAGAGGCTCGTGTGTGTGTGAAACCACCAGTTTGCAAATGTGATTAAAATCAAATGTATGTGTATTATATAATGACATTTCATGGGGTGGCAGTTTTGTTAAGAGAATCTATCTAATCTAATCTATCTATTACATTTTGATGACAGACTGAGAGAAATTCTTTGAATTCACATGTACTGAAGACCCAGCTAAAAATTTTAGGTTGTAAGAACCTAAAAGAAAGAACTGTTGCCAGGCATTTCCATTTTTGAAACGTAAAAATGTTATTTTGTCAATTGCCATTTTTTAGATGTATGTAATTTCTTGATTACAAGAATGTTATTCAAGCTTTTAACATTCTTTTAAAACGTTCCACTAATATGATATCTAATGGTAAAAAAGGTCTACTAACATTACTGCAAGAATGTTTTTGATAACTTTGAGAGAACATTAGCCAGTGTTCTGAGAATGTTCCCTGTTAGTTGGGGAAACCTCAGGATTCATTCATGTTAATGTGTGTTTGTGTGTTGAGACACGAGCATGTTTAAATATGTATATGTGAACGCATGGGTGGGGTTGTTTCTATGCAGTGGCACGCTTGACTTATAAACACTATTGATTGTGAGCAGGAAGTGATTAAAGAGGAAAGACAGAGCACAGATGCTGAGGAGGGATAATGAGGGAAAGGAAGTTTGATCGTCTGGTAACCCGTCCTGCCCATGAGGCTGCAGAAGAACCTTCTGCTGATCCGGTTCCCTCCCCATTGATCCCACTGCAATAACACAGTCTCAGCTTCACGAAGAAGCTCCTCAGGGTAGAGTGTTGCATCCAACAACATACCAGCCAACAAATTTAGATTATATATATATATATATATATATATATATATATATATATATATATATATATATATAACCCAGTTTTATATATACATATAAAACTTTTAAAAAACTCTACTAACATTACTGCAACATTTGTGATAACTTCAGAGAGAACTAGCAGAGCCAACGTTTTGAGAATGTTCCCTTTTAGCTGGGAAAGCTTCCATTTTTTTGTTATACCTAAAGCCTGTTACACAGATAAAGCATGACACTTCTGTTATGAGACACTAATGTGAACAGCATTCTGAAGCAAATCCAAGTTTAATCTAAGCAATCTCTCTCTATTTCTCTCTCTTTAACTCACACCATCATATGCCTTGAGTCATTTACTTCATTTCCCTGGAGAATCGCCCAAACAAACACTCACACAAGCTTTGATGATAAAAGTGGCAAAGCTGCTAAATGTTGCTATTAAAATGTATCTGGAAGATTAAACGTTTTCTTTGAACATGAGCAAGAGTCAGAGAGAGAGGTAGAGAAAGACAGAAAGAGAGAGAGAAAGAGAGAGCAAGACTGCGGGTGTCGGGTTGGGGGGGGTGATTAGAGAGGGAATGTTTAATAAATAATACAGCTTCAGGAGTACAGAGATAACATTGTCCCTCCAAACACACACACACACACACACACACACACACACACACACACACACACACAGTGTATCAAGTCATTCCCAGATTCAGTTAACAGCCCTGAATGATCCTACTGCTACTAAAGCTGCAATGCGTAACTTTTGCCTCTCTTTCGCCATCTCTGTTTGAAACATGAAATTGCAGGTTACTTTACATACTTTTCTTTATATATGTTGAAGTGAAATGAAGCCGACAGTTCAGATTATAAATCATCATTATAAACTTACTGTTGTGAATCAGGGTAAGATAAGGAGATCGTGCTGAACACTCATCTGTCACATACTTGCTCAATAACTGTTTTTGTTCATTTTTAACCCAGTTAAAGAAAGTTACAGATTGCAGCTTTAACTGCACAAGAAACAAAGTGTTTAATATGCAGCGTGTTGGGCTGGTGGTACAAGGGTGTGATCTGATTTCATGAAATTCCCAGCAAAAATAACTATACAGTGATGCATATTGTTACTGCGATAATACACACTGCTGATTAATGCTGGTTACTGCCCTGATTCTATTAAAGGTAGGGGAGGCAATTTCAGAGAGGCTAGCAATAGTAAGTTAGCTTTGAAAGCATAAGATCCCGCCTTCCACTCAGAGCGTCTTCAAAGCCACACCTCCTCCAATAGTGCACACACATATCTGACAGGCAAGTAGGACGTCTCATCATTGCATTTGGACTGAATACAATAATTGGACAAATATTTTATGATCCTGCATCTTCCACAGAAGATATATATTTATATAAATATATTTAGACACTTTACTTAGTGATTGCTATCAGGATGTGAAGAGATTTTCAACCAGCATAACAAAACATGTTTCAGAAACAAAGAATCACCTACCTGCCTTTAACTTACAAGTTTACGAAACAATTTTGCCTAACCATAATCATAAACATGCTTTGAACCTGGAACCCTGATCTGTTGTCTCCCACCCACAACAGGATGCATTTGAAAGTGCCTTTATACTTTCTGAAAAGCATGTCATAATGACCAGAAACAAAAGAACACAGATAAAAGGACCGTCATTCAGATTCATAATTCATAGAGAAATATGTCTATCATCAAAGTCATAAAGCAGACTGAGTGATGTCGTGACAGATGAGCTGTTTTTACAAACACACAGCATGAAGCTGTCGCCTCCTGCCCTATAATGAAAGACTGGATCAGACCGTCTGATATTTGCCTCTGTTCTCTGGGTTTCAAATTCATAACAAACATATCGACCGGCTCCTAATCCAGTTTTAAGAGACCACAAGACATATTTAAGCTCACATGTCAAGTAAAATGTACAGACACTTAAAGGGCAAATGCTGAAAGACTTCACAGTTTATACTGTCATATAACGTGTCGATTATTCTCTGCCCTGAGGATCAGATTAATAACAACATGAGAGTTATTAAACTTCTTGAACACAACACGGGTGAAACGGAATATTAGACAGGAAATGATGTAAGGTAGATTTTATTGGATCGGCTTGAGGCTGTGGTATTGTTGTTATTAATTATTAAATTATTAAATATTGTTTAGAAGTTTCCGAGTAAGTAAAATTAGAAGTAAAGAAAAGTAATTTCAGAGTTATTATATTTTGATGGAGGTCTATAAAGTGTAAAAAGACCCAAAGTATGGAAAAATATTATATAAATATTATGATGCACAATAAGTCCAAGGAAATTTATGAAGGAAATATACACTGGTTGTCCATTGTGATTTCATGTTTTTGTTTTGTTTTTTCAGAATTCTTATTCTTAGTTATTCTTTTTGTGGAGTATGAACAAAGATTATAGAACTGACAAGATGCTGCAGTTCTGTTACTGTGAATGATGGAAAGTACAACACTTAATATGGCCGCTCTAGCAAATGAAGCCCCGCCTACTAGTAGAAAGAGCCAATCATCAGTCGCTAAACACTAATGATTCTCTGAGGGAGGGGCTCTGTACAGAGCGTTGTGACTTTATTCATGTGGAGCAGCTGAAGAGATCTGAAAAAGTTTTGTGAGCACAATTTGAGCTTATGTAACAGAATTTATGATATAGTTCATGTCTAGTTTAATAGCTGGTCTGAAATATAGTTTTATTGTGATTTCAGCCAGTGATTTTACAGATCTGTCTTCCCCCATTCAAGTATATAGGACTTGTATAACAGAAAGAACTGCCCGGAGGTGTTACAAACATGGCCGTAGAGAGCAGAGACTGGAGACCTGGAAACGATGTGGCTTACAGAGAGTTTCTGTCTGTTAACGCTGGACTTTATTTGAGATATGTTTTCATTCAACACGAAGAAAATATGCACCGAGAGAGAAAGCGAAGCAGCAAGATGGTCTGATTTATGAAAAATAAAGCACAGAACACAAAGCAAAACACCACAGCGAAGCAGAATCTACTTTAGAAGAGCAGAACAGAGCGCAAGCAGAAGACACAGACATGCAAACAAAACACAAGAGACGAAACAGACACTCACATGTCCCCCCCTCCTCTCTCGTCCCCACAGGCTGAAGAGAGAGCTGATACACTGAACCTTCAGAGAGAGGAAGCGGGTATTAGAGAAATGAACACTAATGCAAAATAAAAACAGCGAGAGATGGTTAAATGACATGAGACAGCTCGTCTAAACAGAAGACCCAGCTAACAGGGAACGTTCTTAGAATGTTGGATAATGTTCTCTAAACGTTCTCTCAAAATTTGCAAATGTTAGTAGAGCATTTTGAACATTATATATCATATATGAAATATTGTATTTATATTTAAGTTGTTAGTGGAACGTTTTAAAAATGCTAAATGTTTAAAAATGTTTTTTTGTAACCAAGTAGTTACATTAATATGTCTAAAAAACTGGAGGTTTTGAATGTCCCCAGAACTTTCAAAATAACATTTTTAACATTTTCTTCACTTAATGGAAAGGTTAGGAAAATGTTCTTATGACCTAAAACTGTTAGCTGGGGATGATGAGTTAACTGGACGTATGAAAGTTAACTGGACGTGAATTCAGAATTCAGCAGGTACCTCACAGAGAGGAAACAGAATTGACATGCACCTCAGCTAGATGACATTTAAAAACCGGCTCCCAAGGTGAGATGGTAATCAGGTAAATATCTGTTCTGTTGTGACATTTATCACATTGGACGGGCTTCTCAATTCAGGTGACAACTTTAAACTTGAAATGATCATTTATACTAAACACATGAAATGATTTATAATACAAAGCTAAAAACATAACAATGTATTACAGTATATTATCTGAACCTTGTGTCAATAGACATAAAATGCTGTGTAAAAACGTTGTGCGCTGTGCCTCAAATCATTCAAAGAAACATCCAAACAAACCAATTTTCCAAAATGAATTGGCCTTCCCAATGCTAATTCGAAGGCGTTTGATTATTGCCACAGCTCGTTCAGTTGTAAAGCTGACTATGTGTACTTTATGTGTACTTTCTATAAAAACAGTAAAGTAATGTTCGGTCACACTACACCAGCATACTGAAACATTGTGTGTGTATATATACACACTTTACAGTCCTTTACTGTTGTCCAGGAGGCATCGGGACAGATTAGCGTTTACGCTTCAAATTGACTACCTTCATGTGTCGTTTGAGCGGTTTGGACACGCTTCACACCTGTATGTGACTGGATCATTTCAGATGGATCTTAATACCAAGTGTAAACAGGGTCCATATTGCTTCCTAATTTTGGGAAAACTCCTTGTGCCAGGAGCGTGGAAGGGTTATGATGTTTTAAATGCTAGGTAGGCAGCGCATTAGCTTGTGGAGTGGGAGCGAGAAAGAGAGAGAGAGAGAGAAAGAGAGAGGGAGAGAGAGAGAGAGCTGGAGATAAGTGGGGTTAAATGGATTGTGCCTGCTCAACTTTTAAGAGGAAAAACTTGCAAAGTTTAAACTGTAGGGAAGAAGAGCCTGAGGGGAGAGAGTCAGACTTCAAATCCATTACACCCTCCAGACTCTCTCGCCCGCTCACAATAATCTCTCTAAACACCAGCAAACAAATTAAACTGCCACGCTGATGGCTCATGATTACATACATTCATGACACCCGTCAGTTTGAGGCCTTCAGTTTCTTCAACATTCTCATGACCAATTTTCATAGTGTCCAATGTGACAGTGATTCAAACAAACTGAAAAGCCACATGTCTGTTTTTTCATGTACTAGAGATAAATAAGACAGAAAAAGAATATATTCTAAATCTTAAAGTTTGATGCTACATACTGGAATGAAGCAAAGATTATAGAATGAACAAGATGCATCAGTTTTATTACTGCGAATGTGGGAAAGTGCTCAATATGGCCGCTCTAGTGAAGGAAGTTTCGCCTACTAGTAGAAAGAGCCAATTATCAATCGGCAGTAATATTCTTGTGGGGGGGCTCTGTACAGATTGTTGGGAGGTACTTGACAGCATTTGTGCAGTACCTGAAGCAGGCTGGGTAAACTTGTTTAAATAGCACAATTTAAGTTTAAGAAACAGAATTTATGGGACAGTTGATGTCAGGTTTAATAGTTGGTCAGAAATGTGTAAATTATTTGTGTATATTATTATGTGTATATTATTATTAAGTAATATTTTATTGTGATGTTAGCTGATCTGCCTTTCCCCATAAAAGCAGACAGAACTGCCTGGAGGTGCTGCAAAGATGGCTGCTGAGTGTGGAGACTTCCTTAAAGAGACTTAAAGTGAATGGAGTCTGAGCTGACTGTGAGTTTGCAGTGAAGTTGGAGGACTTATTCCACTCCTGAAACATGCCCTCAAGAGCATCTCCAGATATCTGCCATGCTAACAATTGTTTCTTAAAGCTAGTATTATAGTGTGTGTGTGTGTGAAAAATTCACTCACTTTGTAGGCAGAGTCCATTCGTGCAGTTCTGGGTCTGTAGTGTGACTCCATCACAGTCTTTCCCTCCGTTCTGGGGCACGGGAGCATTACATTCCCTGTTCCTCCACTGAGTGCACTCAGTAGTACACACAGACCATTTACTCCAACTGGCCCATTCCCCATCCACTGTTCACACACAGACAAAAACAATACAAATCATCAGAAGCACTTAGTAGTACTTAGTAGCACTTAGTAATTAAATCCACCATATTTCGGATTTGCCAGGCTGTAGTCTGGTATGTGGAATGGGAGAGGAGCTTTGTGTTTTTAAAGTCAGAGTATCTCTACATCTCTACTTATCTCTGTCATGTTCCTTTTATTTAAAAAGGATGCAAATACTGTTTCCATGATTGTGGATTTTCACACATCCTCCTGTCAGGAGATGTAGAACGCCTGTGCGGAGAACCTAAGCTCTGGTTTAGTCCAGTCTGAATTGTAAGACTCACTCTGAGTTCTGTGTCATAGAGATGAAGTGAACAAGACAGCGTTTGCATTTTATTTTAAGTTGGTAAGAACGTTTCCCTAATGTTTTCATTATGTAAATCTGAGAACATATCCTGTTAGCTGGGAGGGGTCAGTGGCATCACTGCTGCTGCTGCTGAGTGAAGATGTATAAATCTCACCTGCTTCAGAGTGGCAGGAGGAGGTGGAGATGTGTTTGGCCCTCAGGGGCCTCTAGAGGCCCCAGTATATGAGAGGTGTCTGACTGAACTGATGGGCCATAGAAAAGATGCAGTTCTCTATGATATCAGAAGGCACAGGACTAAAACTAGCCTGGAAAATATTTTTTATGAAATCTTTATGAAAGAAATTCCTCACTTGTAAGTCAATGTTCCTAGAGTGAATTTTTCATTTGAAATTCTTTGTGTTTTTTCACATGTATATAAACAGACATTATGTCTGAATGGCCAGTTTAATAATCAGTTTAAGTAATTAAAAACATTCTTGTCTTTGTCAAACTCAATAAAATGTTCTGTGGAGTTGTACCTGTACACACTGAAGTGCAGGCATTTTTTTGGATGGCCTGTCCGTCACATGGCAACCCCCCGTTTAAAGGCGCAGGATTGGTGCAGCTGCGCGTCCTCTTTTGCAGGCCCCGCCCACAACGACTGTTACAGGCCGACCACTCTGTCCATGTTGACCATCCGCCATTTACTGTGAGAACACGCACACACAAAACACACGTTGGGTTTTCATGTTTTATTGGGACATCCCATAGATGTAATGATTTTTATACTGTACAAACTGTATATTCTCTCCCCCTGCACTAACCCTGCTTCTAAACCTAACCCTCACAGAAAACTTTCTGCTGTTTTAGATTTTCAAAACAGAAAATTCTGTATGATTTATAAGCTTGTTTCATCTGGGGTATTTAATGTCCTCACAAGGTCAAAATAAAAAATTACAAAAAAGTAATTTTTCACAAGAATTAAATGAAATAAAAATAACTCATGCATCATTAAAGCAAGGACACAAAAACTAGTGAAAACACGTGTGAATGGGGCCAATTTTACACTGACCTTCAAATGACTCTGAAATTGAAACTGAAATTTAACACAGAGAAACATACACGCGTCACCCTTGAAATGCTTCTGCTGTGAAAATCTACAAATTAATGTAATTATTCACTGAAATCAGTGAGAGAAAACTTCATCTGGAGAGAAAGAGAGAGAGAAAGAGGAACAGAGAGAATGATGGTGTGTTGCAGCTGTGTTTGGTATGTGAATTTATATTCCAGTGGACGGATTCTTTTACCTACTCACACACGCACAAACACACACACAGCTGTGGTAACTGGGCCTGTCTTTGTGTGTGAGGTAATGTGTGTGGGGAGTGTGGTAAGTTAATAGCACCTCTGGGAGTGACACAGTTTAAGAGTTTAAAAGCTTCTGTGTCTTTGACCGGAAGACTCAGATGGAAACCGTATCACCTCTTGACTAGAGAACAGTTAAACACCCCGGCTGTGAGAGAGTGTGTGAGAGTGTGTGTGTGAGAGTGTGTGTGAGAGTGTGAGAGTGTGTGTGTGAGTGTGTGAGAGTGAGTGTAGAGTGTGAAGTGTGTGTGTGAGAGAGTGTGTGTGTGAGAGAGAGTGTGAGAGTGTGTGTGTGAGAGTGTGTGAGAGTGAGTGTGAGAGAGTGTGTGAGAGTGTGTGTGTGTGAGAGAGTGTGTTGTGTGTGGGTGTGGTGTGTGAGAGTGGTAAGAGTGTGTGTGTGAGAGAGTGTGTGTGTGAGAGTGTGTGTGTGAGAGGTGTGTAGTGTGTGAGAAATTGTGTATTGTGTTGTGTGAGAGTGTGTGTGAGAGTGTGTGTGTGAGTGGGTGAGAGAGTGTGTGTGAAAGTGTGTGTGTGTGTGTGTGTGAGAGGAGTGTGAGAGTGTGTGTGTGTGTGTGTGAGAGAGAGAGGTAGTGTGTGTGAGAGAGTGTGTGTGAAGTTGTGAGAGAGTGTGTGAGATGAGTGTAGAGTGTGTGTGTGAGTGTGTGAGAGTGAGAGAGTGTGTGAGAGTGAGAGATTGAGAGTGAGTGTGAGAGTGTGTGTGTGGAGAGTGTGTGGAGCGTGTGAGAGTGAGGGTGTGTTTGAGAGAGGTGTGTGAATGTGTGTGTGTGTGTGTGTGAGAGGATGTGTGTGTGTGAGAGTGTGGGAGAGTGTGGTGAGTGTGTGGTGTGTGTTGAGAGAGTGTGTGAGAGTGTGTGTGAGATGTGAGAGTGTGTGTGTGTGTGTGGTGAGTGTGGAGTGTGTGTGTGTGTGTGAGTGTGAGAAAGTGAGTGTGAGAGAGAGTGTGTGTGTGAGTGTGTGTGTGTGATAGAGGAGATAAGCTGTAGTCCTCTCTTTCTTTCATCTTTATCATTTCTGAGTTACAAGACCAAGCAGCAAAAGAGCAAAAGACGGTCAAGCACCTCCATTCCACCCCCCTCTCTATCTCTCTCTATCTCTATCTGTTTTCTCTTCCTTGACTTCCCCTCTCTCTTCTTCTCTCTCTCATCTCTTTTCTCTCTCTCTATCGATCTTTTTCCTTCTTTATCTGCCTTCTCTCTTTTTTCCCTCCCCTCTCTCTCTCTCATCTGTTTCTCTGAATGTCAGTGGTGTTTGCCTGTGCACAATTGTGTGTTGTGGGTTCTGACTGCGGTGTGGCGAGACGGTTACTAGCGTGTTTAGATGATAGCTTGGGCATGGCAAACAAGCACACCACTTAAAACCCACAGTGACGAATCATTCAGACACTGACTGGGGCTTGTTTTTGCAGCAAAGCTAACAAAACGGCCAGCATTAGTGAGCTGATCCCAAGCATGACATCTGTGAGGAAAGGCGACCAAACCCCGAAAACACTGAGTCACTAAATCTGCTTTGATGAGCCAGACACAATGACAGGAAAGCGCTCTAGAAAAGCTCTAGAAAAGATCACATCTATGATATACCCACACACACAGTCTTGCTTTGACAGATTTTTAATCAGAGGAGATCAGCGATGAAACAGGGCGGTACGCACAAAAACCCCACACGGTGGAAACGTTCACCTTTAGAACAGCTGCCTCAGCTAATTTTGGCTTGTAAGAACATTCCTCCAATGTTTCCATTAACAAATATGTTAAAAATGCATATTTCAAAGATCTAGGAACATTCAAAACCTTTATTACATTTATTGCTTGTTTATAAGAACATTATTCAGACTTTTTTAATTCTGTTAAAAAATGTTTTAAAAATGTTCCATTAACTACTTTAGAATAACGTATTTGAGATATGTAAAATGTTACAAAAAAAGCGCAAGAGGTTGTGGGTTCAATTCCCAGGGAGTACATGTACTAAGAAAATGTGTAACTTCAATGCACTGTAAGTCGCTTTGGATAAAAGCGTCTGCCAAATGCATAAATGTAAATGTAAGAACGTATTTTGATAACTCTGAAAAAACTTTTAAAGAACGTTAGCTAACATTCTGTTCACTGTTAGCTGGGTCATCATTTTGAATCACAAATTCATTGTAATTTGTTGCATTACTCTAATAGTCATGAAAACATACAAAATCTTAATGTTCCTAAAATACACTTTATTTAATTAAATAAGGTCTTCTTTTACTTTAAGTATATAACCATGACGTGTTCTTGACAGATTCACACCTGACACACACAAAGCTAGAACGAACTGCTGCATGTTGCTCTAAAATACTCGAGACATGAGAGAACAAGTTAAGAATTAACTGTAAAACATTAGCAGACAGCACAGAAAAGCTGAACAGGTTTTCTGCAGGTTACAGATTCCAGAAGAATACATTCACAAAACATCAGGCCATTTTCACAGGAGCAGGACTGGCCAAGCACATCAGAGTTATATAAGCAAAACGCTCTCGTATTTAACAACGAGTCTCCAGAAGAAAAGCCTCAGTCTGAGGTAGATAGAGGACAACTGAACCTCTGACTGCTGCAGTGGAGTTCACAACTCCAAATCTCTGGAGCCTGACAGATTTCATGCTTTGGAAATCTAGGTCAGGAGGTAGAGTGCCTGGGCTTCAAAAACAGACCGTTTCTCTCTCTCAAACTAACTACAAGCTATTAAACACTCACCTGTGTGAGAAATGGGCAGGAGTACCTGATATGTGAGACAAATTAAAAAAAAAGTAAAAACAGTGTACACAAGCACATATGAGCTACTCCTGCATCTAACAGAACAGAAGTCAAGCACAACTCTCACACAGGGAGCTGTTCAGATTCTTGTCCCCAGATAGCAATTTTACACTGCAAGAATGTTTACCAAACGTTTCCATTAAGTAACAAAAATGTTAGAAATGTTATTCTGAATGTTCTAGAAATGTATTAAAAGTCTAGTCAGACGTTATATTAACATTATTGCATTGCTGTATAAACGATATTCAAGCTTTTAAAATATCTTATGTATAAAAACATCTTCTACTGTTCATTCTGTCTCTAGCATCAGGATTATGCCCACTTATAGGTGATAATCATCGAGTTGTGACTGTATGTTAACATACAATCAGCAGTAACAGAAGTCTATGTAACATATGTTTGACAAAACTGCCAGGCATATGCAGTGTCTCTGTGTGCTTTAATTAGTGAGTGAAAGTGGTAAAAAGATGAATTTTAGCACAAACAACTTTTGAGAACTTTAAAGACCTCATGAATCAAAACTGAAGAATAAACACCACCTGTCTCTGACTAGTGAATCAGTGCACGCTGTGATGTTAAAGCTATTCATGATTTACATAAAGGGGCAAGCGAGATTTCTGAGGAAGTTCTGAGAACCTGGCCAAGTCATCGCTCCAATCAACAACAATTTAGCAAAAAAAAGCCATTTATCACAGCAGGACCTGATATTATAGGAAATATTAAGTATAGAGGAGGGCAGTACAGCCTCCCAGGCAGTGCAAAAATAGAGTTTCCATGAATAGTGTATAAAATAGAGCTTGAAACCTTTTAAAGTCCAAATAATCAGTGACCGAAAGTGACCTTTTAAAGTAACATCCATTAGAAAACATCCTCCTCAGGTAGAGCTGTTTCACCTGTGTTGTGTTAAGAAGATTTACTTTGTTCCACTGTCAGCAAAGATCCCAGATGACAGGAAACATTCTCAGAACATTGGCTAATTCTCTCTAAATGTTCTCCTGAAGTTATCAAAGTTGTTGCAGTAATTGTAATAGAAGGTTTTTTATATGTTATATATCAAATATATCTAAAACGTTATTTTTAAGTAGTGGAACATTTTAAAAAGTTACAAAATTAAAAAATGTTTGAATAACATTCTTAATATCAAGCAAAACCGGGGCCGAACACAACTGAGGGCAGCTGGTGCTTCACCAGGAGCTTCACTCCTCACCAGTGATGGGTTAAATGCAGAGGTCACAATAATGAAAAATATTCACCATAGACGATGACTGTAGCCGTGGTGCTGCGTCTCCTAGCGACAATGTTTTTAGCGACACAGGTGTAGTTAGCGGTGTCAGAAAGCCGCGCCTGTTTGATGATCAGGTTGTGATCGACCGTGATGTAGAAGTTGCGATCATCTGCTGGATCTATAACCTCCTCATCCTTCAGCCACTCCACCTGCACACAGAGAGGAAGAAAATACACAACCACAATTATTATTTCATCAGTGAAATCTGTAAAATCTGCATGTGCTGAGCTGGAGGAGGTCGTCGAGTCTTTAAACATCTCCGTCCTCCACACACATTCATCCCGCTGCGGCGTTTTAAATGATCAAACGTTTTAATTAGCATCAAAGCTAACTCCTCAGGGCAACACTGACTCAGAGATCCAGCACTGTTGTGAAATAATAGCACAGACAACGATGTGGGGACATTCAGAGGAGGTAGCAAGCATGGCGAAAAGACTGGCGAGGATGTTTCTGGGCACAATGATCAGTCAGACAAAACAGCCACTAATATCTTGAGAAATGAACAGTGTGAGGACATCATTTCTTAAGCCTGCAAGGCAATAATAGCTGAAGCCCCAGCTAACAATTGTTGTAAGAACATTTCCCTGACGTTTCCATTAAGTAACAAAACTGTTATTTTGAATGTTATAGGAATGTTCAAAACGTCCAGTTTTTAGACGTGGCATGAACATTATTGCCCTCCCCATTTCAATGAGAGTCACATTGACACAATCACAGATAAAGATATTTGATGGTAGTTCATATCAGCAGTTCACTGCAGTGACAATAGAAATATCCATTATTTTTAATCTGAAAACACGCAGAGAATCTCAAGCTTCAGGTGCCGGGAAACCAAAGCTAGTTTAAGCTAAAGTTGGTAAATGATTAAACAAGGTGTGAACAGTGTTGTGGAAAACATGAAGAGAACAAATGCTACTCATTTGTGATTCTCAAAAACGTCGTTTTAATCAAAAGCTTTATTCCTGCACTGAAACGTGCACTGTTGTGAGGTTTAGATTTAAATAAAGGTTCAGAAACAGATCAGGAGTGAATCCGGAGTCTGTGTGTGTGATCTTGTGTAAGTGTGCCACAGCGGGGCAGCTACATTTCTGCTGAGAGTTCGTCTTAAGGGAACAGGGTAAAAATATCAGCCTCTCATTGGATCAGCAGGGGTGGAATTCAACCAATCAGCTGCTCATACTTTCCAGCTGTGACATGTGGCTCCCTCATTATACGTTGTGTGCACACACACTACGTTGGTTTTCATGTTTAATGGGGACAGTCAATAGAAGTAATAATTTGTATACTGTACAAACTGTATACACTAACTCCACCCCCAAACCTAACCTCACAGAGTTATTTAAGATTTTCAAGAAGATCATTCACACAAGAGAATTGCTTTCTGTTGTGACAACATATGTGTGTGTGTGAGTGTGTGTGTGAGTGTGTGAGTGTGTGTGTGAGTGTGTTTGTGTGTGTGAGTGTGTGTGTGTGTGTGAGTGTGTGAGTGTGTGTGTGAGTGTGTTTGTGTGTGTGAGTGTGTGTGTGTGTGTTGTGTGTGTGAGTGTGTGTGTGAGTGTGTGTGTGTGTGTGTGAGTGTGTGTGTGGTGTTTGTGTGTGTGTGTGAGTGGTGAGTGAGTGTGTGTGTGTGTGTGTGGTGGTGTGTGTGTGTGTGTGTGTTGTGTGTGTGTGTGTGTGTTGTGTGTGTGTGTGTGTGGTGAGTGTGTGTGTGTGAGGTTTTGTGTGTGTGTAGTGAGTGTGTGTGTGTGTGTGTGTGTGGTGCGTGTGTTTTTTTGTTTTGTGTGTGTTTGGTGTTTGTGTGTGTGTAGTTTGTTGAGTGTTTGTAGTTGTGTGTGTAGTTTTGTGTGTGTGGTGTGTGTGTGAGTGTGTTTGTGGAATGTGTGTGAGTGTTTTTTTTGTTTTTTGTGTGTGTGTGAGTGCGTTTTTTGTGTGTGTTTTTGAGTGTTTTTTTGTGGTGAGTGTGTGTGTGTGTGTGTGATTGTGTGTTGTGTGTGTGTGTGAGGTGTGTGTGTGTGTGAGTGTGTGTGTGGTGTGTTTGTGAATGTGTGTGGTGTGTGTGTGAGTGTGTTTTTTTGTGAGTGTGTTGTTTGTTGGTGAGTGTTGTTTTTTGTGGTGTTGTGTGTGAGTGTGTGTGGTGTGTGTGGAGTGGTGTGTTGTGTGTGTGAGTGTGTGTGTGTGAGTGTGTGTGAGAGAGTGTGTGTGTGTGTGTGAGTGCTTTTGTGAATGTGTGTGTGTGGTGTGTGTGTGGTGTGTTTGGGTGTTTGTGTTGTTGTTTTTCGTTTTGCTTTTTGTGGTGTTTGTGTCTGTGGTCTTTTGTGTGTGTTTTGTGTTGGTTTGAGTGTGTTTGTGATGTGTGTGTGTTGTGTGTGTGTTGTGGTGTGTGTGTGTGTGAGTGTGTGTGTGTGTGTGTGTGTGTGTGTGTGTGTGTGTGTGTGTGTGTGTGTGTGTGTGTGTGTGTGTGTGTGTGTGTGTGTGTGTGTGAGAGTGTGTGTGTGTGTGTGAGTGCGTTTGTGAATGTGTGTGTGTGTGAGTGTGTGTGTGTGTGTGTGTGTGTGTGGTTGCCTTTCTTTTTGTACGAACACAAGCACACTTTCACACTCACCACTTCTAATCATACAGGAAAATAATTTAAATATTTGTTCAATATCCCCAGTTCTTCTCGACAGAACTTCAGGTGTGAAAACCAGGAACACAATAACAGCCAATTTCACAACCTTTTTAAACACATTTTTAGAAAGGAAACCTGGGTCCCGCTTTGCCTCTAACGGTTTTGTTATGAATTCAGCTTCACAATCAACACAATGCCGGCTGTAATACACAGTCATCGCTGGATGTTGGCTGAGTTCAGTACTGAAGTACACTACGCCTGTGTAAGTGCTGAGGTGAATTATGCAGAGTATGCGGTCATCATCAACGATTTGCTCAAGAGGGACTGTAAACATTTAGATATCAGTTTTAGATTGTAAGAACGTTTCCCTAATGTTTCCATTAAATAACATTAAACACTAAAAAATGTTAATTGAATGTTCTAGGAATGTTCAAAATGTCTTTTTTAGATATTGTATTGTCATTGTTTGGTCAAGTTATTGTTTAGTTATAAAGAAATTATTCAAGCATTTTTAATTCTATAACATTTTTAAAACATTTAAAACGATATATATGATATATAATATTAAAAATGGTCTACTAATGTTACTGCAAGATTTTTTTTGGAACATTCAGAGAACGTTAGCCAATGTTCTGATAACATTCCCTTTAATGTTGTTTATGCTACTCTTAGTGTGTAAAGCTGGAAGATCAAAGTCAGTGTGTCTGTGTGTTGACATGTCTCACTCTCTGGTCTGTCTGTCTGTCTATAGCAGGGAACCTCAGTCCTGCTTCTGGAGATCTTCCTGCCTGTAAAGCATAGATCCAACCCTAATAAACCACACCAGCCAATCAGAGCTGAGCTGAAGGTAACAGGCAGGCAGGTTGTGCAGGTTGAGCCTCTCTGCTCATCACAATAAAAACAGCTACAGCCCAGCACAGTAAACATGAATCTCCCTCCTGCAGATGTCAATATTCTGACTGTATCTCAGGAACTAATAACTCTCCAGCTGTGGAGGATATGAAGAACAGCCCAGTGCTGATATTACCATGACTGATATTTACTCTCACATTTTGTCTGCAAACAAACAAAGCATGACACGAACACACACAGAAACACCTCACAGGTAATGTTTGCAGAACTTTTCCTTTTTTAAATGTTGTATTAACATTATTTTTAAACATTTTTAAAGTTTTTATTCATTTTTAAAATGCTCCACTGACCTTTTTTTTTAATCTTTTTTGAATGTTTTTAAATAAGATACACTTTTAAAAGTTCTACTAATGTTACTGTAAGAATGTTTTTGATAACTTTGAGAAACTTTTAGAGAACATTAGCCAATGTTCTGAGAGCGCATGAATAAAAGACTGCAGGAATAACGCAAATAAGCTCTGCGGTCTTCCTTGCATTGCATTATGGGAAATGTACATTAGCACTGGCTAGTATACATTGGTTGTACATTATAAATCAGATTGCATTATGGGAATAAAAGAGTCTGCTATATAGGGAATTAAATTGTTTACTAGGAATTCAGAGAACATTACAAAATAGCTGACACCACATTTAGTGCACTATATAGGGAAGACACAGTTTTGGTCTGTGGTTTCTTTAAAGCAGCAGTCCATAGAAGGTTTTCCAAGAGAACTAGAGAATAAAAGTTGAAGTTTTTGTGAAAGTTGAAAAAAGAATCAAGCTATGAAACCCTTTATGGTTCTAACTGAAACGTTTGTTTTTCAGAGTGACAGTGAAAATGAGCTAATCTTGAGAAAAAAGAAATAAGAGCTCATGTCTGTTCTGATCCTCTGTGGCTGAAGCAACAGCTCACACACAAATAAAAAAATAAATGCCTTTATTTACTCACCCTCAGAGGCATCATAAAAAGTCATTAAAGTAAGTAGTTCATATGACTCAACAATATGTTCAAAGTCTTCTGAAATCATATGACAGCAGGACCAGATTGAAATGTATTCATTATTTATAAGTCAGGATAGTTTGATGGAGCTTTCTGGGTTTCATTTCGATTCATTTTCATTGTATGGAATAAAACACCTCAGATGTTCAGCCTGTTTTCTTAGAAAATAGTTTTGAAATAACAGGGAGGTGAGTAAATGTGAGTGAAGATGTAAATTAGTGTGTGGGAAAGACAAACTGAGAGAAATAAAATGTCTGCTGTGATTTATTGTGCTTCAAGTGTGTGTGAACCGGAAGCTGCAACTGACTTCAGTGTTCTGATGTGATTCAAAGTGAAGCTGATAAATGGAGGATGTGGCTTGCTTTTCCACTGGAAGTTGATCAGTTGTGAGACAGATAACAGAGCTTCACTCACACACAAACATCAGATCAGTTGTGAGACAGATAACAGAGCTTCACTCACACACAAACGTCAGATCAGTTGTGAGACAGATAACAGAGCTTCACTCACACACAAACGTCAGATCAGTTGTGAGACAGATAACAGAGCTTCACTCACACACAAACGTCAGATCAGTTGTGAGACAGATAACAGAGCTTCACTCACACACAAACGTCAGATCAGTTGTGAGACAGATAACAGAGCAGAGCTCACACACAAACATCAGATCAGTTGTGAGACAGATAACAGAGCTTCACTCACACACAAACATCAGATCAGTTGTGAGACAGATAACAGAGCTTCACTTACACACAAACATCAGATCAGTTGTGAGACAGATAACAGAGCTTCACTCACACACAAACATCAGATCAGTTGTGAGACAGATAACAGAGCTTCACTCACACACAAACATCAGATCAGTTGTGAGACAGATAACAGAGCTTCACTTACACACAAACATCAGATCAGTTGTGAGACAGATAACAGAGCTTCACTCCACACAAACATCAGATCAGTTGTAACAGATAACAGAGCTTCACTTACACACAAACATCAGATCAGTTGTGAGACAGATAACAGAGCTTCACTCACACACAAACATCAGATCAGTTGTGAGACAGATAACAGAGCTTCACTTACACACAAACATCAGATCAGTTGTGAGACAGATAACAGAGCTTCACTCACACACAAACATCAGATCAGTTGTGAGACAGATAACAGAGCTTCACTCACACACAAACATCAGATCAGTTGTGAGACAGATAACAGAGCAGAGCTCACACACAAACATCAGATCAGTTGTGAGACAGATAACAGAGCTTCACTCACACACAAACATCAGATCAGTTGTGAGACAGATAACAGAGCTTCACTTACACACAAACATCAGATCAGTTGTGAGACAGATAACAGAGCTTCACTCACACACAAACATCAGATCAGTTGTGAGACAGATAACAGAGCTTCACCACAAACTCATCATGTGAGAATAAAAACACACAAACATCAGATCAGTTGTGAGACAGATAACAGAGCTTCACTTACACACAAACATCAGATCAGTTGTGAGACAGATAACAGAGCTTCACTCACACACAAACATCAGATCAGTTGTGAGACAGATAACAGAGCTTCACTCACACACAAACATCAGATCAGTTGTGAGACAGATAACAGAGCTTCACTCACACACAAACATCAGATCAGTTGTGAGACAGATAACAGAGCTTCACTCACACACAAACATCAGATCAGTTGTGAGACAGATAACAGAGCAGAGCTCAGAGCTTCTGCTGCATATGTTTCTGTAATCATCTGTGTCAGGAGATTATTAGTGTAATGCTGTTCATCTATCTAAAACACACTGAACTGACAGAATAATAACATTACAAACCAGCATAACACACACACAGATATGTGTAGCCTGTGTCTGCTACTGACTGCCTGGCATTAGCACCCTCATTAGCATAATTGGCACAATTGTTGTTGTTAATTAATCCAGTGAAACTACCACTTGACAGGCAGACACACACACACACACATACATTTACACTCACACACACACATACAATACGTCAACCACAGTATGCTGTCTCATGGATGTTTAGATACAGATTAGCTGCTACCAAACATTTTTTTATTCTAAATTCGTGGGTGTGTTAAAATATCAAGCTACAATCATTTGTTATAATGTACTATATTTGCATAAACAGACTGCAAAGCAATGCATCCCACAATGCAATGCACTTGAATCCATTTACATTTAAACAGCAGAAGTTACAAATGAAGCAGAAGTAAAATCAACTGTGAGTTTTTACATCTCATTCTCATTATTTAATCAAACCTTTCTACACAATACTGGATTAAAAATGCAAAAACAGCAGTTATTATTTCTGACCTGCTGCCTGGATTTATCATTGCACACTGTGCTGTGTACTGTCTCATACTGTATTTTAAATAAATGCAGTATGCAGTACACGATTTCTTTCAGCACAGATCTCTTATATGTTCTTTACTGTTGAAATTGTTTTCTGATCTTCACACTGTGTCTCTGATGAAGTGCTGCGCAGGATCATGTGCAGATCTGTGTGTGTGTCTGCAGAACAAATGTAAATATTACAGCAAACAAACTCTCTGTCTCGTCCCTTCATGTTGTCATCAAAGGTTCTATTGCTGACTTAAATAAGGATGTGTGAGAGAAAAACCCACTGCGCTGCTGGGCGGAGGAGAAATTTCCTCACACACACCACACAATACAGCCACAGTATGCTGTCTCATGGACGTAGGAATCATATATTATTAATATAATAGTTTAGGAAATCAATAGTGTATATTAGTCATTTTTGGTGTCTGCATCATTGAGACAGCTCATACTCTCATGAATAACCTACTGCTTTTCTAAGCGGTCTGATTTTCACCTGCTGATTTATAAAATGTGAAACAGAATCTCACAGACCTGTGTTTCTGTCAGTTTAGTGCTGCAGTACTAACAGATGAAGAGAGCGTGACAGACAGAAGTGGTGCTTCTTAAAGCTCATGTGCTGGAGAGGATCTGTACTGCAGAAAGAATCAGACATGACAAGTCAGCAGACTTTAACACACACGTGTGTGTGTGTGTGTGAGAGAGAGAGAGAAAGAGTGTGTGAAAGAGAATAAGGAAAAGACAAGAGAACAATGGAAACGTGTGTCAACACTTTGTGTGAATTTATTTCTCTAACAGTTTTCTTAAGACATATCTGAGTAAAAATCATATTTAAATGAATGAAATGTCTGATAACTCCATTAGGTCTCCTGAGCTATGAAAGCAATCTTTGAAAAATACAAACTTCTTTTTATTTTGAGAGGAGATGAGAAATGGGGAGAAATGAGGAGAGCAGATGAGGTTATATGAAGCTGTTATGCTGCTGTTTCTTTCTCTCTGTGGGAAGAGTCATTAATCACATCACAGATGTACCCACAAACTCCACAGAGATACACACACACACACACACACACACACACACACACACACACACACACACTACATGAAGCCTCTAAGATATATCATTACTGTAATACTGCAGCTCTGTGCTGAAACCTTTGATATCAGGAGTTTATTAGTTATTAGTTAATTGTCTTTTTTCATTTTTGTTAACAGTGATGTGAAAAATAAAGTTTTACAAGTTCAAATATTACATGTAATCAAAACTTTGAGGTTATAAAAATGGATGTAACATAAATATGAGAGTTTTATAAAAATGTGCTTTAAATTAGTTTTATATATATTGCATGTTACACTTCAGGTGTCCAGTACATTAGTGAGATGGAGAATGGATTTCATTCTAAGATAATGATATATGAAAACAAAGAGAAATAACAGAGCGAGAGAATGAAAGAGTGTTGAAATGTGTGACAGCTGCAGACCGCAGGCCAGATTTTCGGTTACGGGTCATTGTGGAGATCAGTTATGCTTAGCATGTGTGATTCGTCCCTTGAGCCCTGAATAATGAACACACACTTCCCATCGAGTGCCACATGTTAAAGCACTAAAACACACACACACACTGATGCACTCTGAATAACACTTTCTCCAGAATGCACAGCACAACACACACACTGATGCACTCTGAATAACACTTTCTCCAGAATGCACAGCACAACACACACACACACACACACACTTATGCACTCTGAATAACACTTTCTCCAGAATGCACAGCACAACACACACACACACACACACTGATGCACTCTGAATAACACTTTCTCCAGAATGCACAGCACAAACACACACACACTTATGCACTCTGAATAACACTTTCTCCAGAATGCACAGCACAAACACACACACACACACTGATGCACTCTGAATAACACTTTCTCCAGAATGCACAGCACACACACACACACACACACACACTTATGCACTCTGAATAACACTTTCTCCAGAATGCACAGCACAACACACACACACACACACACACACTGATGCACTCTGAATAACACTTTCTCCAGAATGCACACACACACACACACACACTTATGCACTCTGAATAACACTTTCTCCAGAATGCACAGCACAACACACACACACACACACACTGATGCACTCTGAATAACACTTTCTCCAGAATGCACACACACACACACACTTATGCACTCTGAATAACACTTTCTCCAGAATGCACAGCACAACACACACACACACACACATCACTCTGAATAAACACACACTGATGCACTCTGAATAACACTTTCTCCAGAATGCACAGCACAACACACACACACACTTATGCACTCTGAATAACACTTTCTCCAGAATGCACAGCACAAACACACACACACACACTTATGCACTCTGAATAACACTTTCTCCAGAATGCACAGCACAACACACACACACACACACACACTGATGCACTCTGAATAACACTTTCTCCAGAATGCACAGCACAACACACACACACACACTGATGCACTCTGAATAACACTTTCTCCAGAATGCACAGCACACACACACACACACACACTGATGCACTCTGAATAACACTTTCTCCAGAATGCACAGCACAACACACACACACACACACTGATGCACTCTGAATAACACTTTCTCCAGAATGCCAGCACAGCACAACACACACACGATATGCACTCTGAATAACACTTTCTCCAGAAGCACAAACACACACACACTATGCACTCTGAATAACACTTTCTCAGAATGCACACACACACACACACTGATGCACTCTGAATAACACTTTCTCCAGAATGCACAGCACAACACACACACACACACTTATGCACTCTGAATAACACTTTCTCCAGAATGCACAGCACAACACACACACACACACACTTATGCACTCTGAATAACACTTTCTCCAGAATGCACAGCACAACACACACACACACACACACTGATGCACTCTGAATAACACTTTCTCCAGAATGCACAGCACAACACACACACTTATGCACTCTGAATAACACTTTCTCCAGAATGCACAGCACAACACACACACACACACTTATGCACTCTGAATAACACTTTCTCCAGAATGCACAGCACAACACACACACACACACACACACTGATGCACTCTGAATAACACTTTCTCCAGAATGCACAGCACAAACACACACACACACACTGATGCACTCTGAATAACACTTTCTCCAGAATGCACAGCACAACACACACACACACACTGATGCACTCTGAATAACACTTTCTCCAGAATGCACAGCACAACACACACACACATACAGTAACCCTTGACTTATCAAGAGCCCGTGTTGCTCTTGAGGTTTTTGTAACCCAGCTAACAGGAAACATTCTCACATTGTAAAAAATGCTTAAATAAGTTCTTATAACCAAGCAATAACAGTAATACAATACCTAAAAAAAATAGATTTTTTTAACATTCCTATAACTTTTCAAATAACATTTTTAATGTTTCATTACTTATTGTACAGATTAGGAAAAATAATTGTTAGCTAGGAAGTTATTTGTTTGTTTTGAGAAAAAACACACAGCTGTGTATAAATGCTATGACAGCATGTACACATACAGTACATACATAAATGACATTTATACATTTTATATTCACAGACATAAATTTATGACTTTGACCAGCACATGTACTGCATTAACTCACTTCCTCTCTCGATGCATTTGTGAAATTTATACATGCGCTGACACGTTACCAACATACAGAAGATCAGTGCATTTAATTAACGGTACAGCATAAACATCTGTTACCGTAAACAATCTCCATCACCATTACCATCAAACGCAGTAGTGCTTCTGCCTTCAGCTAATGAAGGAGATATTAATTCTGTATACAGTGTACATATACCCAACACCATTGCTTGGTTATAAGAACGTTATTCAAACTTTTTAAAGTCTGTAACATTTTAAAAACATT